>CM046892.1:7417089-7764755 GCA_025688845.1 Cucumis hystrix | reverse complement strand
TCACTTACAGCCCGACTCTCCTTTAGGGTGATTCCTTCGGGTTCACCGAGAGCCCAGTTTAGTCCCGGTGGGACTACTGGATAGTGTGCATTCGGGAGCACCATAGAGCGTGGTACTTTATTACAGAACTCTAATAAAGGGACTAACAACACATAGGGAGACTAAGTATGGGTCTCTTACTGAGTATAACTTTATATACTCATCCTATAATATTCAGGTAAAGGTAAAGGCAAGGGCAAGCTGGCGAATGACAAGAAGTGACCGTGGTTCGCCATAGGGAATAGTTCAGTTTTTCCGCATTCATGTTTCAAGAACTATTTTTAGAATTTTAGAACTTGAATATTTTAAAGTATTTCTTTTATTTTAAGGGCCCAAACTAGTATTTTGTTTTACCACTTTAGTTACTTATTTATTTTCTTATTATTTAAATTTTTCTCAACTTATAAATTAATTTTACTTTTTAATAATAAAAAAAACTACCTTTATTTAAATATTAATGACTTCAACTTATAGGAAAGTTGGGTTGTTACACATGTATTACAAAAATGTAGGTTCACTGTTACAATCCATCTTAGTTATGCGATAAGTTTTTTTAGATACATCTTTCGAAGAATAGTAAGTTTGAAATGATTTAAGTATTTATGCAGCAGAAGATTTTACAAAGACTCATTCTTAAACTAATTAAAAAATTAGAAATACCAATAATACATAGATCTATGTATTAAAATTTATGGTTCTAACATCCTTTAGAAAAAATTAAAAGGAATTATACAAAAAATTCGAAACTTACTCTCATTGTTGTCTCTAATCTCTACAAAATTTCAAATTGAAGATCACTTCCACTTAAAGCCTTTCTTATTCTCTAAGATTGAGATTAATTGGTTTGTGGAAATCAACTGAAAAAACTTGAAGAGTTCTCTTTGAGATCACAGTATTCTGTAATTTTCAAAAGACGATGAGTTGTGACTTTGCTTTTCTGTTTTGCAAGTTCTTATGTGCAGGAGATAAAGAGAGCGTAAGAGAACGTAGGAATCATCTCACGTGGGGGAGTTACTTTTATTATTTATTAAAATAATAATTTAATAATTACGGATTAAGTAAATCAAATTTAATTAACAATTTTATATTTAAATGAACATCTCCCACGTACTTATAGTTTTAATTCAACTAATTAAATTAAAGCATCATATATTTAGCTTAATTTACAATTTGAATTATAATTAAGAGTTGAATTAAATTAAAGCATCATATATTTAACTTAATTTACAATTTAAATTATAATTAAGTGTATCTCTCTCGTAATATATAGTTTTAATGTGTCTCATATATATACGCATTAAACTTTAACCTACAATTTTAATATGAATCTAATTCATATTAAACTAATATTTAAACTCATCCAAACATTCTATTATCATAAATTAATTTGGAATCATATCCAAATTTAAATGTTTATAATAAAGTTTAATTAGGATATAAAATTTATATTATAATCTATCATCATACATTATATTAATTTTCTAAGTAATTTTCACATTGCAAATCACAGTTAATATATAATAACCTCAATACCCTTTATGAGTTAGGAAGTGGACCTAGTGAACCTACAGATTAGAAGCTACAACGATATGAGATTAATTGGCTAAACTCATTAATCATATTAATCAATATTCGTTAACTGCATGTACACTCCACCAAAAACTCACAACTGAACTCTTCTTACTGTAGATATATTTCTACATCTACATATATATACTAATAAAAGCAGGTTAGACCTTCACGAATGTCGGTAAAACCAATTGGGACTAATTACCATTTTACCCATGGGTACTTCTTAGTCCTTAAGTATCAGTGCTCCTCTAATGAACAACTTGTTCATGTTTCAAGTCTTGTGCCATAAAGAAGGTATAGCTCTTTGCTCAAGTCACAAGGACACCATTTAAAGAACACTCATTTACTTATCCTAAAGTCAATCTTGACCCCAAATTTGACCACTCTTACACCCGTACAATTCAAATAACAATCTCTCGTGAACATGTGTTCATAATACACTCAAGATTAAGACTAAATTACCTAGGTTATTTTAATAAAATAGAAACATCACTAGTTAACAGACTTACATCTAGTGGTTACTGTATCATGGTCCAGTCTTATGCAAACTCATTGCATAGGTTACCCTCACTTGCATATCGCCTACACAAATGTGTTGGATTATTGCATTTCTATCAAACACTAAGTGGGTCATATCCATAGTGTTTCCATGATATAATATACCGAACATTATTTCTAGACCCTTTAAGTTGTATTTTCAACATTGACCATTGTATGTCTTTACATACAGTTCTAGACTCATAAACCAACTTAGGATGTTAGTTTGTTAGATTTAGGTTATTAAGACAAAACTAATAAAATAATTAATAACACTTATTAAAGTTACAATAATTAGATTTTATTAACAACGATTAGTGGATTACATTAACTATCTATAAGCTCAATAACATTACACTAACAACAGTGGCGTAAATCTAGATTCTAATAGAATGAAAATGAGAGTTGGTGAAAAAGGATGTAGGGTAAAAAGAAAAAGCAAAACGTAAATTTCTCCCATAAAAGTATAATTGAAAATTTAGAGAGGAAATAAGAAGTTTTTTTTTTGCATAGGAAAAGTGTAGTTTTAAATAGTCACAATAATCAAAGACAGTATAAATTATTAAAATTGTACATTCTAAATGAAAATCAGAGATAGTATAATAATATTAAATGAAATGTAAACATATCTGTCTTCAATAGTCAAAGAATTCCAAAAGGGAGAGTCCATGTGGTTGATAATTGAATTATTTGTATTCAAATGCCTATTGGGTACCTAATATTCTATCCTATTCCTAACCTCATCTTTTTTAATTAACCCAAGAAAATGGCAACAAAATCTTCCTATAGCTGCCAATTCCTACAACTCATTGCTTAATTCAACCCTCTAAACAAAACAATTCACTTTTTCAAATAAAATAATTATTTTTTAAAAAAAAAACCTTTTGATTCTGTCTTCAAATATCAATTCCTTTAGCTTTTATAATAAACTTTCTTTTGACTTTTTTTCACAAATTATTTATTCATATATAATTTGTAATGGTTTAGTCTTTATCGTAAAAAATACTATTAAGATTCTTATACATCTAAATTTTTATACATCTAGGTCAAGTTCGTTGATAAATGATGAAAACGAAGTTATTAAATTATTAAAATTAACATAAGTTTAATGAAATTTTTCGGTTCAAAAAAAGTTTAATGAGATTTCTTACAGTAAAATCTAAAATTGCTACAGATTTAAAAGTGTAAGAGTAAATTGTTATAAATTTAATAATGTAAGGTCCAAATTATTACATGTTAAACTTCAATAATCTCTTCCAAATTTAAATACGAATCAAATCATTGAAAACAAAATTTGTTAACTAATTCATTACAGTTCAAAGACAAAAGAAAATGGTTTTTAACAAAAAGAAAAAGAAAAAAACTCTAATGTAATCATGGTGGTTGACTTATTGTCAAATATTTAGGCAAAATTCAAACCTATTATAAAGATGACATTTAATAAAAAAAATTATAGCAAAAAGCACAATTTAAAAAATAAACTAAAATCATATCACAAACATAAAATATTTGAAAAATAGTAAATGTTGATCAAATCAACTAGTAAAATTTTTAAAATGTCACTTAAGTGGCTATCACATGAGTTATTGCTAATAACGCTATCTAAATAATAACGGTTAATTGATAACGAAATTCTCAAATTAAAAGTTATCACTGATAGCATCTATCACCAACTTATAACAGTTATAAAATATTATCACTCATATAACTTCTATCAATTATAGTTTTCAATTTAAGAAAACCACAAAAAAAAACATTCAAAATGGTGTCAAATAGAAAGTAACTCATAATAGCAATGAGTGATAACAATTATTTATCAATTTCGGTGCTATATATGCAATTATTTATTCAACTCACCTTAAATATTATGCCTCTTCCTAGGGACGAATTGATCTAATAGACACCAATCTAAATGTGTTTGTAATTCAGTTTGGGGCTAAATCAAACCAAAGTATTTGTTTAGTTTGATCATAACCACAAATATTCAGTTTGATTATTAAAACTGAATCAAATCGAAAATTGTAGTTTCCTTGTAATTTCACCCCTGCATGAATCAACATCCTTATAAGGATTTTTTTTCCTTTTTGTTAACTGATTTATATTTGAAATTTTTAATAAAAGAAAAAAAAATTATATAAAAGTTGGGGGTGTGGAGGGAATTGAAAACAACAAAGAAGAGACAAACAAATTGAATATAAAATTTGGAGGCAATTAAGATAATGAAAAAACACTATTGTTTTATCTTCAATTCCAAGGCAAAGAAATTTTATAAAATTCTTTTTTTTTTTTTTTCAATTTCCATGTACTTTTTACAATTTTTTTTTTTTTAAATTTCACTCACCTGTTTTGATTTCATTCTTTTGTTTTCAAGTGGGTTTAAGAATCTTTTCCCTCTGACCTTCTCCATTGTACTTTTTAACTAATGAAGACAAGTCAAACCTTGTCCTTTCCCCAACAGAAAGCTGCCAAGAACAGCAAATGCTGAGAAGCAAAAGAGAAAAAAAAGTTAAAGTTTCAAAAATATAATAATAATAAGATAATCTACTGAAGTTGCCTCAGCTTTTATCATACAAAAATTCAGATGATATAATTAGGGGCTAAAGAGCTAATGGAAGAGAAGTATAACTAAATAGGAAGCTTGGTGAAAGTGAATCCAATGACTTTTTAAAAGGAAATAAAATTACAAGAAACAAGCAAAAAAAAACTACACTAAGCCAAAAAAAAAAAACCAAGTCCATTGGCATCATCAGATAAAGCACACTGGATTATTTTTCACCGTTCAAACCGGGTGCGTGACCGTGTCCCGGGTTAATATGCAGTTATATTCTTGGTTGAGTTTTATCCCAATTCTTCTTGTAGTTCAGATGGACATTTGATCATCTCCAAAATCTTAACCATTTCTCTCATGTCGGGTCGGTTTGATGGCACATGGGATGTGCATATCAAGCCTAATTTTAACACTGGAACAGCCTCTTCCATTGGGAAGCTCCCTCTCAGATTCCTGTCAATGCATTCTTCGGCTCTTCCTTCTTCCACTGCTTCTCTGACCATGTCGCTGAGGACTGCAACGTCGTCTTCCATGTACTCAACAGGTCTTTTCCCTGTAACCACCTCTAGAATTAATATCCCGAAGCCATACACATCGCATTTTTCAGTTATCTTTACTGTTCTGCAAGCAAACTCAGGTGCCATGTAACCGAGCGCACTTTGGATCTTGCTACTTAAAACATAACGGTCTAACATTGGCAGCAATCGAGCTAGACCATAATCTCCCACTTTAGGTTGACCATTACGGTCAATAAGAATGTTGCTGGATTTTATGTTATAGTGGATTGTGTTTGATTGATGTAAGTGAGTAAGACCTTTTGCTGTCCCAAGAATTATGTCAAATCTCTCATTCCATGAGAGGAAATTGCCATCCGACGCTTCGTGGAGCAACCTATACAAGCTACCTCCAGAGACAAATTCGTATATAAGGAGTTGTAGTGACGGAGTCCAATAATAACCTTCGAGTGCGACGAGATTTTGGTGCCTGACAATGCCAAACTTCCTAACTTCCCTCTCGAAATCCTCTTGGGACTTGACAAGGCTAGAAACTGTAAGCTTCTTGATTGCAACTGAGTGTCCATCCCGCAGAATAGTATGGTAAACTGCTCCAAATCCACCACGTCCAAGCTCACAATCCTTGTTCAGTAAGGCATGAGCTCCTGTGCTAAAGTCAAGTTCTCCCGATAACACCACAAGCTTTCCAGAATTTGCATCGGGACTGGAGGAATTACTGAAATCATCCCCAACAGATAATGCAAGTGCAGCTGCAGACGAAGAAGACGTGGGTGATTGAACGCGAAGGTTGAGGATGGTGATCGAGATTACACCAATGATTATGAAAGCAGCGGCACCAATGGCAACCAGTGCAGAAATGCTGAGGATATTTCTATTTCTTTTGTGATTATTACTTGGTGGCAGCGAGCTGGAAATGGAATCTGATGTCGAGTTGGGATTAAGAACAATAGGTTTCGGAAGGACAGAAGGGCAAGATTTATTAACAACAGAGCCACAAAGGGATGGATTCCCAGTAACGGATGAAGGAGAGATTGTGTTAAAGAATCCACCACCTGGCAGCTCACCCTTAAATTCGTTGTGAGATATATTGAACACAAGAAGGTTTGGAAGATTAGACAACTGCTTTGGAAGGGTTCCATTGAGATGGTTAAAGGATAAATCGACATTTTGAAGATAAGAGAGTTTAGCTAGTACTGCTGGTATTGGGCCAGTTAAGTTATTGTGTGATATGAACCTGCCAAGTTTGACAAAGATAAATGTTACCAGAAATATTAGATAAACTGGGTCATATTAAATGCTAAGCAAACACCAAGTTCTTCTTTTTAGATAAGAAACATTTCATTGAATAGATGAAATAAAAGGAAACCCAAAAGCACCAATAGATGATTACAAAAGAGATTTTCCATTGGAAACTAAATAAGAAAGATTGAAGTGCTTACAAGGATGCCTAGTTTTGCACCAAGACAGAATCAAATGCATGAAATTATAAACTGAAAAAGAGACTCTAAAAAGATGATTATTGTGCTCGTCCTCTAATGTCTAGAAGAAAGCTCAAAACAAATACTAAAAGGGTGCCCAGCCTTTCAAATACTAAAAACAAAATGAAAGGAACTAACTAAAGTTATAAAGACCGACTACAACCCAATCCAAGCAAACGATAAAGGTTTTGATGCTTCATAAACATCCAGCAAATGCCAAGTTTCTTTGACATAAATTACAATGCCACAAATGGTTACTGAATCATATAAGAAAATTTGAAAGAACAATTGCAAGAAACTAGTTTAAGGTAAAAACGGTTTATTGTAAATGCAATGTTAGAAAATGCAAATGAAAATTCAATCAAACAAAAGAAGACAAGTGAGCGAGGGAAGGACGCTTACAGAGTTGTAAGGGAAGAACAGTGAGCAATTGAAAAGGGAATTTCACCCCTTAGAAAATTTCCATCCAGCTTCAGTTCAATTAGGGACACAGCTCCTCCAATTGCAACAGGAATGGTTTCGTTCAACTGATTTCCACTCAAATCAAGAATGCTTAAAGCTTTCAAATTTCCAATTGTTTCTGGAAGAGAACCAACAAAATAATTCCCAGACAGGCTCAGAATCTGCAGCTTGCGTAAACTTCCGATCTCAGGAAGATTACCCATGATTAAATTATGACTGAAATCTAACGCCAAAAGGCTTTGGCACTTCATAACAGATTCTGGAAAGCTATCAGTAAAGCCATTTGAAGAGAGATTCAAAACTTTTAGATATTGAAGATTCTCTATTGTAGTTGGAATACGACCAGTAAAATTGTTCCGTGAAAAGTCCAGAGTTTCAAGGCTTTTCATTTCCCCTACCCACTCTGGAACATCTCCATCAAACAAATTCCTGCCTAAAATCAGATTATTACAAAAAACAAGTTTCTGCATGGTCTGAGGAAGATTCCCAGAGAATGAATTCTCACTAAGATCAATGGACCTCAGAAGCAAACAGCGCCCAATACCATCAGGAATATGTCCAGAGAATTGATTCTTGCTCAAGTTAAGAGTCCGCAGATTATACAATTTCTCAATTACCTTTGGAATTTCACCCAACAGAGCATTATCAGACAAGTCCAAAGATCGAAGCCCACTGAAAGACCAAATTACAGAAGGCAAAGAACCCGAAAACCGATTCGAGGAAAAGTTAACTGAAATAAGACTCCCACACAAACTCAAACTATCAGGAATTTTTCCAGAAAATTTGTTGTTAGCCAAAGAAATGACTCTCAATGACCTACATTGACG
Organism: Cucumis hystrix; assembly: GCA_025688845.1. Taxonomy (NCBI): domain Eukaryota; kingdom Viridiplantae; phylum Streptophyta; class Magnoliopsida; order Cucurbitales; family Cucurbitaceae; genus Cucumis; species Cucumis hystrix. The sequence continues at coordinate 7,756,777 of CM046892.1, read as the reverse complement.
AAAAAAATCATCCGGAACAGCACCGGAGAAATTATTCCCACTCAAATCAATCACCTGAAGATTGTCCACTCGAGCAAAATTAGGGCTTATATTTCCAGTAAGATTGTTATTCGAGAGCGATAATCTCTGCAGAAATTCCAACTGGAAAAGCCCTCGGCCAAGCCGACCCGAGAGAGAGAAGCCATTGAGGTTGAGCTCGATGACTCGTTTGGATCTGGGACTGCATTGAACACCAGACCAATTGCAGGGACTATCGTCATCTTCGTTCCAACTAGCGAGTTTCAGCTTGGGATCTTGAACAGCAGCTTTAAACACAATCAGACCCAAAACATCGCCGTTTAAAGATAGGTTTACACATCGAGCACAAAGTGGAGCCAAAACGAACAAGATGAAAAACTCAATCAGCCGTTTCATCTTCAAAAATACTCGCATTGTTCATCAACTCCGAAGACAAAACCAACACAAAGAAGCCATAGCAGGAAATATACAGGTACTGAACAAAACACCACAGTTACAGAGACCTCAAAATGGCTCAGACTAAGAATAAAATAACTGAAACTAAGCTAGTTTCACTCAACACATGTCGCATACATACAAACAAGATGCTAAGAGTAGAAAACGAAAAGGACTGTAGAGAATGTTTAGAAATGGGAGAAATTCCAAAATTCTAGAGAACAGCAAAAGCCAGAAAAGAAGCACATTCAAACAAAAATCCGCCGGAGCTTACGAAGATTGTTGAAGAGAAAAGGCAGAGCGCCGTTAAAGTGAGTTGCAGAGGGAAGATTAATTCAGATTAAGAAGAAGGATTAGGGTGAGAAACACTGAGAAAAGAGTAGTTTGAAAGAGTTGGAGGAAGGAGTTGAGAAGTGGGGGGAAGAGAGGGAAGAGTGTGGTGGGAACAATGGGGGTCGACGCCGTCGCAGTCGCCGGTGTGGATTGTTTTGAAAAGTGAAGAGAGATAGAGTTTGTTTAGAAGAAGGGGGGAATTTTGGGGGTTTTTAATAAGTGGAAACGAGAAACCACGTAGGTAGGTTGAGACAATTAAATAGACCGTATGGGCACGTGGCTTAGATCTACTCTTCCTAGTTGGATGCTGACGTGGATTTTTCTTCCTTTTCTTTTATCAGATACCTTATTAACAAGATAATAAATTTCTTCCATTGTTAATGTACTCACCTACACATGGTAGGTGAGTTCTTTTTATCTAATCACCTCAATTACATTTCAGTTATCAAATATTTCTAAATGTTTCATTTTAATTCTAAGCTACATTTTAGTGAATTTTGAACTTAATCAATTCATTAAAGTATTTTTTATATTTAATTAAATAATAATAAGAATTCATGAAAATAAATGTATGTGATGTGCTGATATATTTTCAAATTTTGGAGTTAAGATAATAATAAATAGGTTATAAATTACTTTCTATTCCTAACCTTTTATAAAAGTAAAAAGTTAATACCTAAACTTGGTTTGTAATTATTTAAACTTTTACTGCTTAATAATTTAGTCCTTGTATTGGGTAGAAATTAGAGTTAAGATTTAATGAGATTTTAGGCTTACATAAACAGATAAACTAATTAGGATTTCAATGTTTTTATTAAATAAAAAGTCTACATCATCAAATAATAAAATTGGGTATCTGACTTTAATGAATTGGTTAACATTAAAAACTAAATTGTCACAAATTTGAAAGTACAATGATTAAATTATTACATTTAAAGTTTAAAGATTAAATTGTTATAGAATTAAAACTACATGAACTAAATCGTCACAACCAGAATTCATACACTAAATTGTATCTTTAATAAAAGTTTATGCACCAAAAATGATTTTCAACCTAATAAATAACAAAAAAAAAATTGAAAAAAAATAGTGATAAACAAGTGGTAAGAACTAAAATTTAGATTTGTTTTTACATGTCTAATAAACTAAAATTTAACGTTTGAAATTGAGCATGAAGAATATAAAAACTAAAATTAAACCAGTTTTTAGAGGGAAGAGAACGAAATAATATTAACTTACTATTTATTTATGTAAGGAGTTATTGCAATTTGAATTCTCTAACAAGATTCTTACTCTAAATATCATTAAATTTGTTTTTCTCTTGTGTATTTACTAAATTGAAATATATATATATATATATGTCAAAATTTTGAGAAAAATATCTCTATTAACATATTTCTAAAAATTTATGAATTTTGACAATCTTATTCGATGGATATGCATTGATCAAACCTTTTTTTATAAATTTATTTTATTGAAACGATTAGAAGACTCTCTAACTTTTAAAAACTGATCAAGGGTTAGAGATTGAACCACATAATAAGTTTCTTAAAAATTTTCGTGCAAACATCCATAACTTTGCTCAGGCAATTATTGTTCTTGGCCATTTTGTGAATTGTTCCTTCTTCTAGCTTTGAAGAAGTTATTAAGCGGTCTTGTTTTCCTAGTTGGTTCTCCTCTACTTTTGTATAAGGGGATTTTTTTCTTATTAACTATGGGGTTTCTTGATGTTAGTGGGTAGATTTTGAAATCAGGAGTAAAATGATCAACAAACAAAAAATGAGAGAGTAAGAACAAGATCGAAAGAGAAATGGATCTGGTCAGCCTCAACTTACCCATCAAAAAATGTCTCAATCTTAATAAGCCCAATATAAGCTTAGCCAAAAGGGATTAAACCTTTAAAATGCTAGTAAAAAACATAAGCTTGGTCAATCTCGACTCAAAAGAAATTTGTGCACATGTGTTCTAGTAAAAAACCTTAATCATATAAGGCATAGGAGGAAGGTCAAAACCTATAAATAAGACAGAATAGAAAATGAACTACAAGTAAGTTCTCAAACAAGTATCAAATACTCTCTTCTTCTTCCAACCTTCTGACTTAAACATCGAAGTGATTAATTGAGGCTTACACCACAGCGATGTCCAAGTTTCTCTTTGTTTACAGGTGAACACTCTTTTCCTAAAATACAAATTTACCATTGTTGTCCAGTTTAACAACAACGCACTGTATATTCTTCTTTTTCTTAACCCCAAAAAGAAAAGAAAAACTCCTTGTTGAGGTGGATTCAAGGAACCAAGGTCAAAGGCATAAAAAAAATGATTCAAGAAGAGGGCCCAAAATTGGATCAAAGATGGTCAACCTGAGCTTCCTATGCCAACGCCCAAGAGGCCGAGAGCCCAGCATAGGCTAGGCTTAAGAGGATTAAACCCTAGAAATTCCTGGTAAGAATGTTGTTCCAATCTACCTAATTCCAAAACAAACGTCTATAACAACCAGTCCAATAAAAAATCGTAATCTAATAAGAAGAAGGAGATGAGGATACATTAAGCCTATAAATAAGGCCGATGAATGCATTAGAGAGGTAAGTCCTAAGAACAGTATCTAAGACTCTCTCTTTCTTTCGTCCAATCTAGTAACTTAAAGCATCGATGTGTTGTGGCCTACACCATACCAATGTCTAGTTTTTCCTTTTGCTTTAGGAGAGATTCTTTCCCTTAAAATACAAATTTACTGTTGGTGCCCCACAGAGATGAAGTACATCTTGTTTGATCAAAATTTAGCATCAACAGTTAGAGCCATCTATGGGGAAAGAATACTCATAAACAAGCATAAATAGATCTATAAAAGATGAGTCAGAGATTTCATAATGTAAATCAAAGAGATGACGAGTTGGATCAAGACTGACATCACCAATGAGTCTAAAATAAGAAACTCCTCGACCTCAACTCAAGGGACAACCCTCAAGAGATAAGTATAACGAGCTAAAAGTCAAGGTGAAATGAATAAGACACTGTGTGGAGCGATTTCTCAAGGTAATTGACCAACATGGGAGTTAGCACAACAAAGAACCATAATTGATTGTTCTGTGGCAGTCACCAAAAACTATCATAAAAAAAATTGACTGGTTACAAATTGTCAAAAAGCGACTGTCGGAGGTTGATCGAAAGCGGCTGTGGGGAAAACGGTAGACAAAATTGGTTGTCAACAATCGAGTAAAAAACTGTAACACCCCGAATTTGAGGTATTGTTCTCACAGTTTATATGTCGATTTTTTTTTCTTATTTAAAATAGTCTTGGGTGTTTTGTGGTTATAGTTGGAATGGAGAAGAGAGTCTATTTTGATTAAAGAAATTTAGAGAAGGAAGTAGATAACCCCTCATCTTCTTCTTTTCTTCTTCTTCTCCTCCGTGACCACAGCCGCCGTCAATCTACCTTCTTCTCTTCTTCTTTTTATTTTCCGTTCAACTCTGCAGCCAACCACCCTCCAACCTCACTCCGACCTCCTAGTTCATCCCGTCCCGAACCGCCACATACCAGTTTCGTTCGTGCACATTCTTCGTCTGTCGGTCGGGGAGCGTCCATCTCGTCTTCATCCGCCAACCATCAGCGCCGTCAGGTCTTCATTCGCTACCCGTGAAGCAACCATCGTCGGGTGCATGCTGTGAACCGGAGTCGAACCCGAGCCGAAGGCGCTAGATCCAAGCCGCACGTAACTTCCTGTCTTCTAACCGCGGATCCGACGTCCATGTTGCGAGTTCATTGGTGAGAAGAATTTTGGGTTTAATAGTATTGTTCTTAGCTGGTGTAAGCTTCAAGGATGGCTAATTGATTGGGTATTGTTTGATCTTAAGGTGATTTTTTTTGGAGAGGTGGTGCTTGAATATCTAAGTTTCACAGCGAGCTTCATTGGAAGTTTTGCTTCATTCGAGTTGGGTAACTGTAAATAATCACATTGGATTGGCTTTAAGTGAATGGTGTTGTTGAGGAAAATATTGAGTATTTATCTTGGTGTTTAAGTTGTTCGCTGATCTCAGTTCGATCAAGAAGATTAGGTAACCTTAAGGTAAGGGTTCCTACTACTGGACTCAACTATACAATTGAGATGTATTGTCTGTGTGGATCCCGCTAAATTGAAAGGGACTGGTTGATATGTAAATTTTAATTGATGACTATTTAGCTGTATGAACTTTGTTGAACTGAGATGAACTGACTGATACGTATATTTGATTATGATGACTGAACTGAGAACCTTGAGTTGATTAAGTTGTGGTTTGTTGGCTGTTATGTTAGGGCATAGGTAGTGTCCTGTGATTTATGAATTAAATTGAACTGACTGAATTGAGTAAAGTGATGCTTATGTGTAAGTTTATTGTTGAGGAACCGTTCTGAAAATGTTTGACTAGGTGTTGGATTGCATAAATTGACTGTAAATGTGTTGAACTCGGAGATTGAAATAGTGGTAGTTTGAATTGCAAATTTGTTTGACTGATTAATGCTAGATTGGGACTGAGGGGAAATTGTTAACTTTATCTATAGGGTAGTGTACCTTGCAGGTGTCCTACGGGATCACCACCTATTGTGCGTCCTTCGAGAGCACTAGATTGATATGTGTTTTCTGCAGAGCACTAGACTGATAGCGTCTTTCGGGGCATTAGACAGATTATGTGTATCCTACGGGATCACAAGATTGTTAAAGTGCAGGGTACCCCCAATAGGAAGTTAACAGTTTTATTTTTCCCCTAACGGGACCAGTAGTGGGTCGCTTACTGGGTATGTTAACACTCACCCTTTTATGTTTAACTTTTCAGGCAAAGGCAACTCGAGGGGCGGACCAACGAGGGACAAGAAGGAGTCGTGAATGCCATAGGGGAAATGTCTTTTAAACTGCTTCCGCTGATGGTTTTAAATTTTTTGTGATTGAATTGAGTTTATGAATAGTTATTTTGATAAACAGTACTTTAGAATTTTATTTGTTTGAAATAGGGCCCGAATAAAGTTTTCTTTGATTTCCTTATTGTTTTAACTAAAGTTTACTATATCTTGTGTCAAACAAATTGTTTTGTGCTAAAATAATGATTTCGACTTAGATAGAAAAGTTGGGTCGTTACAAAAACAAAAGTTTAAGGTTTATCGGCGACAATCATTGGAGACGATAGTCAAATGTTGGTTGGCTGCAGTTGACATAGATGGTCGACAAAGGTTGGTTGGTAGGGATAACCAAAAGTGTTGTTTAGTGTGTTTCAAATAAATTAGGAAGATTAACCATTAAACACTCAAAATTGGTTTTTCTAAAAGTGAGTTTTAAGTGTTTATCTCAAACCACGTTATTTTATAAACCCATTTTTTCAAAATCTATTTTAGGTGATTGTTAAACACATGAATTTTTTTCAAGACAACTTATTTTTTAATTTAATCGTTGAAATACAATTCAAAATCCTTAGTTTTTGAACTTTGATTTTGTAATAGTCGATTGTATACTTTCATATTCATAACAATTTTATACTTTGAACTTTAATAAATAAGAACTTAGTTCATACATTTCTTAATTTGCAATGATTTAGTAGATTTAATGAAGTTTCTTACAAATGTAGATAGATACACTAATCAAAATCAAATTGATTTTTAAATTGTAAAGAATAAGTTGTTTCGTAAAGAAAATAAACACTCCATTTTGAAGAGATTTATCATTATGAAGACCAATTTGTTAAAAGGAAAAAAAATATAGAGATTAATTGTTGCTTTATTAATGTACAACAACAACTGAATTGTTATAAATTTGAAAATATAAAAATTAAAAATCAATGCAGAATAATTTGTTGTAACCTTTTCTACACCTATCTCCATGTACCTTATCCTTTATCACATGATAACTAAACAATAATTTTATTTTTAAAAAAATGAAATCGTGGTTGTGGTCAAGTATTTTGAAGATGGGTATTGGTGGCCAAGTATTTTTCAAAATTGATACCAACTAATCAAGACTTTCTTAGGGAAAAGTTGTATGAATATTGCATATTTCCAAAATATGTATTAAAATATTCCACTCCAAAATTTCCCTAACACTCAACCAAACCTCATTTTTCTTTTTCTTTTTAATTTATTTAATAACCATTGCTATTTTTAATAACTTCATACCCAAAGATCTCTCTTTGGTTGAGTGTTTAACACTGACCAAACTTGTTTTTTCTTTTAATTCAATAACAATCACTACAATAATTATGGTCTTTTCCAATGCAGTGTAACATCACCGAAAATCTCAAACAACGCCGTGAAAGGCTATCATGACGTCGACAACCACATCGCAGAAAGCCCGTCGGAGATACTTTCCGCGACGCAGCTCGCTCCCATGTCGAGGAAAATTTCTCCTACGCACGACCCAATATGTCACATAAGGCTTCCGCGACGTCGCATATACATACATATACATATGCACTAAACTACACATACATATATATTGCACATTACACATTAAATATACATATAACACATAAAATTTACTTACATAAAAATATACCTACATATACATGTCATACACCATAAACATATACACATAAATTAATTTACTATTTTAAAAAACTGAATGCCATTGCCAACCATTTTTCTCTTCGATAGCAATAGTAACATTTTTAAACATAACATCTTTTTTATATTTTATGTAGATAAATCATTAATAGTTTCTACTAATGATAGCCATCGACATTTAAAATATGTATATTTACCAAATATACGAAAAAAACATAAATGAGCTAGTGAGAGTTTAATGAATTTTGTTATATTTTATAAATAATTTCAATGTTCCACTGTTTTTTAAAATCTCCATATTTTTAATAAATATATTGTCATCTCTATTGTTATTAGATTTGTATTAATGAAAAAAGTATCTGCATAAGACTTTAAAATATGTTATGTTTAAATTTTTTATCAATTGTTATCATTGATAATGACTATTACAGCAATAGTTTCTACTAATGATAATCATTGACATTTTAAAGCCGCGCTTGCGGCTTGTTTAACAATATTTTTTAAGAAATTTAAACTTTGTGTTATTTTGTATTAATTTAAGTATCTTGAGCTTACAATCTTTAATATTGGATAATTGGAGCTTTCAATTAATATGAACATTAGGTTTCTTTGGTAGCTCACACCAATTAAATAATCACTAACAATTTTGAAAGAATTTAAAACATATTTAATTGAATCTCAATAAAATTAAATAATTAATTATTTGAATCATATTAAAAAAGAATAGACTTTTAACAAACTTATTTGTTTTTATTAATTAAGTTATTTTAATTTTTTTTAAATCTATTTTAAACTCATTGGAGAAATGTTTATAAACATGTTAGACATCTTTAAAAGACTTATAAATACAAAATAAAAAAATTATAGACAAAACTTATAATTCAACGTTATAAATATTGATATATAACGATAGATGTAATATTTGAACTATAAAAAAAATCAAATGATATTGATTCTTTTGTATTTTTAGTAGATTTTTAAGATCTATAATTAGATTATATTATAAGAGGTCAAATTGTCATGAATAGTAAATGATTTAAACTATTTAAAAAATAGAACAATATGGGTATATATGGTTTGATTTATTAAAAAAATGTATTTTTTGCTTTAATATTTTTAATAAATATTAATTTTATTTTTGCGGCATAAATGCACCAAACAAAGAAATTGAATGGGTTGTTTATTCAATTCAATTTCAAATGGGTGAATGAAAATAATGGAGTTTTGTTATTATGGTTGATTATTAAGGGTAAAAAATTACATAAAGAATTGATTTCTCACCAATTATGAAATAAAGCCACATATATTGATCAACCAATGTTTACTTTATATCCATAACATCACTCACAACTCCTCTTGAAATTAAGAAAAGGGAGTGGAGGAAGTTGACGATTTGGTTTAATCCTCCCACTTGGTCGAGATTTTTCTTTTTAACTTTTCACTTTGTTGAGGGTTAAAATCTCGACCTTTGATTATATAATTGAAGTTACAAAACAAACCGTTGCAGGAGGAAGAAGAAGAAGAAGAAATTAGAAAAGCAAAGAGATAGAGAGAGAGGGCAACAAATAAAAGGTGGAGAAAGTAGGTAATGAAAGTTGGTGGAGGGAATTAAAAGAAGGGTTTGGGTGTGTGTGGGAGATGCAAATACTGAAAACTGATTTGTCATTTAATGTGGATTTTTGCTTTGAAATCCAAACAGCTTTGTTTTTATTTTATTCATTAAAGAAAAACAATTTAATTTTCTTACAATTCCATCAATGCACAAAGGCCCCCCCCACCCCCATTGATTCCCCTTTCCAATTTAATGCAAAAGCCCCCACACCCACACCCTTTCTATTCTATTTCACCCTCCTTCTCCTCCATTCATCATTATCCCTATCCTTTAACTCCACACTAATTTCATCTACATAATCTCACATTTTCTTTTCATAAAACGATTCTCATTTCATTCCATCTCTCTTCCAAATTCGTTACTCTCTTTATTATTTATTGTTTGTAACATCATTTCATTCTTTTCTATTTCAATCATTTTGTATTCATTATTAAAACTCTCTTTTCTTACTTCTTAAATTTTATGCTTTCTACCTCCCATTTCTTCTACTATGTAATTTTCACTTCTAAAACAAAACACGTTTTTTAATTTATGATCCAAGTCCACGAACACACAAAAATAAGTATTTTTAAAATTCACCCTTCCTTATTAATTATTTCTTTTTAAAAAAAAAATTAAAGGTAAGAAGATTATTTATAAATTAAAAACTTAAGTTTGGTTGTTGAAAACATTTATCAAATATTGAAGTTTAGATTTTGTTTTCAAAGAATTTGGTCCTAAAATAAAACCATAATTATTGATGAAAGAGAAATTTGTTTAAAAAAAAAAAGAGTGTTGAAAATGGAAAGGTATGAATATTTTGAAACAAAATAAATTTATGGTGATTAATGCAATTGCCATATAAAATTGAAACAAAGCCCAAAAAATGGTTTAAGTAGCCATCCTTTTCAATGAACAAAACATAGAACATAGAACAATGATGTTTAATGACATTTGTAGCAATTATTTGAATTTCAAATATATTCTTTCTAAGTTTAAATAAATAAATGCCTTAAATGGAGCTAATCATATAGTTAGTGTGTATTTAAGATACCCTCTACCATACCAATAGTTAATGAACTTTCATAAATAAGTTCATTATTAAAAAAAGAACTCTCATCTATAATGATTAAAGAGATATCTCAAATTGTCAATAAATTAATATTCTTCGCCTCTATTTATATATAAAAAAGAAACCTTCAACTTTGATGGCTATAATTGTAAATGTAAATTTAGTAACACTGTTCACTTAAGTATAATTTTTTTTTAAAAAAATTGAGTTTAACTCTTATTGACCTGACCTTTTTCTCTTGAAGTCAAAGACTTGATTTTTCACTCTTATATTAATATAACTTATAAAGTCAATAAACTTTTATACTTAAATATATATGAAATGGATTCTTTTATCTGATAAATAAATTTAGGATGTGTTTGAATATTTACGTATTTCTAATAGATTTTTTTTTTTGTTTTTAAACCCTTAAAAAATTACTCCAAACTTTATAAGACAAACATCTCTTCAAATTTGTTAGAAATAAATCAACTTGCTCTAAAAATGCTAATTTCTTCTTCTTCCTCTTTTTTAAATTTATTGATTAAAACATATCACTCAACTTGGAAAGGTTGATTTAAATTGTAATTTTGATATCATTGTTTGGATTAAGGATTAATCGAACTCAATTACTAAATGAAGCCCAAATTCAATTGGTTATGCTAAAGTGACAGGTCCATAGACCAACCAAACCCAAGTCAACAAAATCGACTTGAAAATCCTATGAATGGATAAACTATATATTTTCTTTGAAAACCTCGTCCAAACAATACCTAAGTATACAAATCAGAATATATGATATATATACCAAATAAACAATAAAATATATCACATTAAATTAAATAGTACTCAAAACAGACAAGAGTATACATCACATAATATTAAAAAGGAAGAGATACTAAAAATCGTAAAATGGAGAATGAAACAATGTGTTTTCTCCCCAAAAAATTTACAATAAATTATTTTCTCTCTCCAATAATATATATTTTCAATAAATGCACTTTATCTCTCCACTTTAAAATGAAAAAAAAAAATTAATGCATTTTATTTCTCCACATTAAATATATTTTCTCCCCTCATCATTAAGGTTGCTTTATAAATAGGAAATATTATAAACATAAATCGAATGTAAATAAAAGAAAAAAAAAAAAGAAAAAAACACTAAAAGACTTTTTTTTTTCTTATAAAATATTTATGAGAATATAGGACCAAAGATTATTTGTTATCTGTTATGTAAATCTCATTATACAACAATTGTATAAGTTTAAAGATCCAACTTTTAAATTTGAATAAATATGATGGTTCAATTTTTAATTTTGAAAATTTAAATGTATAGTTACATCTACCACCATACTTCAAATAATATGTATTACAAATATAGCAATGAGATTTAAAATAATTAAGTATATAATAACATTTAAAAAAAATGCAAATATGGCCAAATCTGTCAAAATCTATCAAATGATAAAAGTTTATAAATAATAGACCATATTACAAATATTGATATAAGAAAGATTTAGACAAAAGGCATTAATTGAATAAGAAATTTCACAAATGTCCTAATTTGAAAATTATTTTCTTAATTAGGAAAGATAATATTTTATGTACAATTCTAACCTTTCAATAATTATTAATTAGATATTAGGATTATTAATTATATATTTTATTCATAACTTAAATAATTATTATTTGAAATATTTCCTTATTGAAAATGATTTGAATTTAATATGAATTCATAACTTCCTTAATTTAATGTGATTAATGAATATGGTAATAAATTTTAAGTATCTTTTCAATTAACTATAAATAAAAATATATTATAATATGGGTAATTTTATTCTAATTTGTAATAATTGTATGATATCTTCTTTCCAAAACTATCTTTTTACCTATTATTCTCCATCGCCGACAGCCATTATTGTCTATCACTTGAAGCTTTTAAAAATTCAATCATAAATTTCTAATTTCTTATTACCCTATTTTCACAATTTTTCGACAGCTAAATTTGTATTCAATTTTGTAATAACCGTAAGCTGCATCTTCTTTACAAGTCGCCGGCATTTACAATTCTCCATCACCTGAAGCTAAGATAATTTCCACAGTAGGTCATTTGTTCTTTTACCCGTTTAAAATTAAATAGTTAAACACCAAAACTACATGATTAGATCATTGAGAGTATATCATCTGTGTATATATCGTATACTTTAACGATATACCCCTCATTTTAATGATTGTCTGATGTGATTTAGTAAATATATACCACATATTATTTATAATTATACTAGTTTTATAATATTATCGCAATATATAATAGTTTATATATGTGATTTATTATATATATACCACATCTTGTTTACATTTATATTAGTTTTATAAATTACCCGTAAAATATAATACTTTTTAGTTGATGTTTTATCATATATATACCATATATTATTTACAATTACACTAATTTTATAATATTATCGTAATATATAATATTTTGTATATGTAATTTATTATATATATACCACATCTTATTTACATTTATATTAGTTTTATATATTACCCGTGAGATATAATACTTTTAGTTGATGTTTTATAAAATATATACCATATATTATTTACAATTATACTTTATAATAATCTATAGTTGTAATATTTGTGTGTCAGGATGGCCAATATTGCAGTCTATTTCGATGGTTTTTTCAACGAAACTAACATTTACGTTAGTTATAGTGTGTCTGAAATAGTAGTTTATGAACATATGTCATATACTGAATTGTCCAATGTCCTTAGATCCAAGTTAGGTAGTATTATTGATATGAACAATTTTGAGATATATCTTTGCTTAGGTCCTATAGAATGTCTTAAGAAAGATATGAGAATAAAGAATGACAACGAAGTTAAATGAGTTTACCATATAATAACATCGAACCTTGAACAACATATTGCCCTTATTGTTCATTGTGTTGGCCTTTTAGCTATTTCTTTGGGTTCATCGTCCTCAAATTCATTTCAAACTGAAATCCATTCAGATGGGGGTCGTTTTTTTGAAACCATAGATATGTCTAAGATAGCTTCCAACTTTTCACTAAAAAACCAAGACATGTTTTCAACCAAATCTTTATTGAAAAAGTCTGTTCAAGTCATTGCCCTTAGAGATAACTTTCAATAAGCAAATCAAACAAGCAGGTCTTGATTCTGCAGTGCGTAATTGAAGATTGTCAATGGTCATTGCGTGCTTCTTGTTGCTATCATGGTGATAGGACATTATGCGTTCTTACTAGGTTCGATTCTGAACATACATGTTCAGTCGATGTTCCACTTACAGACCATAAACAAGTTACCTTTACGGTTATTAAGGACTTGATAAAGAACAAAATAAGTTTAGCTAGTTCAGAATTGTCCACTCCTAAAGATATAGTTCATTATGTTCGTGTTGAACATGACTTAAGCATATCTTACCAAAAAGCATGGCGTGCACGTAAGGCTGCGTTCGATGAGATTAGAGATTCTCTAGAGGATTCCTACAAGATGGTCGCCAAATTTGCATACATGTTGAATCTTAACAATCTAGGTATATTAATAATATACCTAACGGCCTATGTAATATATTTGTCATTAACAGATTGTTGTTGTTTAATGTCAATATTTGTTATGTTCATAGGTTCTATTGTTGAATACCAAGTTGATGCGGATGGTAGATTTCTATATTTCTTCATGGCATTATATGCTTCTATTGCTGCTTGGCAACATTGTCGTCCAGTCATATCTATTGATGGAACAAGCATGAAGAATAAGTATGGGGGTACTCTTTTAACTGCTTCAAGTCCTGATGCCAACGATCAAATTTTACCACTAGCATTTTGTGTTGTCGATTCTGAAAATGATGCCTCTTGAACGTGGTTTTGCAATCAACTAAAGCGAATCATTGGTTGTAGGAATGACATTGTGATAGTATCTGACCGACATAAAAGTATATGCAAAGCGATAGAGGTAGTATTTCTCAATGTTCTACATTGCATGTGTATGGTTCATTTACTTAGGAACTTGAAGTTGAAGTATAGATCAATAGTCAATACCGTGTTCCATACATGTGGCAAGGCTTACAATGTTGTTGATTTTGAACAACAAATGCATTTGTTGGAATCTAATGCACCTGGTATACGTGAGGAGTTACAATCGATTGGATTTTCAAGGTGGTTCTGTGCCTACTCACCCCTTAGTAGATATAATGTCATGACTACCAACATATCTGAGAGTATGAATAATGCAATTATCAAGGCTAGGGAGTTGCCAATGCTTGAGGTATTGAGAATGATGTTGCAGAGGTGGTTTTTTGAACGTAGAAATGAAGCAGCCTATCAAGTTACAGATTTTACAAAAACGGTTGAAGGTATTATAAGGAAACAAATTGAAAATAGTCGATCTATGCAGGTATATTTAACTTATAATCTAAATTGAATGTTAATATATATATATTATTATCTAATATATACCTAATTATCTTCTACATGTAATTATCTATGTAGGTCAATCCAGTCAACAATATGAAATACTAGGTCATCCATGACACATTTCAATATGTTGTGTACTTGCCTTCAAAGATTTGTACTTGTAGGATGTGGGATATATTGCAAATACCTTGTGCTCATGCATGTGCTGTTCTTACCATGAAGCATTTGTCAATAAAACCATTTGTTTCACATTATTATTTGAACAGCACACTGAGTTCAATCTATAGAGAATTAATAAACCCTTTAGGTGATCATCGACAATGGCAAGTACCTGATGATGTTTTATCCATTGACATCCTCCCACCTAATGTAAAACGTCCAGTTGGTAGACCCAAGAAGATTAGAATCCCTTCTAAAATGGAGTTGAAGAGACGGATAAAATGTGGCCGTTGTAGGCGTTATGGGCATAACAGAAAGCGATTCAAGTTTTTCTTATTTTTTCATTGTATTTTATATTAGAATTGTTTATTATTGTTTAAAACTTTTTTACGTTTATTCTTCAATTTGTTTTAAATTTACGTTTATTTAAGATTTTAATTTAATAATTTTTATTTTTTTATATTATTATCCATATGCACTACCACTACCATTTATTCGTTTTACTAAGTACATATATTATATATATACATCATTAATATACTTCCTATTATGACAAATATATCTAATAACAAATACAAATAACATTGTTATAACAGTAGTTATAACACTGTTATAACATTTCATTAAATATAAATAACATACTATCACATATAAGAATTACAACTTGTTCCAAATATACTTATAAGATTTATATTGAAAATTTTATCTTCATTCAAACAATAATTCCATGAACAATGAACATCATATAACAATATACTACATCATATAAATAATATATGACTTTAACGTCTTAGTGATTGCATAATACATACAGTGCATCAATTAATCAGAACGAAAATTACATGAACAATATATTGAACATTTTATATTAATTCGAACAATATGTCATGAACAATATATTGCATCATATAAAGAATATATGCCTATAACGTCTGAGTGATTGTATAATACTAACAGTGCACCTATTAATCTTAACGAAAATTACAAGTAATGAATTCAGAAATTGAAATTTCTCTTCGTCACATAACCTTGAACATTAACTCTATCCTATTCAACTTAAAATTACTAAAGTTATTAGGATAATAATTTGAAACTTGGACCTTCAAACCCTTGACTAGTGATCTCTAAGTTTTCCTTCTTTGGCTCGGCTGATCCAAATTTGGTTGTGAACAGTGACCTAAATATTTATTCCTTTTCAAGATTAATGGTTCAACCTGCAAACATTAATATTAAGACATGTTAATATCCATGCCTTATTATATCTATTTGGCAACATATATGATATATGACAAAGAATACCTCATTTAAATCATTATTTGCATCCCTATTTTCTGCAGTCCTATTTTTCATTTTTGCTTTCTGTTAACATTATAAATATTCATTACAATATAATAAATCCCAATTATATATAAAAAATACCTTTTTTGATTCTACACTTCTTTTCAAGTCTTTTTGCACTTTTGATTTCTTTGTTGTATTTGATTTCTCTACACTTCTTTTCAAAACTTCTTGAACTTTTGTTTTCTTTCCAGTATGTCCTTGTTTCACTTTGTCCGCATCTGACAACTTTCTCTTATTTTTCTGAGTTTCTTGAGATATTCTTTTCGACTTTTTCATTTCTGTATATAACTTTCTTTTAACTATCGGTACATTATCCTGTCAAATATACCTATAAGTAGTTAACCATAATAACAAAAATAATATTGCTTCCATTTAATTATACCTCATCAGATTCATCACTTTCTTCGACGGGTAATTCAGTGTTCTTTGATCCTTCCGATTTCTAATATAACATCATATACCAGTACATTACTAAGTATACCTCCTATCAGAGCCTATTAAGTATACATCTTTTTTATAAAATATATACAACAGTGTTTATATACATACATATTAACTAAACTCTTTTAACATTAGGTTTATAAAATATATACAACAATTAACTAACCTTTGTTCCTTGTGCATCCAATTTATGAACTGGCGTTTCTACCTTTATTTTTCTTTTACTTGCTAAGTTTTCATCGTACAGAACAATTTGAGTGTCATTTGGTCCTGTTATATCATATTCATCATCACCTGGGTGCACTGTTTGTATAGATTTGTAATCCATTTGATTTTCTTCATAAGTCTCTTGGGAACTTGATATCTTTTCATCCTATGATATAGATGAATACAATATAATTAAAATATATTTGCATATCAAACATCAACAAAGTAACAAATTATAACAATTAATCTTAAATATACCTCAGAACCATCGAGAAGGATTGGATTATCTTCGTTTGATCTTACGTTTTTCATCCTAGACCGAAGACATCTTTCACTTTGGCTTACCATTTTCTACACTGCCAACATTTAACATATGTAAAGCACATTGCATTGTCAAATAAGTTAAAGAAACTCAGAGTACCAAGTGGGAATTTCAGTTGTAAGTTAAATAAACTCAAACTACATTTTAGTTGAGCCTTAAAACTCATAATCTCAATAAACACGAGAGTATGTCACAATAAAAATTACATTTTGGCATTTGCTCAACAATTAGAAAATTCTAGATATACCCAATGAACATTTAAAATATACCCAATATCTATAGGAAAAACCCTCATGCGACGGTCCTAAAAAATGTCTTCTTCACTCCGAAACCTCAATAAATCCTAGGATATAACACATGCAAAATTTCATTTTTTGTTTCGTTGCCTATTCAGTCTAATATCTTGAATATATGTAATATACCAAATGTCTACTATGTATTGAATATATATAACCTAACCTCGTATTTTTCTGCCGTCGGAAAACAGAGAAACTGGTCGACCATCGAATAACTTCTTCACTGTCGAAATCGATGAAACCCTTCTTCTTCACTGTCCAAAACGAAATCGTCGAATAACTTCTTCACTTTCAAAATGGATTTGATTTTTTTGAATATGGAAAGTGAGAAAACTGTTCCATCACTTTCCTATTTTAATGACCCACGATCTTCTCATTATAATTAATATTTCTGTATATTTTAAAACAATAAAAAAAATACCATATGGGCATATTGGTAATTTGGGCCTATTTTTGTGTAATATTGTGGCCCATTTGGTACATTTGTGTAAAATATTAGCAATTTGTGTTTTTTTTTGTAATATCCTATGTTAAATTAGGCTATATGAGTTAAACTTGGACTAAGTTCAATTAAGCCCAAAAATAAACTTAATTGAGCCCAAAGACTAAATATAACCTAAATCCATGTGGTTGAGCCCATAGGTCTAGTCCATGGACCAACCAGACTCAAGCCCATAAAATCCACAAGAGAACTCTATAAATATAGGAGTTCTCCTCATTTGTAAGGGGGTTGGAAATTTTTGACTCTAGAAGGTCCAGAGAGAATTCTCCCAAAAACTAGAAGACTATCTAACTCGTGAAGTCGACCATTCTCAAAGATTGAAGCTCTTTTAAAGATAGAAACGTTCTTCCAAGACTCCAACTTCCCTCGAAGATTGAACTCCTTTGAAGATACAAGCTTTCTTCCAAGGCTCTAACTTCAAGAACATCACGTGCTCCGCTTTCTCAAATCAAGCGTAGGCATTCAACCAACTTGAAGACCATCACGTGCTCCGCTTCTCCAAATCAAGCGTAGACGTTCTCCAACTTCAAGAACATCACGTGCTCCGCTTTTTCAAATCAAGCGTAGGCATTCAACCAACTTGAAGAACATCACGTGCACCGCTTCCTCAAATCAAGCTTAAGCATCCAATCGAGAGAGAATCAGATGATCAAATTCTAGAGATTGAACCACATCGCATCAAATCAACAAAATACAACATCAACTCAAGTTCAACTCCACGAATCAAATTTCTCCGGAAATCTCGTGGGAACAACAGTGCCCTCGGGATCGCCACCTTTCATAATTATAACTGTGTGCGTTCGACAGGACTACCAATCTATCATGTCATGTTTCATGTGTGGTCCGACGAGATCACTTCACTACTTGGTCTGCTATATGCTCTTTCGAGATCACTAGACTAATGAGTGCTCCTACAAGATCACTATGTCATGTGTGTTCCTTTAGGCTCACGAGATTTTATGGTACACCCTAATAGGAAGTTAACAAATCATCCAACACGACTAATAGTGGGTTCCTTGTTGGGTATATTCTTATGCTCCTCTTTTTTATGTTTAATATCCCAAGCAAAGGTAGAGGAAATGGGAAGCTGGCGAGCGACAGAAAGGACCCTTTTTTTTGCTTTTGCTTTTCGTTATATGTATTCAATGCTCTGACTATTAATTTGATTATGAGCTTAATGAATATTTTTCTTTTAAATTAGTTAGAGCTCGAACTAGGAACATGTTTTTATAGTATTTTGTTTTTGTCAAACTAGAATTTTCAAACTATTGTTTTTACATTTATTTAATATTACAGAACTAGTTTCTCCTCTTTTCAAGAAAATGTTAAAATTGTTATTTCTTTTTGAAATAATGACCTTAGCTAAATTTGAAAAGTTTGATCGTTATAGTTTCAACATCTTCCATTTTGGTATCTTCTAGGTCGTCTGTTACCACATATAGACGTAACTCCTTATTCTTGTTAGCGACAGCTCGTCGCACCGCTAGCAGAGGCCCCTGTCCCTTCGAGCTTATAGTTCAAAATCCGTCCACCTACGAAAACATGTCTCTCATCAATTTGCAGCGCTGCTGGTGTTAGGCTAGGTACCCTAACTAGGAAACTTTTTCGACTAGGGTTACCATGCGAGTGGTCACGTTATCAAAAAATTTTATTGCTAGTTTGTGAGTCGGTTTTCCCTCTTTCCCATATGAGCTTTACGTTGTGCGACCTATTTGTATTTTGTCCTCCACCAAACAAGCCACTTCCATTGTATCTTCCAAGCCCATGGCCTACATCGAAAAGATTTCAGTTTGTATTATTGGTTCGAGCCCATTGGTGAAGTTGTTTAGCAACACGTCTTTTGCCATGTCCAACAATGGTTCCGATAACTCCTCAAAATGCTACAAATGTCCTAATACGTTCCCTTTCTATTTGACAGGTAAACACTAAGCACACTGGGTCCTCTGTTGTCGGAAATGAATTTCAGCTTTTTCCATGACTTAAACTTTGGTCGAACCTCAGCCCAACGAAACCAACTCAATCCCCTTCCCTCCTAGCTCACAATGGCAATCTTCAGCATTTCTTGCTTGTTCAATAAGTAATTGGAAATAATGTTCTGTCCTACAGAACCAACCATCTGAGTCTTCTCCGTTGAACACAGGCATTTCCAGCTTCTTAAACTTGATTCGATCTTGTTCTGCCCCCGTCTCTCTAAGTTGGGAGGAACTCTCCTCCTTAGTTCCTTACCCCATCTCTGGTTCCTTATCTATTTTCATTTTCCTCTTTTCGATGCTCATTTCTGTGACTTCTGACAACCCTTGCTATCAATAATCCTCATACACCTCAACTAGTATCACATGCATTTTGTTTCGTTGCCTATTCAGTCTAATATCTTGAATATATGTAATATACCAAATGTCTACTATGTATTGAATATATACAACCTAACCTCGTATTTTTCTGTCGTCAAAAAACAGAGGAACTGGTCGGCCGTCGAATAACTTCTTCACTGTCAAAATCGATGAAACCATTCTTCTTCACTGTCGAAAACGAAATCGTCGTATAACTTCTTCACTTTCGAAATGGATTTGATTTTTTTGAATATGGAAAGTGAGAAAACTGTTCCATCACTTTCCTATTTTAATGACCCACGATCTTTTCATTATAATTAATATTTCTGTATATTTTAAAACAATAAAAAAAATACCATATGGGCATATTGGTAATTTGGGCCTATTTTTGTGTAATATTGTGGCCCATTTGGTACATTTGTGTAAAATATTAGCAATTTGTGTTTTTTTTTATAATATCCTATGTTAAATTAGGCTATATGAGTTAAAGACCCTTGATATAAACTATAAAAGTCTATCAGCAATAGAAGTCATAAACTTTGCTATCTTTACCATTCTTAAAAAATGTTGCTATATTTTTTAAATGGCTTGTATATATATATATATATTTGATTTTTATGTTATCGAAGAGGAAGCTGCTTTGGGCCAAATGCTTGATGGGCTGTGGTTATGAAGTCCATGGCCGAATACAAAGGACAGGACACCCTTCAACATAGTTTCTAAAATCTCAAAAAACCTATCAGTGGATCATTGATTCGATTCTCTCATAGTCGACAAAATTCTCGTCATTCCATCGCTGAGAACCCAGAAATGGTTGCCAATGGAGGTTCTGCTTTGGATAGGAAGCAGTTAGTAGCATCAGCGCTGGCCAAACACTTCGCCTTAGATCATGTAACCTTCTTCTCTTTCAATCCATCCATTTAACTCTTTCATTCTTTGATCATAATTCATACATGTACCGCAACAATCTCTCTCTCTCTCTCTCTCTCTCTCTCTCTCTATTTCACTTCACTCGTCATTTCTTGTTATTGCCTGCACTAGTTTGTGAAATTTATTTTATTGTCTATGCACTCTATTCTTTCCTGGTTATGATCATTGTCTAGTTAGTGCAAGTCTTGGGAATTATCTCCATACGCGAATTTGCGGAGATATGTAAATATAGTTCGCGTTTATTGGTTCATTTGTCCCATGATTTTCAGCTTCGACACCATTTCTTTGTGGCTTTTTTCTTCTTCTTCATGTTGTGTGCTGTTATTGGAATTTTGTTGCTGAAGTTAACTGCTATTGAATTCAGAATGCATTGATTGGAGAAAATGCGGAATGCGATTTTAGGGCTTTTGTATTAAACATCTTGAAAGCTTCAAGAAATGGTGCCTCTGTGGATGATAATGTTGAGGTAAGCGTAAATATTTTTCCAATTTTTCCTTGGAAGTGAAAAGAATTAAAGAGTACAAAAGAGTTGATAAGATTCTACCCACGTTAGACAAATGAAATTGTTACAAAATGCTCCATTAAGGAAAAACGTAAGAAAGGGACCAATTTCTAGGCTCCTTAGAGATTCATCAATTACTAGAGTCGAAACAATAGTCTGCCTCTAGAGTTCTCTCAAGTGTTTTTTGAACATTGGAGCTACCCACCCTCCCATTCTTCTTTCAATCCAAACTTTACAAACAGTAGGAAAAGTACAGTTTCACTGTCGAGTATAAATTTTTGTTTTATTTGGATGCCTGATAAGGGAGGGAAATAAAAAATTTCGAACATGGATCCAGTAAAGTGCTAGAAGATATTAAAGATATTTTTATAATATGTTTAATCACTTGACATATCAAATAATAAAGAATTAGAATTCTCACAAGCGGACTTGCACCACACACACTAAGCAGGGAACAAAAAGTACGTTTGAATTTTTGTTTTGCACTCTCTACTAAGTGTAGGTACCCTGCTAGAAAATGGACCAACAAAAACTTTAATCTTCCTCAAGCACTTAGCTCTTGATGCATGCTTAGAGAAGATATTTCTTACACTCAGGACCTTCCCAATGCATCTCTTATGAAGGACAGCGATGTATTCGCTTGAGATTTTATGGTTTAGATGTTCCTTTGGGAGACACCTGATGAAGTTAAATTTTTTGTTTTAGATTAAATTTTTGTTTGATCATTACTGTAAAGTGGTTTTGGTGTTATATCTAAGAAGCAACCTTTTTGGTTCAGGTGACAAAATGGATTACATTTGCAGATAGCTTTCCTTTAGATTCTAAGGCATGCTTTGACGTTCTCAAACAATTAAATGAAGAACTAGCTCCAAAGTCTGTACTTTTGGGTAAAGGATTGAAGCCATCTGAAGCTGATGTACTTGTGTTTTCAGTACTACACCCTTATGTGGTAAGCATTATTGCATTTCATGACAAGCTTTCTATTCTTAAAATCATTCTTTCCTTTCTTCACCGTCAGTTGGTCATCATTTCTTCATTTAATACAGACAACTTTTATGTCCTGTTTTCATGCTTAGATCTATATTGATCTTTTATGTTCAGTTCTTTGGATTCAAGAACTAGTTTGGTATAAGTTTGAAAAAATAACTTTTAGATTGAACAAAGTTGAGAATCGAGATTATAATGAGATGCAACCTGATTGATCACTGCTAGATTGGCCTTTCAAACGCCGAGATGGAGAAGTTGCCACATGTTTTAAGATGGATGGATTACATCCAGGTAGGCCTACTTCTTTAATGATTTGACTGCTTACCAATTGCATGCTGAGATTATTTGTGCTTTTGATTGTCAACTTTTATTGTATACATGCCAAAATAGGAATTGTTATTGGCTTTTCTTAATTATTATTCAAGTAATGTATGCTTTCTATCCACTTTTATTGTGGCTTAAATATTATTCTGATTTAGTTCCATTACTCTACCTATTAATACTTGTATAATTTTGTGTTTTAACAGAACAAAGAGAATTTTGGGGAGTTATTTCAGAAGATACTGCTACAGAAATGTGAATTCGATCCTCCAGTAAGTGCTCACTTAATTTTTTTGCATCTTCTAGGTTTTTGCACTTCAAAAAGTAAAGATGCTGAGTTCCCAACTCAGAAGTTGCTCTATGCTTGGAGCAGCAAAACAAAACTTTGTGAAGTGTATTTACTTTTGGAAAATAAATTTTCCTTCAAAAAACTAAAAATTTCAAGTTTCAGACACATTCATGGAGTTTGTTCTCAAGAAATGTGCATTTCATTTATTAATAATATTGACATAATACTTACGATTAAAAAGTTGGGTTGAGCAAATTAAAAGTTTTATTAATTAAAGTTGCAGGGAAACAAAGTTGTTGCCAACAATGTTAATGAAGATTCAAATGCCAAGAAGTCTTCGCAAAGCACCAAGGTTTCAGAAAAGCCTCAAGTGAACCTAGACACTAAGAAAACTGATGCAGGGGTAAACACTTGGTTCCTATACTGGCCTACTCTAGTCTACATTTTGATATTACAGGAAAATTATATTCTGTTCTTTCTCTCTCGCTCTCTCTCTCTCCCCTGAACTTATCTCATCTTGTGAGAGAGATTATTAGTTGGTGGAATACTACTGTTCCAAATTTTGGTCAGAACTGGTGCTTTGACGGAACTGTGAAGGAAGATATTTTTTGATTGCTGAATAGTCTAGCTGTGGTTTTAAGAAAAATAAAGCCATCCTTTGTGAACTTTGGTTAGAGAGGAACCAGTGAATGTGAGCTGGGATGATGTTTTTAACTTAGCTCTGCTTTTATTCTAATCAACGTACTCTTTCACATTTTTTGGATAATCATACTTCCTTTGTGATAAACTCTAATTGGACTGGATTATTGTGAGCTCCTTGAGTCATTTTGATATTGAGCTTTTGGTTTATTGATTTTAACTTAGTGATTCAGTGGAAAATTTTGTTTTAGAGTAAAGAACGATAGGTAGAAGATGAATATTTGCTTTTGAATCCAGATATGACTTGCTCGTGGTTGATAGTTCTCTTTTAGAATTCAGTGTAGTTTTACTTCTTACGTGCTCAATTTTTGTGGTATGACTTTGATATCCTCTAACTTTTCCTTATTATCTAATTTTCACTCATGCTTTTAACATTTTTGTTTTAAAATTTGTGGAACTGTTAGAAAAAAGAGAAGGAAAAAAAGGAAGCTGCACCGGAAAAGAAGAAACCAGTTGAGACTGAAACAGCGGACAAAGAAAAGGAAGTTAGTGTTAGTTTGTTGAATATAAGAGTTGGCCTTATTCGCAAAGCATGGAAACATCCATCTGCTGACAGGTATGGCAAGCAATCTTCCTTTCATTGCTGCTTTCTGCACCACAATAACATTATTTACACTGTCCTATTGAAGTTCGTTATTCTATCTGAAGCTTAAGTTTGTATCAATCATATTTTAATGATAACGGTTAATTGTTCAGTTTGTTGGTTGAGGAGATAGACGTTGGCGAGGCTAAAGTGCGGCAGGTTGTGAGTGGTCTGGCAAAATACTATAGTCCAGAGGAGTTAACTGTATGATTATATTTATGTCTTAGTTACTTGTGATGGATCGCTACACGTGCAGAGTTCAAAGTCTGATGGTATTCTATTAATATGTGCAGAACCGCCGTGTTGTTCTTATTACTAATGTAAAACCTGGAAAGCTACGAGATGTGATGTCAGAGGGATTGGTATGCTCCAATTTTCTTCTCATTACAGTTGTTTGATCTTTTACAATCTGAATAGGGACAGTTTCAATTTGAATGTGTTAGATACCTAGATTAGTATAGGGTTAGGGGTATAAGGGTAATTAGATATTTAGGCGGTTACTAACCATAGTGGTTATAAATAAGAAGTTGGTGAGTGAAGAGGGGGAGTTGTTGAGTAGATAGGTTTTGAGTAGTATGCTAGGCCACCGATATTATTTAAATATAGCAGAAAAAAGAATAGTAACAGAAATATCAACCACGCAAGATTATAGGAGAGATTATAGGGGGAGAGAATATCGGAGGAAATCTTTTACAATAAAATAAGGTGAGCAAAACAGATTAAAAGGGGCAAAAGGAGGAGGAAAACGAGGAAAGAAAAATATTGGGAACTAGGAGGGGCTGCCGTCTTTCGGCTCGGGATTTCTTTTCTTATTTTTGTCACCTTGTTCTAATCGGTTCTGATTAGATTGAGGTTTAGCTAGGAGTGTGTGAATTTTTCTTTGATTCTTTGATATTGTAATTCGTACATTCAATTCAATAAAATAAGATACTATCAGTATCTTTACAAATTGGTATCAGAGCATTGAAACCTGGGAGAATCCACGCTGATGGCTAAGAAATTAGAAGAGAGGATGGATCTGGTGGAACAGCAACTTCATAGGCTTCTGATCATGGATGAGAATCTGTCGCTGATGGCTACAAGCATTAAAGACATTAATACTCAGATTGATAAGCAGCAGCAACAGCAACAGATAATTCTAAAGTATCTTGAAGGAATTATGAGTGAGAATTCGGCGGCTGGAAAGATGACAGAAGGCACGACAACCAAGCAAAGAGCAGCACCGCAGGGGTATCCACCGTAACTGACGAAGCCAAGAGGGTGAAGATGTCTGAGGAGGACAAACCAATGGACCGGAGCAAATTTAAGAAAGTGGAGATGCCAATATTCAATGGGACCGACCCCGATTCATGGTTATTCCGAGCAGATAGGTATTTCAAAATTCATGAACTGACCGATTCGGAGAAACTCACCGTGGCCGTTATCAGTTTTGACGGACCTACCCTGGATTGGTACCGTTCGAATGACGAGCTAGAAGCATTCACAAGTTGGGAGAACATAAAACAGAGAATGTTGGTCCGATTCCGAACAATCCGAGATGGGTCGCTGGTGGGAAGATTTTTATCCATTAAGCAAGAAACGACAGTAGAAGAATATCGAAACAGGTTTGACCGACTTTTGGCCCCAGTAGCCTTTATGCAAACGGTAGTATTGGAGGAGACATTTATGAATGGGCTTAGCCCATGGTTGAAGTCTGAAGTCGAGACTCTGGAACCGGTGGGGTTGGCCCAGATGATGAAATTAGCACTAAAAATTGAGAACCGGGAAGTGGTGAGACGAGAGTGTGGACTGAGTAGTGCGTATGGAGGGAAACAACTCAAATTACCATTGGCAGAACATACAGCACCATCAATAACTAACGACACACAATCGGTGGGAAGTTGGCCAATGAGGACCATAACATTGAAAGGAGCCGCGGCGGGAGAGAATCGGCGGGAAGGCCAAACAAAGAGATTGTCCGATGCTGAGTTCCAATCACGGAGGGAGAAGGGGTTATGCTTTAGGTGCGAGGAGAAATATCATGCCGGACATCGATGCAAAACCAAAGAGCAAAAGGAACTACGAACGCTGGTGGTAAAGGAGAACGGGGAGGAGTTGGAGATTGTTGAGGAAGATTATTATGAGGCAGAGGCTGAATTTAAAAACACTGAAGTTGAACTGTGGAGAACCTGAATATTGAATTGTCCCTTAATTCAGTAGTGGGATTGACTAGCCCGGGAACAATGAAGGTGAGAGGAAAAATAAACGGAGTAGATGTGGTAGTCCTCATTAACTGCGGAGCGACTCATAATTTCATTGCTGATAAATTAGTCAACTCACTGAATTTCCAACCAAGGAGACGTCTAATTATGGTGTGATCCTAGGTTCAGGCACGACCGTGAAAGGGAAGGGAATTTGCCGGAGAGTGGAAGTATTATTGGGAGAATGGAAGATTATTGACAGTTTTCTACCCTTGGAGCTAGGAGGGGTGGACGTAATTCTAGGTATGCAGTGGCTACATTCCTTAGGAATCACAGAGGTTGATTGGAGAAACCTAGTTTTGTCTTTTCAGCATGAAGGAAAGAGAGTCATAATTAGGGGTGACCCCAGTCTAACCAAGAAGAGAGTTAGCTTGAAGAACATGATGAAGACATGGGAAGTGGAAGATCAAGGGTTCTTGGTAGAATGTAGAGCTCTAGAAGGAAGGGCAACGGTGGAGGAGTGGTATGACGAAGAAATAGTGCCAACCGTGGAGAACACTATTTCATCTCTGCTTAACCGATTTGAAGATGTGTTTAAATGGCCGGCAAAGTTACCACCACCAAGGGAGATTGAGCATCACATTTATCTTAAAAAAAAACAAACCCGGTAAATGTTCGACCTTATCGGTATGCACACCATCAGAAAGAAGAGATGGAAAGGTTAGTGGATGAGATGCTGCAGTCAAGGATCATACGACCGAGTACTAGTCCTTACTCCAGCCCTGTATTACTGGTTAAGAAGAAAGATGGGAGTTGGCGTTTCTGTGTCGATTACGGCGCTTTAAACAATGTAACTATTCCGGATAAATTCCCAATTCCGGTGATAGAGGAGTTATTCGATGAACTAAATGGGGCTAACATGTTCTCCAAGATAGATCTGAAAGCCGGCTATCATCAGATAAGAATGCAACCAAGAGATATAGAGAAGACTGCTTTCCGTACACACGAGGGTCACTACAAATTCTTAGTAATGCCATTCGGTTTGACCAACGCTCCAGCAACCTTTCAAGCCTTGATAAATCACATATTTCGACCGTTTATGAGGCGTTTTGTTTTAGTCTTCTTTGATGATATTCTAGTATACAGCAGAGGGATAGAAGAGCATGTGCAACATTTGGAAGTGATTTTTGAGATCCTAAGGGAGAATGAACTCTATGCTAATCTTGGGAAATGCAGTTTTGCTAAGGCTCCATAGGCTATTTGGGGCACTTCATTTCGGAACAAGGCATCGAAGTTGATCCTGAAAAGATTCGAGCCATCAAGGAATGGCCCATTCCTACTAATGCCGCGAAATTCGGGGATTCTTGGGGCTAACTGGATATTATAGGAGATTCGTTCATAACTATGGCAGTATGGCTGGACCGTTAACACAATTATTGAAGACAGGAGCTTATAAATGGACTGACGAAGCTAATGTGGCCTTTGAGAAACTAAAGATGGCTATGATGACATTGTCGGTTTTAGCTATGCCAGATTTCAACTTACCATTTGAAATAGAGACTGATGCTTCTGGCTATGGAATAGGGGCTATCTTAATTCAGGCAAAAAGACCCATAGCTTACTTCAGTAGAACTCTATGTGCTAGATATCGAGCAAGACCTGTGTATGAGAGAGAACTGATTGCTGTGGTTTTTGCAGTGCAGCGTTGGAGACCATACTTGCTGGGGAGGAAATTCACGGTGAAGACAGACCAACGATCGTTAAAATTCCTCCTTGAGCAAAGAGTAATTCAGCCCCAATATCAGAAGTGGATCGCTAAATTGTTGGGGTACTCATTTGAAGTAGTTTACAAGCCGGGATTGGAAAATAAGGCAGCCGATGCCTTGTCCAGAGTTCCTCCAATAGTGCACCTAAACCACCTGTCGGTTCCTGCTTTGCTTGACTTGGCCATAATTCAGGAGGAGGTGGAAAATGATCCAGTTTTGGGAGAAATTAGAAGAAGGATAGAAGAACAACAAGAGGGGATTCCTAATTTTTCATTACAACAAGGAGCATTGAAGTTCAAAGGGAGGGTGGCTCTTACAAAGACTTCTTCCTTAATACCTATAATCATGCATACGTATCACGATTCGGTATTTGGAGGGCATTCGGGTTTCCTACGAACTTACAAGAGAATAACAGGGGAATTATATTAGGAAGGTATGAAGAAAGACATCAAGAAGTATTGTGATGAATGTTTAATCTGCCAACAGAATAAGACTTTGGCTCTATCTCCGGCTGGGTTGCTTATGCCTCTTGAGATTCCAAATGCGATCTGGTCAGATATCTCAATGGATTTCATAGAGGGCTTACCAAAATCTGCTGGATGGGAAGTAATTTTTGTTGTAGTGGATCGATTGAGCAAATATGCACATTTCTTAGCACTGAAACATCCTTATACCGCACGGTCAGTAGCTGAAGTATTTGTTAGAGAGGTAGTTCGACTCCACGGATATCCTAGATCAATCGTTTCTGATCGGGATAAAATCTTCCTCAGTCACTTCTGGACGGAGATGTTTAAGCTTGCCGGCACTAAGCTACACAAAAGTTCGGCTTATCATCCACAGTCTGATGGGCAAACGGAGGTTGTGAATAAAAGTGTAGAAGCCTCCTTGCGATGCTTTTGTGGGGAGAAGCCAAAGGAATGGAGTAATTGGTTGCATTGGGCAGAGTATTGGTACAATACCACATACCATAGCTCGATTGGAATTACACCATTTCAAGCCGTGTATGGCAGACTGCCTCCCCCTTTGATTCAATACGGAGATATGGACACCCCCAATTCCACACTTGATCAACAGCTGAAGGAGAGGGATGTGGCCTTGGGAGCTTTGAAAGAGCACTTACGAGTAGCTCAGGAGCGGATGAAAAAATATGCGGATCTGAAACGAAGAGATGTGGAATTTCAGGAAGGTGAGTTGGTATTCCTCAAAATCAGGCCATATAGGCAACTGAGGAGGAAGAGGAATGAGAAGCTTTCACCTAAGTATTTTGGTCCATACAAAATACTAGAAAAGATTGGGGCCGTGGCATATAAGTTAGAACTTCTGAGTTCGGCAATGATACATCCTGTGTTCCATGTGTCTCAATTAAAAAGGGTACTTGGGAATCATCAACAAATACACCAGTTGGTTCCCTTTATAAATGAAAAGCATGAATGGCTGACTTTGCCGGAAGAAATTTATGGATACAGAAAAAATCCAGCCACAAAAGACTGGGAGGTACTTGTCAGTTGGAAGGGATTACCGCCACATGAAGCCACTTGGGAAGACTGCAATGATTTCAGACAGCAGTTCCCTGATTTCCACCTTGAGGACAAGGTGGATTTAGAGGAGGAGGGTGATGCTAGGCCACCGATATTATTTAAGTATAGCAGAAAAAAGAATAGTAACAGAAATATCAACCACGCAAGATTATAGGAGAGATTATAGGGGGAGAGAATATCGGAGGAAATCTTTTACAATAAAATAAGGTGAGCAAAACAGATTAAAAGGGGCAAAAGGAGGAGGAAAACGGGGAAAGAAAAATATTGGGAACTAGGAGGGGCTGCCGTCTTTCGGCTCGGGATTTCTTTTCTTATTTTTGTCACCTTGTTCTAATCGGTTCTGATTAGATTGAGGTTTAGCTAGGAGTGTGAATTTTTCTTTGATTATTTGATATTGTAATTCGTACATTCAATTCAATAAAATAAGATACTATCAGTATCTTTACATAGTATTCTCAATAGAGGGGGTCCCAAGTACCATAAACTTGGATCATATTGTAGTTCTTAGTTAATTCTCAATATATGAAATATACTGATTCTTGTTAGGAAGTATCCTAACATGATGTTGTGTAGAAGTTGAGTCAACATCGTACTTATTCGAGTAATTATAAACCTCTCAGGTCTTTTTGAGTCAATATCGTACTTATTCAATAGTTATAAACCTCTCAGGTGTTATGTGCATCTAATGAAGATCACACCGTTGTGGAACCTTTGCTTCCTCCAGAAGGAGCCAAAATTGGTGAACAAATTTCATTTTCTGGGTAAGTTTTTTGAGAGATTACTCAATTTAGCTTCATTGTCAGGCTTGCACCTTTTATGAATCCCTGTGGAGATTAGGCGTATATATTTTATACCTAGATGATGTTTCAAGAATATTTTATTGGTCTTTTTTCTTGGTGAATGAGTATTCCTTTTTCTTTTATGGAGGATGGAATGTAGATCCTCAAATCGTATGAACATTGGTTGGTATTTATGCGATGTATCATTGATATTTTGAGAGTCTGTCACTTTTCTTTGTTGCTCTATAATTATTCTCTTTTGAATTGGAATTGTGCTGCTATGTGGTGTATTCATTATCTCGTAACTTGGTTTTTTAGAGTTGATGGAAAACCAGAAGATGTTCTTAACCCCAAAAAGAAGCAACTGGATAAGATAACACCGGTACGTCCACTCTTAACTAACACTCCTTTTCTAACAGGAATGAGGTTCAAAGTTTCAGTCCATGCGAAACCTGTTTGTAAACAAAAAACTCGTAAAAGTGATGCAATGTTTTGAACAAAATTAAAACGTAAAAAAAGTTGCAATTTTAAGGTTTCGTGTTGAGAAAATGAAGTGAAAGTACAACCACTTTCCATCTGTACATTGGAAATTTTCTAGTATTATGATAATATAAAGAAAAAAAAGGCGTTTAATAACGGGGTATGAAATCCATGAAATAAAAGGAGTGCCAATGTTGAAACTGAAAGGAAGGATATTATGTACAGCAGTACTAATTTTTTTTTCTACAAGCAACCTACCTCTTGCATCATTTTGTACCTACAAAACACAAATATGGTTGTTATTTTGATTGGATGCAGCATCTCTTCACCAACGACAAGTGGGAGGCAACGTTCAAAGGAATTCCTTTCATGACATCTGCAGGACCGTGCACATCGTCGATCTCCAAGGGAAGTATCAAATGATAGAATGCATATTATTTATGAATGATATAGTAGAAGAGAAGGAGGAACCCCTTATAACATTGTATGCTATTTGGGAAACCAAAGATAGTCAGTTTTGAAGACAAATGGTTATAGTTTTTTATGGTCTTAAAAATTGACATTTCCTGACGTCTTCCAACTCTCACCTTCAGTTATGATGTAAAAGCCTTTGAATATGTTCACATTTTTGTTTTAAAAAAATGAAAATTTGTTAAATGAGTTTACATTTTCTCAACTTATATATATTGCTTCAAAATTCACAATACGTAGAAGTTAGAAAGAGCAAAATAAATTGTTATTTTTCTATCGAGGTTCTTGATTTTACTAGAATAGTGATATTGATGTAGTGACTATTTTTAATCATCCTTTCTATAAAGGGGACTATATTCACATGTGTCGATGTAGGAGCAAAAACTTTTTTTTTTAAAAAAAATAATTACAAAACAATATCAACCACTGGAAATTAATTACAAAATCAAAACAACATGAATTATTCATTACAAAATCAAAACAACATGAATTATTCATTACAAAATAATTTAATAATCGTAAATTGTTTATTATAATATAAAATGAAGTTGGTATTAAAAATGAAAAACTATGGCATGGAAAAATTAAAACTTTGAACACTAACATAACGGGGAGAAGAAAAAGAAGAGTATACAAGTAGATGAAGTTTGTAAGCAAATGAGAAGAATAAAAGAACTGTAAGGAAATGATAAGAATAGTAAATAACTTACAAGTTTAGCTCAGTTGGCACATTACAATACGACCTTTTTTTTAAAAAATAATGTGAAAATTTAGTGAAAAATATTTGAATGAAGATATAGCTTTTTGGAAATAAAGATTTTTTTGTATGGTAAAAGAGAAAAAAATCGTTTTAACCTAACATGGCTAATTGCTATAAAAACAAAAAATTGGTGGAGAGATGTTGATAGAAATTTCAAAATTTCAAAAATTTTAGGGAAAGATCGAAATTCTCTCCCTATTAAAAATTCAAATCTATCAGAAGTGCCAAATTTTGATAAGTCTTTGAGATTTCAAAAGACAAAATATTTATAGAGAGTTGAATGGAAATCTTGAATTTTGGAAGTTATGTACAAAATCCGAAGTCGAAGACAACCATAAGTTAATCATATTTACGTGCTTTGTTTAAACCTAAAATAATCGTTAAACCATTGGCTAAATACATTTAGCTGTTGTTTGTCGTTTGAGATTTATTTATTTATATCTTTTTAAAGATACTTTTAGATTTTAATAATTAGAGGGGAATTATTTTGGTTAGAAAAAAAAATGAAACTATTTATAAATGGGAAATTTTTTAAAATAATAGATTTTACAAAATATTTACAATCTATAGCAAATTCTATACTGATAGTGATTGATATGCTATAGCGATAGACTATCAGTGATAGAATCCAAAATTTTGCTATACTTTGTAAATATTTTAATTTATTTTGCTATTTTTAAAAATGTTTCTATATAAAATATAGTAAAAAAATTTAAAGAAGTTAGGTTTAATAAATTTTGCTATATTTTATAAATATTGATATTTTATTGAATTTCAAAATACTTTTATATTTTCCAAACAAACTATTTTTGGTTCTTAAATTTCAAAATACTTTTATATTTCCAGCGGTTACATTTTTACTTTTCGGTTTTGAGGTTGATTTCACTTTGTGTCCAATACTTTAAAATATGCACTTTTAAACCTTATTTTCCATTATGCTCCTATTTTCAATTTCATTTTTGAATGTTAATGTATTAATAATTAATTTGAAAAATTGAGGTGGGAAAATTTGAACACAAGACCTCTTGTCCTTGAAAAGATACAAATGCCAGTTAAGCTAAGCTCATGTTGATGTTTTCATCGAGTGAAAATATTACATTTTCAATGTTATGGGACATTTTGAAAATAAACTTAAAACTAAGGGTGCGTTTGGGGGAGGGAAAGAGTTATGGAAAAAAAGGATTATGATAATCCTAGTGTTATGATAATTCTAGTGTTATAATAAATGTGTTTGGGGGAATGTTTATTATTAGTAGTGTTATGATAATATGTGTTTAGAGGAAGGATTATGAATAGTAGTATTATAGTAAGTAGTGTTATGATAATATTTGTTTGGAGGAAAGATTTTGTGGGAAGGATTATGAAAATTATTTATTATTATTATTATTTAAAAATTCGTATTCTAAATCCAATACACAAATATTCGTAAATTTAATTTACCAAATTGTCATATTTTTGTAAAACAAGTTACATTAGTTTTCTTAAATATGATATGCATTTTCAACGTTTTTTATGCAAGCGTTTAGTGCCAATAAATTATTATTATTTTTTTAATTTGTATTCTAAATCCAATACACAAATTAAATATACTTAATTTATCAAATTATCTTAGTTTTCGTAAAACAATTTTCAGTAATTTCTTCAAAGACACGTCCATTTTCAACTTTTTTTTACTGATCGTTACGTACCATTAAATTGTTACTTTTTTTTAATTCATATCATATTTTTGTTTTTTAATTGATATTCTAAATGCAATACAAAAATTGCATATATTTAACAATTGATTTAAACTAAATACTCGCACCATAATGTCATTCAAACGAAATGATATACGAAGAAACAATTGTTTCTAGGAAATGAGTTATAAACTGAATACGACATCTATTTTTAACATTTTTTACGTAATCGTTATGTGTGATTAAATTATTAATTTTTTTTTTTAAAAAATCATATTCTAAATCCAATACACAAACTTTGTATATTTAATTTACCAAATTGTCATAGTTTTCGTAAAACAATTTGCAATAATTTCTTTAAATACGACATCCATTTTCAACCTTTTTTACGTAATCGTTACGTGCGATTAAATTGTTAATTTTCTTTAAAATTCATATTCTTAATCCAATACACAAATTCCGTAAATTTAATTTACTAAATTGTTAATTGCAATGAAAATACGGATCAGGCGGTGTAATCACAATAAATTACCTAATTCAAGAGTAAAAGAAAAAATTAAAATTTTAAACTAATGTAATTGTACCAAATTCATACCTTAAAAACAAGTACATACACCTATCTCACCTAGCAACCCTTGATACTCGACCAACCACTAACATTGCTCAGAACACAATTTCTCGACCAGAAACTGAACTTCACTTTAGGCACTTATAACTAAACATCCATAACTCAAATGGAAAACTTTTTTCTATAAAGTTACTGAAAAATACCATAGCTTTCTTACCTTAAAATGTCAGCCAAACACTCCACGATATGCGTTTTGTCGCCTCCTTGGAGTGAAGATTACTCAAATTCCTTTCTAAAATGACATTTCTCCCTTCTTTCAACTCAAACTCAACTTTCCTCTTTTCAAATTCAATTAGTAGTTCCAACTTAAAAAATAGACTCAAATTTTAAACTTTTGAGACTGATTTCAGCTAGAACGCAAGAGTAAATTGAGAGAAATTTTATCATGAAGTAACCTATTTATACTAAGCCTTGCACGAAAAGTTATTGACACCTCCTACTTGCCGAAATTTAACCTAGGCATGAAAAGGACACTTGTAAAGCACTCCACTGACTCCACCTCTTCATCATCTCACTTGAATTTACTCAAAACACCTAAGAAAAATGTTTTGTATCACATCGACTTCCAGATCACCTAATCTCGACCTAAGAGATGGTGTGAAGTCAACTGACATCACTCCCCTCTTGAACGACACCAACTGACCTTGACTTCAAAACCTTTTGAATGCTAAACATCTTAAGCAAAATAAGACTTATGCTGCAGATTAAAAAGAGAAACACAAATTAAACAAACTTCTTTACATATTTCAGAATAAGCTAAGGCTGAATGCCATCGTTTACAGACAACACACTAAGTAAAGGAAAGATAAACATCTTGACTAACTTTAACTCAGAACAAAACTTATGTACAACACAAAAGTAAACCTAAATATCGTCTCACAATAACAAAACTATTAACGACTTTGCACAGCAGATTGGAGACAATGGTCAGGCTCTCGGATCAAGATCTCTACCTGGAAGGTGGGCAACATTTAGAAAGGGTGAGTTAATAGTCCAGTGAGTGACAATTTATAAAACATACTTTAAAGGAAATCCAACTGTAGACATTTTCAAATAATTCAATAAACATACTACAAAGTATAAAATCACTAAACTTTTTTTGCCATCTCTTTCTAAGTAAATCTCTGTCAAAACTTTATTTCAAATAAGAAATTCTTTCTCTTTATCTCGGTTTATTTTATACTCTGAAAACTCAATCAAGATAGCAACTAGCTCGACCTACCGTGCTTCATAACTCGATCATGATTATATCACGCCTGAACTTGGTGAAGATAGCAGAGCATTAATCATACTATCTTGCCTGAACTCGGTGGTAGCGGCTAAGTGGTTAGCATAACCCTTTACCTCTGAAACTCTGTGCACATTGATCGTCAAGAACTCGGTATATAGAATAAACATGGTTTTCTTGTTTTACAACCATTCTCAATAAACTCATGCTTTTGTAAGATTTTTCTAATACAATAAATAATTCTGTTTTAGAAACTCAAGCTTACTCATAAATCATTGCTTGCAAGTCTCATCAATAAATTTATCAATAAAAACATGCTTTGCTAAACATTTCTAAACTCATGTTTTGGAACAATTTTCTAAATAAGTAAGCTTGTAAAGCACATTTAGAAACTTCATTTAGAAATCACTTTGTCACTCACAGATGGTAGCTCAAACCCCTAGTTTGTAAATTTGTCTGATCTCCTCTTAACCTGAAATAATGGGAAATAATTCCATTTAATTTCCTTAAGTCAAGAAAATATCGAAACTTCACTTCAAGTTCACAAAAACACAATAAACAACTCAAAACACATATTTGGCATGGTTGGTGCAGATGGGGTGGGCGGTAAGGCTGGCACCCGCACGCAAGGCTTGGGCAAGCCTTGCCGCATGCTAACCTCACAAGAGGGACATGACGTGTGCCTCCCTAACCGCGTGCCTTGCATCTTGTGTGCATTCTCCTCGTGCCTTGTCATGTGTGCCTTGCGCCTGCTATGCGCCTAACACAAGGCCAAAACATGTCTCTAACTGTGAGACGTGTTTTTAATTCTAGTATAGAAAGTAAAATTTTGGCTAAAACTACTATAGAAATTGGCCTTTAAATATATGCGCGGAAAGGATTAAGCGATACAATTTTTTATTGTTAGAATAAGTTTTGCGATTAAGAAGTTAATTCGCGAGGTAGTTTTGAAAAAAGAAGGATTTGCAGTAGAATCTATAAACGCTCTCAGAAGAAAGTTCGTAAGTTTTAAAATGACTAGGGGTTTGGGTAGTCTTTGCGATAAGAACCAAGAGTTTCGTAATGAAGAAGTCTGCGAGGAAGCCTTGAAGTTTAAATCCGCGATAAGTGTTCTAAGCAAGTAAAAGTTGGCTAATTCGCGAGGAAGGTTTCTTGTAAAAATATAACTACGCGATAAGGTTATTCGCGAAAAGTGTTGTGGTTAAAGTTATTTGTTGTATGGGGTTAGGCGAGAAGTAAGGTCTGGCTAAGAAAATATCAAATCTGATTCGATAGGGGTTAACGTGTAAGATTAAGAAAATGTTTCTTCCCTCTCCACGAGAAGAGAAGGAAGAGGAGAATTTTTGTTAAAGTGTGGTGAGTGGTTTTCTTCTTAAGTGTTTTATGGTTCAGCTTTACTATTTTGAAAGATGATTTCAAATGAGTGTTTCAAAAAGAGATTTCTATGAGAAGTTTGTGTGTTCTAGCATTATAAAAATCTTGTAAAGATTGATTTGATGATTACGATTTTGATGCTAATGGTTTTCAAACCTCTAGTTGATTCCTTAAGATGATGCTAACTTTTATGTGCACATAAAGAGTCAAGGCCGCCATAGGGTGTACGGACCACATGGTGATAAGAAGCTGACTTATGTGTTTAAAGAGCGTATAAAGCTTAGCGGTCTGAGCAACAAGGACAAATCTGTATGTTCTCGAATGCTGTTGATACAGTAGTCAAATGCAAGGCAATGAGACCAAGCGTAGAGAACGATTCAAGATCCTTGACGAAAGGAATGAATGTTAACTAATGTGTGTTTATGTAAAATTATTATGTTATGAATATGTTAAGCATAAAGAAAGGTTTATGCGAGATGAAATTATTTGATGTTATTTATTCGAAATGATATTTATGAAAAGATATTGCAAAAAAGATTTCATTAAACCTTAGTATTTTAGACATTCTTCCAAAAATTCATCTTCCAAGATCAAACATTTAGGCCAAGTAGAGAAGGTTGAATAATTTGCCGCGAGATGACTTCAGACTTTTTGGAAATAAAGCATTGGTTGTTTGATCAAAGTGTTGTAATTATGTATAAAATGCATGTTATTAATAAACGTTTTGGTAGGTATTTATTATACTTGGCGTTTAGGTTGACCACCGTTGCGTTTTAAGTTTTGTTGATAGTATAAAAGGAGTTGAGAATAATTTTTGCGATAAGAAAATTTCAAAGTTGTAACAAACTCACATCCTATTCCTACTACTTCGACATTTTCGTTGATAGTACGGTTTGGGGTGTGACACTAACCTCTTTCCTTACCAACTTGTATGCTTATCTCACCTAAATTAGCACACTACTCGGCCAACCACCTCCTCCACTACCCATAACTAAACTTTTCGGTCGGGATCTTACTTTCACTTTAGGGGTTAATATCTTAAAATCAAAAGCTCAAATGAAACTATTTCCTCTACAAAGTTCCTAAAAAATGTCTTAACTTTCTTACCTCAAAATTTCAGCAAAAAACTCCATGAATTTGTTCTTTAGCCTCCCTGGAGTGAAGACTGCTCATAATTCCTCCGAAAATGACATTTCTCCTTTGTTTCAACTCAAACTCAACATTCATCTTCTCAAAATTAACCAGCAACCCTAAATTAGAAAATAGACTCAAATTCTGAACTTTTGGGACCAATTTTAGCAAGATCGCACGAGTCATTTGGGAGAAATTTCAATATGAATTGACCTAATTATATTGAACCCTACATGAGAAATTGATCTTGACACCTTTTGCTTGCTGAAATTTTACCTATGCATGCACATAACACCTGTAAAGCACTCCACCGACTACACCTCTTCATCATCTTGCCTAAACCTCACTCAAAACGCCTTAAGCCCTTGAAAAAAAACCTCACCAACCTCTCTTGCAAAGCTGCAAACCTCCTTTTGCATAGTCATGCCCTCCACGTCTAACTTCGCAACGCCACTAACCTCTATGCAAGTTTCTTTACCAAGCCTAAACGCCTCACCTAACCTCCAAAGACATGCCTTCTCGTCTAGTAAGGACAACTCGCTAAGCACACTTGGAAGTTTTTCCATTCTTCTTGGCCACACACTTAACCCAAGCTTGCCACCTAGACTAACAACAACATGCCCAAATAAGCTCTTTAGAGTTTATTTTCTCATCCTTTGACTGCCCACAAAGTTCAAAATGCTTAAGTCATGGACTTAGCCATATTTTTCTCTTTTCAACTTAACCTCCTTTAACTTTTAAACCAATCCTTTTTAGCTTTCCTTCTTTCTACCTACTAAGACACACTTACAATGACACTTTTCAAGCCTACTTTCTCATCTTAACTTCATTTAAAATCATCCTTTCAAATTCTTTGGAAAATCCAAGTTCCTTAGGTTAGAGTTTTACACCTTGAGCCTTTGAAATGTCTTGTTAAGCTTCTTAGTCTTGGCCGCAAGCCTCATCTCGTGTGCACATGCCTTCCACGTAGCTAAGACAAGTTTAAATACCCAACTAACCTATAAGGACAAGCCTTCTCGTCTAGCCATGCTCATATAGCCTAGCACACTTGAAGGTTGTCCTAAACTTCTCGGACACACTCACAAACTTAAGCTTGTCACCTTACCCTTGTCTAAATGCCTAGATAACCTCTTTGGAGGTTATCTACTTCTTCATTTGGCCGCCCACCAAGCCCATAATGGCTAACTTGTGGACTTAGCCAAATTTCTCACTTTTCAACCTAACCTCTTTAACTTTTAACCATTCCATCTTAGTTTTCCTTCTTTCCACTTATCATGACACACTTAAAAAGATACTTCTTAATCCTACTTTCCCATCTTAACTTCATTTAAAACTTAACCTTTCAAACTCTTTGAAAAGTCCAAGATTGTCAGGGTTCGGGGTTTACAGTATAAGGGATAGCGTGCCAGTGGAATAATATCTCACAATATAAAGAGTTTATCAATTACAATGAAAATAGTTATCTGACATACTCTCTTCAGTGGCTACTGTATAGCTTGCTCTTGAATGTTTCAACAAATTAGGCTCCCCTAAATTTGAGCTTCTCTCACTTCCACAAAAATGATTCTTTAAGCATTATATGAGATCCCCTCAATATATAATATGCTTAGGCTCTCCCTAAGAGTGATATCCCCCTCACATTCACCATATTTAAGCTCCCATAAATACAATATTAATATTAAAATCCTTCTGAGTTCAACAATGTTCGTCAACGTCAAGTACAAGTATTTTCAATATCAATACATGAACTTGAGGCTTAGACAAACCTTAAGCTCAAAATGTTAAATGTACATACTTTTCGAAATGAGGTGACTAACTCTAAAAATGAATGTGAACACAATATAAAAAATATGGGTAGCTATGGAAATATATTTTTGGAGAGAATATCAAAAAAAGGGAAAAATAATAAAAGACTTTCTCACTTTATTGAAATACTAATGCGAGATATTTATACATAGGAGAGAGGAGAGAAGAAAATAATTTGTTACAATTAGTGTGACGACCCAGAATTTTCGACCTTGTCTAAGTCGTTACGTTTACTCAAAACCGTTTGTTGACAAAAGACATAGCAAGATTCAGTTGAAACCGTAATAAAACAAAGGAAATTTTAATCGGGCCCTATTTCCAAAATACAAAATTTCAAATGCTGTTTACAAAAAAATTAACTATTTGTAAACT
This sequence comes from Cucumis hystrix, assembly GCA_025688845.1. Lineage (NCBI taxonomy): Eukaryota > Viridiplantae > Streptophyta > Magnoliopsida > Cucurbitales > Cucurbitaceae > Cucumis > Cucumis hystrix. Next base: position 7,716,289 of record CM046892.1, on the reverse strand, counting down.
TAGTTAAATCAAAATATTTTCAAACCGTCAGCGGAAGCAGTTTAAAGACAGTCTCCTTATGGCAATTCACGAGTCCTTCTTGTCCCTCGTCGGTCTGCCCCTCGTGTTACCTTTGCCTGAAAAGTTAAACATAAAAAAAGGGTGAGTATTAATATACTCAGTAAGAGACACACTACTGATCCCGTTAGGGGAAAAATAAATTATTAGCATCCTATGGTGTACCCTGCACATATCAGTCTAGTGCTCCCGTAGGATGCACATATCAGTCTAGTGCTCCCGAAGAATGCACATATCAGTCTAGTGCTCCAGAAGGATGCACATATCAGTCTAGTGCTCCCGAAGGATGCACATAAAGGGGATGATCCCGAAGGACACCCGCAGGGTAACTATCCACTAGGAAAACTAATAATTTATCCCCCCAGTCCATTCTAAACATCTTAAAAATCATTCTCAATACAGTCAAATTTCCTTATCACATAAGCTCCCCATTTAACCTCGAACAACCATATTATCCAAATTTCACCCAAGGACAGTCAAACATATCACTACATCAGTCATCAACATAAATAACCCACCAGTCACAACATACGCTAGACAACAAGTCCACGTCAATCCATACATACATATATAAATTCCATTCAGTCAAGCACAATATACGTTAAACTTTCAGTCCACACCCAAACAAACATCATAAACGTCATCCCTACTCAGTCCAGATATAACATTTCAGTCCATATAGTCAATACAGCTTAATTCTTGTAATTGAGTCCAGTAGAAAGTCCCTTACCGTAACTTTACTCTAACCCCTTGATTGAACGCACGTTTGCCAACAACCTAAACATTAAGACAATCACTCAATATCTCTTTCTAACACATAATTCGTTTAAATCAACCCAATGTGATGTTTCACAACTTACCCAAGTTGAATGAACAACACTTCCAATGAGGCTTGCTCCGAAGCTTAGAAATTCGAGTACCACTTTAATCAAACAACAACCAAACAAATAATCAACCTTACAACTTATGCTAGCTAGGACAACATTACATAACCCACAACATTTTTTTTTCCTTACCAATAACTCACAACAAACAGCGGCAGTGGCTATCGGTCGACTGATATCGACAGCAGATGCAGCGGCGGAGCTCCGATCGTAGCTAAATGGATCGGCTTTGCGCAAGGAGGGCAGCGGCGACGGGTTCGTCGGACGTCGGAACCGAGGAAGGCCCGGCTCGCGAAGAACGGATCTGAGGAAGGGGGGCGATTTCGGCTGGCGGACGGGGCGTCGCGGCTGGCTGGGAGATGCGCGGCTGTTGGGCTTCGTCGGAAATGCTGGGACAGAGGCAGGCAGAGGCGGACAGAGGAACGGCGGACAGATCTGAGGAGGGGGGTTTCGGCTGGCGGACGGGGCGTCGCGGCTGGCTGGGAGATGCGCGGCTGAAATCCTTCGCGGACGGACGGCGGCGTCTCGACGGGGCTGGCTGCTGTGGTGGTTGGCGGCTAGGGCAAAGAGAAGGGGAAGAAGAAAGAAAAAGAAAAATGGAGAGGGTAAATTGTTTTTTTTTTTTTAATTTTATTTTATTTTATATTAATAATAATAATAATAATAATAATAATAATAATAATATTTAATAATTAATAATAAAATCTTATTATTTTCATTATTACCCTTTTTTTTTTTTCTTTTTCTTTAGGGCGTTACAATTAGTTCAACAAAATAACAAAGAAACTCAATTTGAATGAGTGAATTTCTCTAACTAATTATTTCATACTCCCCCTCAAGATGGGGAGAAGATGTCTTGAATACCTATCTTGCTCATCAATGGAAATAGAGAACTGACGGGAAGGGGTTTGGTTAAAGCATCTGCTAGTTGATTATATGACCGAACGGGTAGTAACTTGATGGTTCCATCCATTACTCTATCTCAAACAAAATGGCAATCTAGTTCGATGTGTTTGGTTCGTTCATGAAACATAGGATTTTTAGCAATGTAAATGGTAGCTTGATTGTCACAAAACAGGATGGTTGGGGATGATACTACAACTTTGAGTTCATTAAGTAAGCTTTGAAGCCATACGATTTCACATGTGGTAACAGCCAAGGCTGGATACTCGGCTTTTGCCGAGGATCTTGATACTGTTTTTTGTTTCTTTGACTTCCAAGATATCAGGGAATTGCCAAGAAAGATACAGAAACCAGTGGTGGAACGACAAGTATCTGGACAAGATCCCCAATCTGAATCAGCAAAGGCTTTAATGGAGAAATTTTTAACTTTAGGAAGCATGATGCCTTGGCTTGGAGAGCCTTTAAGATACTTCAGTAGATTGTTTGCTGCATTCATGTGAGTTAAAGTAGGTTGGGCCATGCATTGGCTTAACTTGTGGACAACAAAAGTTATGTCAGGCCGTGATATGGTTAGGTAGAGTAACAGACCAACAAGGCGTCGATAAGGTGTAGCATCATGGAGAATATCATGATCAGAAGCAGTCAGTTTCAGTGTAGGGTCCATAGGGACACTGGCAGGTTTTGCACCAAGAAGGCCTGCGTCTTCAATAAGGCGAAGAGTAAATTGTCTTTGTGATAAGAAGAGACCGGTGGAGTTCCTTGCCAATTCAAGGCCAAGGAAGAATTTGAGGTGCCCCAGGTCTTTTAAGAGAAACCTTTCATTTAAAGTTTTCTTTAATTCCAATATCTGAGTAGGGCTTGCACCAGTAATAATGATGTCATAGACATATACAAGGAGAGATATGAAGGAGTCATCATTGCCTTTAATAAACAAGGAGTAGTCAGCTTTAGACTGTTGGAATCCCAAAGAAATTATGAAGGTCGAGAACTTGTAGAACCATTTGAAGCTTGTTTTAATCCATAGATGGATTTATGAAGCTTGCACACCATTTTCTCCCCCTGAATTCTAAGTTGGGGTTTATACCCTAATGGTAAATCCATGTAGACGTCTTCAAATAATTCTCCATGTAGGAAGACATTGTTCACGTCCAACTGAATTAATGGCCATTCTTTTGAAACAGCCACCGTTAGCAACGTTTTGACAGTCACCATTTTTGCAACAGGGGAGAAGGTTTCAAAATAATCAAGGCCTTCTTGTTGGGTGTAGCCTTTTGCAACAAGGCGTGCTTTATATCTTTCAATGGATCCGTCTGCTTTATGTTTAATCTTGTAAACCCATCGACAACCTGTAAACTCTTATTCCATTCTTCTCTTAAATTATGCTAATGGTTCTTAACTTATGGAAATTTAAATCAAGTATCCTTGTACTTTGAATGGTTGAGCTATATATATATATATTTCAAGGAAATTAGAACCATTTAGTTGGGAGTTAAAACTTGAAAATTTTCTTTAGGTGTTGAAAGAAGAAAATTAAAAGGAGGCTAAAAGAGTTATCTTTGGGCAAAAATAGAGATTTATTTTGGAGTGAGGGACATCATGGTAAATTTCTCTTTTCTTTTAAACAAATAAAAGTAATAAAAATAAGGAAAGAAAAGAAAAAAAATAAAATAAAATAAAAATATATTTCCTTTCTTCTTCTTCTTAGTGGAAGCACGCAACCGCCCCCCCACCCATCTTCTTGAAATTTCCTTCGCATGCCTTCCCTTCACTACGCTGTCTCTCCACTGCCACACACCGATGATGAAGTTGTGATTGAACGCCGCACACCACCGTCTCTCACTATCTATCCACCGAACACACACCACCGCACGGAATCAAATTTCTAACCGATTTGTGCGATAGCTTGTTTGACTTCCTCTGTTTCGCCACAATTGCCGATTGGAAGTTGTTCACCAACGCTTAGCCCATAGTCACACTACCCTTGAGTTTTGTTCGAACTAGTTATGCTGTTTGTTTGTGTGCTAAGTGAGTCTTCCATGTGCTGGTGACTGTCCAATCCTGTTGCCTCATCGTTGTGTTGTAGCTGAATGGTTGATTCTTGAGTTTTGGGGTAAAATTTCACTGTTTTAGTTCCCGTAATATTTGGAGTACTCATTATGTTTAAACTTGATCTTAACATTTCCCATTATTTTTCGATGCTAGATTCGAGTTTTAGAAACGTTTGAGCCGTTGTCCAGCCATTCAAAAGGTTGTAATTAGGTGTTTTGGCACAACTTGGGTAAGATTCTGAATTTTATTGACTGGGTCTTGAGTACCCATTGAGTTTTAGCGATAATATTGAATAGCCCATAATGTTGGATGCTTAATTTTCAAATTTAGAAGGTAGTCGGGGTGTTGTTCGTTGAAGTTAATGGTATTTACTAAGTTCTTGGTAAGGTTTGGAATGATTTTCACAGACCATCGCTGTTTTTTTATTTTGGTTTGAGCTACACAAAAAGAATTAAAATGTAAGGTTAGTTTTATTTCAAATTTAACTCATTTTCCAATAAAATTTGTGAAAGAAGTTCGAGCAAATACTGAAGTTTAGTTGATGATTTTTGTGGAAGAAGTTGGGTCACAGAATTTTAAAATAAATTCATAAAGTCTTTGGTTTTTTGAGTATTCTGAATTGTACTCTTTGAGTTAGGAGCTACTTTTAGTATGGTTAGAAATCTTGTTAAATTTCCTACAACTTTCACGAAGAAATCGTGAACTAAAAATGAAGGGAAGTAGGTTAAATTCAGAATCCAAATTGGAAGTAAGCAGAAGACACGAGTTTGCCTTACCTGCATTTCAGACGAATTCTGTGTTAATCCGTAGGGAATTTCATTTCTATTCTTTCAAGTAAGTTGTAGAGAATTCCAAAATGAAGATTTTGATATAAAGTAAATTTTTTTTTATTAAGTATTGAAGAAGTTATGAGTAGTTGAAGTTAGCCTATTGAAGCTGGAAAATTTCTGGAAAAATATGGAATAAAGGACCCATTGAGCTTGAACTAAGTTGGATGCTCATTGGGTTAAGTATCAAGATTTCGAGTTTAAGGGTTCGTATGTGAAATGTTTAGTCTAATCTTAGGTGCTTTGTAGATTCAAGGACATTAGAAGCATCAAGTAGATTTTAGCGACCTACGAAATATTTTTGCAATTAATTGTAGCCTCATATCATATTAAGATATTGATATGACCTTGATCCTTATTTTAGGCCAAATTGAAGTGGGAATAGAATACAATCCGGGGGGATCAAGTCGCTGACTGTGAGTGGCTCACTTTCAAGCTTTCTTTATACTTACACATGTGGTCTTACGATATCGTTGGGAAATTACATGGTTTAAACTTTTTATACCTGTATTTTCATTTATGTTTAAACGATGAATTTACTCATGATGATTTCAAGAATATGTTGATTAGAACTACTTTATGAAAATGTGTTTTATCATCATCTTTGGCTTTTAAGCACAAAATATGTGATTTATGAATGAGAGTGATTTACCCATAAGCTACGTGAATGTGTTTCCGTAGCGCCACCTATGGTTGTCAAGGGGTTTTGGGGTTGAAAGAGGCTGTGACCGGAGATTTGAGAACCTGAGCCTAGGTGAGGATATGGATGGAGGATTGAGATATGGCTTCAGGCCTAGTTTAATCCATGGTGGGTGGCTCTATGTGCACATAGAAGCGAAAATGGAGGTATGGATACTGTGGTAGGTGCTAAGTGTGCGTGAGCTCCGATTGGCTGTGTGTTTCCTTTTGGATGTGGATCACGTGTGAGCTATTCTAGACCGTGTAGTTAGTATGCTATCATGGTCAAGTTGGATGGAGGTTACTATCATGAAGGGTACTAAATATACGTGAGCTAGTTGTGGCCGCATAATTCTTTGATAATGCGTGAGCTACTCTTGGCCGTATGTTTAGACGCCTTGCCATGATCGGATTGACTACGGGATCGTTGATTGGCTTGTTGGATATGTGATGATATTGCTTTAGTTAGTATTTCACTAACGATGCATATTTACACCTTTTGTTGAGCATGTTTTATGAGTTTTTTTTTTCTATCTATTTACTTACCACTCACTGAGTTTCGACTTACTTTTTCAATGTTTTCTTTCCCCCTTCCCCCCCAGGCAGCGACCCAGGACCAAGCGTTGTTTGAGCCCTCGTCGTTCTTATAGATCTTTTTTTTGTATATATATAGTTTAAACTTTTGTAATGCATCACGGGATGATTAGTCTTATCTAGAGAGGCACTATGAACTCAAAGTTTTTGAAAGACCCCCAATTAGTTTGCATTCTTTTGTATGAATTATGTAGTTTGTACCTTAATTTCTACTCAAAGTTTTGAAACCGTCTGGATGTGTGTGGTGAGACACACTGGTTGTATGTAGTATCTGAAAACTGATTATAATCTTATAGAAGTGGAAACGTCTTCCTTTTCAGGTGTGGCTACCTCATATTTTAGGGGAGGTGCTGCCAAAATTTTTATGAAATTCTATTCAAAAGGGTGTTTTATAAATTTTTTTACGTTTCAGAAGAATGTTTTAAGGAGTAGATTCACACCACGATCTAGTTTAGATAAAAATTCTAGAACGGGGTGTGACACGACCAATGGTGTTTTTATCTTTGAGTAGAGGGACAATACTCCATGTTTGGTTTGTGTCCATAGCTTTGAGCTCAACTTTCATAGCATTGCGCCATTCTTCAGATAGTACTACCTCATGGTAGAAGTTGGGTTCTTTTAGGGTGGAGACTTGGTGGATAAAAGCTTTGTGATTTGGTGATAGGGCTTGGTAAGAGAGGTATTGACTGATGGGATATTTGGTGGAATGTTGGATTGAAGGGGTATGCATATTGAGAAGGCTACAGTGGTATGCTTGTAGGTATGAAGGTGGTTTGGTAGTTCGGGTTGATCTTCGGACATAGGGGCTTGGTTGGGGTGCATTTGCTTCATCGATGGTACTGTTTTCAACAATATTTTCATGATCAACCGTTTGCTAAATTTGAGGCTCATCAATGCTAGTAGGTAGGGATTCTTCATCTCTTGTAGGTATGGTTGAGGGAGAAGCTTCTGAGGTTGGAGGTGGAATATATGGGTGTAGATTACAGTCATGGATAGGTTTAGGAAGAGAGAAGCCTAATAAGGGATCAATTGGTAGTTGGTTTGTTGGAAGATTATGATATGGGAATATGGTTTTATGAAAAACTACATCTTGTGAGATGAAGAATGTTTTGTGTTCAATGTCGCAGAGTTTATAGCCTTTCATGCCTTGAGGATAACCAACAAAGACAGATGGGATAGCTCTAGGATAGAATTTAGATCGATTATGAGGCAATGATGATGCATAACATAGGGAGCCAAAGAATTCTAGGGAGTTGTAGTCAGGATCATTGTTATTCAACTTTTGGAAAGAGGACTTCCATTGTAGTAACTTTGACGGAGTCCTGTTAATCAAATACACAGTTGTTAGTATGCATTCTCCCTAAAAAGTTAGTGGGACCTGGGATTAGAAATACAGGGCACATGCTGTGTTCAATATGTGTTGATGCTTTCTTTCAACAACAGAGTTTTGTTGAGGGCATTGAACACAAGTATATTGGTGTAGTACTCCTTTTTCTTCAAAGAAACTGGTGAACGGTAGTTCAGGGGCATTGTCAGATCTCATCTGTTTTATTATCTTTCCATATTGTGTTTCAATAAGTTTGAAAAATTTTGGCACAATGGAAACGACATCAGATTTATGCTTGAGTAAGAACACCCAAGTGTAACGTGTGGCATCATCAACAATAGTGAGAAAATAGGAGTAACCAGCATGAGATTGGGTTGAAAAAGGACCCAAATATCTACATGAATTAAATCAAAGGCATTTGGAGACAAATGATTATTAGAAGAAAAAGATAACCTTTTTTGCTTAGCTAAAGGGCAAACAGTACAATCAGGCATTTTATTTGACATGGGAGTTTTCAAATGTAAAAAATTATGCAAAAACTTCAAATAGTCAGCAGAGGGATGACCCAACCATCGATGCCATAAGCAGGCTTTGGTGTCAACAAAAGCACAAATGGAAGTGTTTGAAGGAAAGCATGGAGGAAGATCAAGGATGTATAAGCCTTGAAATGGTTTAGCACTGCCAATCTTCTTCAAAGTGCACTTGTTCTGAATGATGCAAGTGTCAGTAGAGAAAGTAACAAGAACAGACGAATTCTTTGTAAGGGCACTTACTGAGAGTAGATTGAACGAGAATTCAAGAATATACAGAACATTTTTCAAGAGGAGGTTATCAGATAATTTCACAGTGCCACATTTGTTGACATGATAAGCATTCTTATTTGGCAAGCTAATAGATGCAGAACATGCTTTCAGCCCAGTAAATAATTTTTCACAACAGGATATATGGGCAGAAGCTCCTGAGTCAACGATCCAATATGAGGTAGAGAGAGTACCTGCTATATGAGTGGTGGAATTATTCGGGGTACTAAGTTGAGATTGAAGCTGGTTGAGAAAAAGTTGGCATTGGATGAGAGCCTCTGCTGGATTTGTGAAATTGTTCTGATTGGAGGAAAGTTCATGGTTTTGTGCTACGACAGAATTTGCACTGTTGGTGGAAGTTGCCGATGTGGAGGAGACCAAGAAATAGCTAAATTTCTGCAAATGGAATACTTGATGGACTTTCTAATGGGACTCAATGAGTCTTTTACCCAAACCCGTGCCCAACTCCATCTAATGGATCCCATCCGTTCCTTATCTCGAGCCTTTTCTCTTCTACTCCAAGAAGAACAACAACGAGCAATAGGATCCTTTCCTTCCCCTACCTCAAATATTGCTCTTGTCGTACCTTCAACCAACACCAAGAATATTACTTATCCCTACAAACAACGCAAAAATTGACCTGTTTGTACTCATTGTAATATACCTGGACACACGGTTGATAAATGCTACAATGTTCATGGTTACCCTCCCGAATACAAATCTAGACTGTCAAGATTTAATCACGGCAACTCATGCAAGATCCATTAGAAGGAGTTGGGCACGAGTTTGGGTAAAAGACTCATTGAGTCCTATTAGAAAGTCCATCAAATATTCCATTTGCAAAAATTGAGCTATTTCTTGGTCTCCTCCACATTGGCAACTTCCACAAGTGCAACCGGGTCTGTATGAATTTAGTTCATCAATGAGAATCTTGAACTTTGTGAAATACATACTTACAGAATCTTGGTTTTGGGCGAGTGTTGCCAGAGATCTTTTCAACTGAAAAATTCGAGGGGCATTCTTTCTTTGAAAACGTTCCTTGAGGTCGAGCCATATACTCCTTGTTGAGTCTGTAAAAAGGATGCTGGCTGAAATGGGCTTCGATACTGAATTCAAGATCCACGATATTACGATGTCATTGTTTCTGATCCACGAAGGAAGGAGGTCATGGCTTGGCAGAAGAAATGTTCCATCAATGAATCCAAGTTTATTTTTCACTGACAGTCCAATGATCATCGCCCGGCTCCAAGAAACATAGTTCTCCTTTGTCAATGGTTCGATGACTAACACCAAATTGGTGTTATCATTATGGTGAAGGTAGTATGGATTAAGATATCCTTGACTAGGATCCACGGATTGATGAACGCTATCGGTGTTAAGAGGTAGATTTTCTTGGGTTTTAGAAGATGTGCCAGGGATAGTCTCTATAATTTGGGGGTTCTCGGCGGCCATGGCCTTCTTGGTAAGATAGATATCGAAAGGAGAAGAGACCCAAGAAAATAATAAGAAAGAGAAATGGGAGAAGTCTGAATATTTTGAGGAAAACGAAAAGGAAGGGGAAGAGTCAATGGAAAGCGAAACATCTCTTTGATACCATATCAAAAAAAGGGAAAAATAATAAAAGACTTTCTCACTTTATTGAAATACCAGTGAGATATATTTATACATAGAAGAGAGGAGAGAAGAAAATAATTTGTTACAATTAGTTCAACAAAATAACAAAGAAACTGAATTTGAATGAGTGAATTTCTCTAACTAATTATTTAATAGAGAATAAATAATGTTTGCAGAAGAATAAGGAATCCACTAAAATCTGCAAATCACATATATGTAGAAAGTATATTTTGGCTGAAGCTACTGTTCATCGGTACCAATATTCTTGACAATGTTATTAACATGTTGACCAACATATTGCTCAAGTTTTGCCTTTAATAAAATCATCCAACTATAGTGTCGTAACAACTTTTTTGCTTTTGAATTCTTCTTCCAGGAGATTGAAATAATTCATTTTCATTTGTCAATCAAATGTTAAATATTCTTTTATTGTACATATGAGTATAACTCAACTAATATCAAACATGTATTATAAACCAAGAAATTAGATGTTCACACAACTTTTTTTACACAAAAGGTTTGACACAAAAAATCATCTCTTATTAAACACATCTTTTACCCTTAAAATCACTCTTTGAGAAGCCACTCCCTAAATATTAGGGAAATTGTCAAAAATAGCAAATTTAATAAAATATTTACAACATATAACAAAGTTTTCAGATTATATTAATAATAGACATTGATAGACACCAATATCCTTCTATCAGGAGCATAGATAGATATTGATGGAAGTCTATCAATTTCTATCATTAATATAATCCAAAATTTTACTTTAGTTTGTAAATACTTTAATTTATTTTGCTATTTTAAAAAAATGTCCCTAAATATTATGGCGCAAAAAAAAGAAAACACTCAAGTTTAAAACATTATGTGCTTAGTTAGTAAGTATTTTGTTTTTTGTTTTAAAAGATTAAGTTTATAAACATTACATTCCCCACCAAAATTTATTCAATTGCTATTAGCTTTTTCTCAATTATTAAAAAAACAAGCCAAAATTTGAAAAAGAAAACCGTTTTTAAAAACTTACTTTTTGTTTTTAAAATTTGGTTAAAAATTCAAACTATTATATTTAAAAAGATGCTAAAATCTCCTTTTGGCGGAGAAGGATATCATAATAAAAATAAGAAAATAATAGAGACATTTTTAAAAATAGTAAAATAAATTAAAATATCTACAAACTATAGTAAAATTTTGGATTTTATCAATGATAAAAACTGATAGACTTCTATCACTATTGATTAATGCTACTGATAAAATTTTGAAATATGTTATAAATATTTTGTCAAATTTACTTTATTTGATAATTTTTTAAAAATAGTATGAATTTTAAAAACCAAAATGATTACACCACGGAGATAAGAAAGAAAAGAAAGAAGAATGATGTTAGGAGTTGAATATAGTTTGAGTGAAAAGAAAAGATTGTTTGGGTAAGTGGAATAGGGTAGAGCATGTCCTAGATTCTCTTTACCTGTTCTTTTAGGTTTGACTTTTAGAAACTGATCTTACACACATATAGCCCACTGCCTAAAATCATATTCCATATCTTTTTATCCAATTAAACTCCATACACACACTCTCTCTCTATATATACTCATCTCTTTCTTTAGATTCTGTACACATATCCACCAATCACTTCTTCAAATCATATATTTTCACTTTCTTCCATCTTCTTTGCATATCTATTCATCATCCCTAAATCTTAATCATAATCTTAAATAAACTATACTAATTTTATTTTCTTTTTCTTTCTACTAGATATCTAGTAGAATCTTATTTTGTTTCCAATAAATAAACGCTTTAAATAGTTGAGTTATACTTAAGTGCTACCTTATAGTAAAAGAAAAAAAAAAGAGAGAAATATACCATAGGTATGATTTCTTAGTTAGTTTAGTAATATTCAAAATATAGTATAAAAAAGTTAAGATTTTTATAACTTTTCTTTGAATTTTTAATTGCAGTGATAAAATCATTTTCTTCTATGAATCTCTTATTAATTCTCTATTTTTTTGTAATATTTGCTTAGTACACTAATTAGGAAGATACGAGATCTCTAACCTCTTTCATGCACAATGAAAGATTTGCATGGTCCATGATCCTATTATTTATTTAAAAAGTAGAAAATTCGTCTTTATCATTGAAGGTTGAATTTGTAAAATGGAAAAGAAAGGACCACATATATATATTCCTATGCCATGGGCATCTCAGAAAAGCCAATATATCACATGGGGTTTGAAATCTTATTTTTTATTTTGAACACATTTTTTTTTACTTCATTAGCCCTTGTGATATTCCTAGCAAAATGAATGGTGTAGCACCTGAAATTCCATTCTCTATGAGCATCTTAAATTGTTTCAAAATAATATCAACGTGTTATTACACAATTACCGACTCCACAACACTTTCCGTCTATAAATTTTTTATATATACTCTAGGTTTAAATAATACTTTTATCCAATGTATACGTCCTTCTAACTTTGGTTCATTTTAGTATCTATGTACTTTTGAAATGTTCATTTTGGTTCTTATACTTTTAATTAACTTGGGATCATTTTGGTTTTTGAATTTTCAAAAAGTGACAAAAATAAAAGTAAAGTGACCAAAATGAACCAAAGTTAAAAATATAAGAACTAATTAAAAATATATGGACCAAAATAAACCATAGTTCTATAATAATTATAGAGATCAAAATAGTATGTAAACCTACTCTGTTTTAGTTTTCATTGTTGTTATTATCATTATTGTATTGTTTGATAGAAGAAACTTGACATACACACATACTGATGTATCAAATGGAACTATCCATATTTTAATTAGTATAATTCAAGTGTTGGGTTTTCAAATGGATTCATGATAATTTTTAGAAAAAAAGTATTTATTAACAACAAGATACATATAACAAAAAGAAAAAAAAAAAAAAAAAAGAAACAAAAGCTACACAACCTAATTAAAATGATCATTTATTCTCATGGATTATATAGGTTTAATTAAATTTCCTAATATAATATTTTAGGGGAAACAATCTATTTTAAATAAACAATCTCATATATATAAAAGAAGAAATATTTACCAAAGTATTAAAGAAATATTGGTGGATTACAAAGAGATATTGGATATCAAATTTTGCTAAAAACATGAAAGATCGATCCTTCATTTATATGAATTGCATATCTTTTGTTGAAAAAAGGTATATTATAGAGAAAAAGGAAAGATTCTTTGTTTATTATACTATCAAACAAAATGAAATCATATATATATATTCATTATAGACAAATAAAACCAAAAAGAACAAATATATATATATATATATCTATTTGATCATAGTCAATCTCCTCCCAAAATCTTTTGGATTCATCACCAAATTAAAATAATTGAATTTCCAATTTACTTGTGTCCTTCCTCATGAGCGAAAAAGGAAAATAAAGGGTAAAATTACATTCGTGACTATTTTGTACATAATCAAAAGTTGGAAGACTCATTATAAATTTATATTTGGTTAAAGGAAAAAAAACAACATAAAATAAAAATTTAGAGAACTATCATGAAAAGAGGTGAAAGTTTTAAGAAAATTATAACATAAAAATCGGACTTTTTAGTAATTTAAGCTTAACAAAAAGTAAATATACAATTTTAGTTACTTGGTGTGAGAAAACAATGAAATAAATATGTTAGGCAAATTTAATATTAAAACTTGAAAGAAAGTGATTTAATTTTAGAAAATGTAATTATATTAAAGGGAAAAAAGTTTTTGGTTAAAATTTATGAAGTAATTAAATTGTAGAAATATGTATTAATGTGATATTCATTAGTTTGTTAAAGAAAAGTTGGTTAATTGTTTGGAAGGTTGATTTTGTCTTTTTTTGGTTATTGGCTAAGTCATGTTTTCTTCATTCTATTCTATTCTATTCTATTCTACTCTCACAGTACTCCTTCTCTACAAAGTGGTAGCTCATTGTATTTATTAATTAGGCTTCTCCATTCCTTCCTTCCAATATATCACAACAACTCTCTTTATTCAAACATCTCTTATATTCAATCTATATTTTTGCATTATTATATTCCACCTCTACTACTTACTTTAATTTATTAACATGTTTACATTATTTATACTCAACTTAAGAACTTAATTAATCATTAAGCATTATCCAACCCAAAACTTACTTAATTTCATCGACAAGAACTTCTTTCAACAACGATGTTTTTTAGACATTGATCAACGTTTTTTTCTTAGGTTAAAAGTGAAACTTCTAGTATCATGAACTGAAATTACTTCATAATTTTACTTCATACAGTAAATAAGTTAAAAGTTAAAAAGTGGAGACTAAAAATGGTGAAAGGAGGGAGATAAGCGAAGGGAAAGGAGAAAAAAATTAAGGTTCCAATTAGTTAAAGAATATTGAAGAAGAAAGACAATGAAATAATGATGTGAAGTACTGTTTTTCTCTGCCAAATCATTAATATGTGTGTGTATATATATTGAGTCATATTGTATTTTTGTAATGGTCATTTGGTGTTTGTTACAAAAAAAAAAAAAAAAGAAAAAAAAGAAAAGAAATTCATAAACTCTGTGTAGGGATTCAGAGATAAAAAGGAGATGGAAGAGAAATTATGATATGTATTGATTCATATACACTGATGTAGACTGCATCAAATCTCCACCTTAACTCACTAAGGATCTCTCAAGATTCTCACAATCATACTCTCTTCCGCTCTCTCTCTCTCTCCTTCTCTTACCATCACCATTACAAAATGTTCGATTTTCTCTGGTCGATATGTCCCTTACCTGTTATCTGATAATTTTTAATTCTTAGTACCCTTAGATTGTATTCTGTTACATGTTTTTACTATTTAATTAGTAGTAAGAATTGTCAAATGTCACAAGTTAATAACAATAGTACAAAATACAAATCAAACGCTAAAATACACCATACAAAAAAACAATTACAAAGATATTAATATAGTTAATAGGATGCAATTGAAAATGGATCCAAGTTTATTAGAGAAGAAGAAGACGATCAGATGAAGGAGTATGAAAATAAACAAAAATCTTTTATGATAAATTGTTAAAAATGTTCAAACTAAGTTATATTTTCCAAGACTTTGTAGAAACTCAAATGTGATGATGAAAATTTGACCACATGTTAGATACTTTTTCAAAAAGTATTGATATATGAATTCTTTGTGTCACGTAAGGTGTTTTTTAGTAGGTAAATAAGAACCAAATATACTTGGTCAAGAGTCCACCCTTAGAAAAAGTGTATAAATAAGCAACAACTTATACCCATAATTTCCATTCATTGGTTACGTTCTTTGTTGTGACTTACTGTTTCTTCTTCCATTTGGGTTCTCACAACATCTCCTTTCCCTCTCTCTCTCTCTCACTCTAAATTTAATATCCTTTCTCCACTTCTTTACTACTTTACTGCTCTAATTTTTATTTCCAGAGAAATTAAAGGTTTTCATATCCATGGAGACTTCATCTTCTTCTTCGTCTTCTTCTTCTTCATGTATGAAATGGAGCTGTGAAAATGGGTATCAACCTCATGTTCTTGCTGTTGATGATAATCTTGTTGATCGTAAACTTGTTGAGAAATTGCTAAAAAACTCCTCTTGTAAAGGTAATACTACTACTTGATTACTACTTATTTTTCTATTTTTTTTGGATTTATTAACAATGGTAATTATTATACAATAAATATATGCAGTAACGACGGCAGAAAATGGTGTGAGTGCTTTGGAGTTCTTAGGTTTGTTGGATGAACATAATCAACACACCAACTTTGAACGCTCCAATGTAAGTACTGAATTCAATTAATTATTTGTTGATTTTTTTATATTAATATTAACAATTAATATTATTGGGACTTAGGAGTGGCAGCAGAGGTCAAAAGTGAATATGATCATCACTGATTATTGCATGCCAGGAATGTCTGGATATGAACTTCTCAAGAAAATCAAGGTCTTCTTCTTCTTTTTCTTCTTCTTTTTCTCAAGAAAATGTGTTTGTTTGCAGAGTAAAAAAAGAAAAAAAGTGATATAATTAATATATTGAATGCAGAGATCTTCGAAGATGAAGGAAGTTCCTGTGGTGGTTGTATCATCGGAAAACGTGCCCACTCGCATCAACAAGTTTGTCTTTCTTTTTCTTTTCCTTTTTTCATCTACTTTTTTCACTTTTACCATTTCTCTATTTATTATTTCATCTTACAAACAAAGAGTATTTTTAAAATTACAATCTTTTTTTTTTTTTTTTTTTTTTGAAGCACAAACACATTTATGAGTTAAGAGTCATAAATTACCAAAAACATATATTGCGAATTAAATATATAGTTAAAGTTTGTTAAACGCTATAAAAATAAAACAATACGAAGCATTTTGCAAAAGAAAACAACCACATTCACTATTTTAGATTATCTAAAAAAAAAATGTTTTTCTTTTCTAAATTATTTTAAAATATTTTAAAACTATTTTGGAGTGGTTGTCAACCATACAAATTTGTTTCAAAATGAACTTTTTGTTTTTTGATTTTCTTTTTTTAAATTAAACACTTCAAAATATATTGTTAATAGATAGAGTACACATGAATGAATGTATTATTTAGTGTTTTTAAATTTATGAGCTAAATAAATTGATGCCACCTTAAGTTTATAAACACCCTTTGAAAGAATTCACATCTTAAAAATCAAACCAAATTTGAAATATGGAAATTATTTTCTTCTTAATTTTATTGTTTCCATGTTTTATTAATGTAAAGCAGTTTCTTATTGTTTTGTTATGTTATAAATATATTTGTAGGTGTTTAGAGGAAGGGGCAGAGATGTTTATGCTGAAACCCTTGAAACAATCTGATGTTGTGAAGCTCAAATGCCAATTCATGAACTGACAAATGTTTAGAGATTATATATATATATGTGTGTGTGTATTTTCCAATTTTCATAATTAGTTAGTTTTTTATCCTAAAGAAAATGAGGATGAGGATGAGGATGAGGTTGAGGTTGAAGTTGAGGGTGTTGTATGCAAGTTTTGTGGAAGGGTTAGGGGAAGTTGCATCAATTTCTTGTGTTTTATTTTTATATTTGTTCAATGGATTTGGGTTGCAATATAATTCCAATCATTTTGTCCTATTCGTGTTGGTAAATGTTATCATGTATGTTGAATTCCACATATATAGTTGAATTAAATGTGAGATGAAATCATTTAATTGCTAATTAGTGGAGTGAGAGCGGACATTGTCGGTCAAACTTGGACAAAATTTGGAAGATAGATGCAACTTTGTTTTTTTTGCATTTAGTTGTGCATCAAAACTTATTTATATTATTTGATATAAATTTTTTATCATTTATTTATTTATTTTTATGTTTAGTGTAAGACATTTTCTAATATGTATCATATTACTACAAGCAACCAAAAAAAAAAAAAAAAGAAATAAGAAAGAAGGAAGAATTATCAATTTTTTTTTGTTTCAACACTATTTTTCAAGAAATGAGAAACATGAATAGTTATCAAACATATTTCTATTTCTAGATTTTAAAAAATATGAAACAAAAAATAGAAAACAAGAACAAGAAACGAGAAACGAGAAACAAGAAACGTAAACATTAACAAAGGGGCCTCAAGTGTCCCATTAAACCTCCTCCATGGGCTTCTTTGTCACATCCCCTCCCGGATCACCTACTCTCAACTCGAGAGACGGTGTGAAGTCAATCCATATCGCTCCCATTTTGAACGATACCAGCTGACCCTGACTACTGAATATTTTAAAATTTTAAACAGCTTAACCAATTTAAAACTTAAGTAGTGGGCCAACACAATAATTATAGATTAAACAAATTTCATTACATAATTTTTGAAAACAAGTCAAGGCTATCTGCCTTTAATTATAGACGACACTTCAAATCAAACGAAAACCAAAACAACTTGGTTAAAAACATATGTCCATGACATGGCTTAATTTAAAGTACTAACCAAAACAACTGACACAACAAACTGGTGACAGCAGGTCAATCTTGTGAATGATGATCTCTTTAGATTGCAGCTTAGACCTTTGACTTGTAGACTTGCTCAATCTCTTCTGACCTCAAGATTTCAACAAAAAACTCCACGATATGCGTTTTGTAGCTTCTTAGAATCAAGACTGCTCAGATTCCTCCCGAAAATGACCTTTCTCCCTTCCTTTAGCTCAAACTTGATCTTCCTCTCCTCAAATTTAATCAACAACCCCAAATCATAAACTAGACTCAATTTGAAAACTTTTAGGAGTGATTTCAGGCAAAATGCACGAGTAAAATAAGAGAAATTCTCTTATGAAGTGACCTATTTATAACGAACCTTGCATGAGAATTTCTTGACACATCCAATTTTCCAAAATTTAACTTAAACATGTATATGACATGTGGAAACCACGTAACAAACCTACCATCTCACATAACTTTACCCAAATTGCCCAAACAAAATGCCATAAGCCTTTGAAGGTGTTGGTGATCTCTTTAGCCTTGGCCGCAAGCTCATTACGCGTGCACATGCCTTCTCACGACCAAGCCTCCTTGCTAGCCTTCTTGGTCGCTTAGCTAAAATTCCTACTGCCTAAATAACCTCTAAAGACAAGTCTCTTCAACACCTAGCCATGGTCATCTAGCCTAACACACCTAGAGGTTATCCAACCCTTCTTGGCCACCCTTCCACACTTGTCTTTGTCGCCTAGATCATATGAATTTGCCCAAATAACCAGAGGTTATTTGCCTCCCTCTGGCCGTCCACCAAGCTTCAAAATGCCTAGCATACAAACTTAGCCAAAATTTTCCTTTTATCAATTAAACCTAACTTTTAAACCATCATTTCTTAATTTTCTTTCTCTCCACCTACCATGACACACTTAAATTGACACTTCTTGAGTTTACTTTTCCATCTTGGGTTCACTCAAAATCTAACCTTCCAAGCCCTCTAGAAGACTTAAGTCCTTAGGGTTCAGGGTTTACATCTTTAACTAGCAACCACTAAATAGAACGAGTGAGAATGTAAAATTTATTCTTTCTAAACAGAAACCCATCAAACAACTTATAAATCAAGAACAACATATTTTGATGTGAGATTTTGAACATAAAATAAGTGTCTTCTGAATACAACTTAATATGTTCAAAACCAAACAACCTAGTATGAAGGGTGTCTAGCAAGACATACTTTCTAGATAGTGCATCTGCAACTACATTTTTCTAAGCTTTCTTATACCATATAACATAAGGAAAAGCTTCAATGAACTCCAACTATTTTGCATGTCTCCGATTTAGTTTTTGTTGGCACTTCAAGTGTTGTAATCTTTGATGGTCAATATGGATAACAAACTCCTTCGGCTACAAATAATGTTGTCAAGTTATCTCACTAAGGCATAAAGCTCCTTATCATATGTAGGATATTTCACGGCAACTCCATTCAACTTCTCATTGAAGTACATCAACGATCTTTGATCCTGTGTTAAAAAAACTTCAATCTTTATTCCACTAGCATCACACTCAATTTCAGATGTTAGCTCAAAATTAGGTAAGATAAGTAAATTAGCATTACATAGCTTATCTTTCAAATATGATCATTGAAAGCACATTCTTGTGCTTGTCCCCTCTCAAACTTTACATTCTTCTTCATAATTAAGTTCATTAAGTAGTGTAACTATGAAACTAAAATCTCGTATGAACCTCATATAGAAGCCTGCTTAGCCATGAAAACTTCTAATCACACTAGCATTCTTAGGTGTAGACCACTACCTAAATGCTTTAACCTTCTCAAAATCAACTTCCACTCTATGAGTAGTAAACTACAAAACCTAGGAAGTTTACCTTTTCCATGCAAAAATAACACTTTTTGATATTAGCATAAAAATATTCTTTCCTAAGTGCATCTAAAACACACCTAACACATGAATAACATGTTCCTCTAGTGTCCTAGAATATATTATAGGATGTCAAAAAAACTGTAATGACCCAACTTTCCTATAAGTTGAAGTCATTAATTTTTTAAATAAGTATAGTTTTTTTTTTTTTTTTAAATAAATTTTTAAGTTGAGGAAAAATTTTAAATAATAAAAATAAATAAGTAATTAAAGTGATAAAACAAAATACTAGTTCGGGTCCATAAAATAAAAGAAATACATTAACATAATTGAACCGAAGTTCTGAAATAAACCAAAAATATAGTTACTGAAATATAAATGCGGAAAAACTAAACTAATCCCTATGGCGATTCACGGTCACTTCTTATCATTCGCCAGCTTGCCCTTGCCTCTCCTCTTACCTGAAAGTTTAACATTAAAAAGAGTGAGTATAAATTTATACTCAGTAAGAGTTCCATACTTAGTCTCACTATGTGTTAGTCTCTTTGTTAGAGTCCTGTAATAAAGTACCACGCGCTATGGTGCTCCCGAACGCACACTATCCAGTAGTCCCAACGGGACTGAACTGGGCTCTCGGTGAACCCGAAGGAATCACCCTAAAGGAGAGTCGGGCTGTAAGTGATCCCGTCGAATCACGTCTCAATAACTACACAGACATATATAGGGGAGAACCTTGATGGACCCCTCGTGGTACGACTCTAACCGGCAGACCAACAGA
Organism: Cucumis hystrix; assembly: GCA_025688845.1. Lineage (NCBI taxonomy): Eukaryota > Viridiplantae > Streptophyta > Magnoliopsida > Cucurbitales > Cucurbitaceae > Cucumis > Cucumis hystrix. The sequence continues at coordinate 7,695,961 of CM046892.1, read as the reverse complement.
ACACTATAGGCTATACATGCTCACCATAATACCAACATCTTAGCTCAAACACACATAACTCAAAAATAACATATAATCATATCATACACCAATGGTGCTGCATCTCAATCAAAAGGGGGAAAAATCTCTTACCTGGAGATCTGCTAAAATAATTCACTGGTTGACAATCAGGTTCTCCCAATACTCAATCCCCAAGGTTACGGTTGAATCCAATACCACCTTAAATGGAAAATTCACAGTCGTATTTCCACCAATTTCACTTGGACCTTCAACCAACCATAGATCAACTTATTCCAATTACCATTTCATTTAAGATAAAAAAAATATTTAATTGGGTGTACCAAACCCATAGAAACTCACCCAAATGGCTCAAAGGTTGCAAGAGGCTAAGCTTGAAGATGGCTCGACTAGAAGAGGCTTCGGCTCGGACGCGGCTCGGTGGAGAAGGACGCGTGCGACTGGAGAGGCTCGACTGCGGTGGCGGCTTCGTTGTGACTCGGTGAAGACGAATGCGTGCGGCTGGACGACTGAAGCTTTCGGACGTGGGCGGTTGGACGCGTGGGTTGGACGACTGAAGCTTGCGGACGTGTGCGGCTGGACGACTGAGACGCGAGGCGGAGAAGGCTTCGTCCAGGCGATCGTCGTCGTGCAGAGGTTGCGTCGGTCATGGGATTCGCGGCGGCCGGAGGTGTACAGTGAATGGGGCGCGGCGGCTAGGGTTCTTTGTGAGGAAGAAGGTGATGAATAGTGATTATGGCACGCATCCCGAGTGGGTATTTAAATATATAAAATACTAATAATAATAATAATAATAATATTATTATTATTTAATTTCCCTCAAATAATTCATCTTTTCCTTCATCTCTCCCTATTCCTATTTAATTTTCCCTTTCTCTTCATTAATTACCCTTCTATCACCTCTTTTATATTTTTCTTAATAATTATATCATTCCATAATATAATTATTCTTACTCTTCCACAACTCTCTACATACACATATCAATATTTACTCATAATACTTCCCACTTTACAAATTTAATTCACCAACTATAAATTCAAACCAAAATTTAACAATAGAATTTCCAACTTTTTAACTATTAACCCCACATCTTTCCAAAACACTTAATCTCCACAACTTAAAACAATTTCACAAAATAACACCCAAAATTAACCAAAATAAAATGATAACAAAAATAACCTAAAAGTTTTGGGGTGTTACAAAAACAAACAGCTATAAACTCTCCTAAACATTCATGCAATACATGGTTCATAAGTCTCATAAAAGTGTTGGGTGCAGGTGCATTATTTAAACAAAAAAGCATAATCAACTATTCATACAAATCATGCTTAGTTTTAAATTAGTTTTCCATTCATCTTCAACATTCATTCTAATTTGATGGTATCCATATTTTAAGTCAATTTTTGTAAATAGACTACAACCATATAATTCATCTAGCACACTACAAGAATTTTTGTCTTTGCCGATGGAGAGAAACGTGGACAGATCTTAAGGATAATGTGGGGAGAGCTTCTGTTGATATTTTTTTTGCGTGGGCACGCTTCGTGGCCGAAACTCCGCTATCTTTTCCTTTGTCCACATTGTTGATTTCGGCAGAACTGCCCACACCCATTAAACTCGTGGGTAGAAAAGACATTTCCACCTATGAAAAAACGTCGACAGAAAGATCTTTTTAACCATGATCATCATCACGTTGACAAAAATCGACAACTTTTTGGACATGATCCTTTAGTGAGCAAAAAGAAAATTTGTCCCTATACTAAATTTATCGAAAGAAGTATATATATGCATGTGCTAAATGCTTTTTTCTTGATAAAAATTTGATTGTTGGCAACGAGTGATGCGTCAACAGATAATATTTTTTTTCCCATGCACTAAACGTCGCCAGAGCTTTCTAACTGCCAACATATTTCAATCAACAAAAAAACATGAAAAAACGATTTTAATTTTTCACATTTATTATTAATATCGTATGCTTCTAGATTAATTTTCAAATATAGAATGAATTTTCATGCTATAACAAAATATATCAAACATTGCAACAAAAAATTTAAAAATGAAAACATTTTCAACCATTAATACTTTGTCAAAGTATGACAAAACCATAATTCTTAGTGTGTCAAGGTACATGAGCTATTATAATTTTCATTTTGGCATACCAAAATAAACAAAAAATATTAAATGCAAAAAAAATGGTTAGCTCAATCAAAAAATCTTCACAAAAATAGTCATTCCCCGCTCCTTTAAACTACATAAACCTAAAAAGGTACATTAAAATGAATAAGAACATGCTAAATCTTAACTACTTATTTCAAATGAATCCAGCATCAAAATTAATAAAGTAAAATTATATTTGTACCCATAAAGTGTAAAGAAAAATGACCTATGTATTTTAAGACAAAAAATCCTCATATATGTTTCAAACCATCTAAAAACCTAAAAAAATGTCCTAAAAAGTGCCAAAACCAACTGACCTAGAAATAACTTAATACCAACTATAATGTATATATAAAAGGTGTCTACATGATAGTTCAACCAAGCATCCAAATAGCTAAAAAAATGTCATATGATTTAACGTGAAAGTTCAAACCCAAAACCAATCTAAAAAGTCCCGCAAAAGTGTCTAGGTGACACTTTAACTCTCAAAACAACAGTTACATGCCCCATGCGTGACTTTGAAACTAAAGTCCAACTAAAAAATGTGCTAAAAAGTGTCTTAACTCTCAAAGCCAGCCTACAAAACAAGTTTCAAATGCCTAAATGTAATCACAAAATACAAAACCAACTATAATAAATCTAAAACGTGTCTAAGTGATACTTCTACAGACTATTCAAAAAGCTAAAAAACATGTCATATGCTTTAAAGTGCCATGTATGTTTCAAAACATCCAAAAGCCTAAAAATGTCATAGTTTTCAATTAAAACGGCAAGCTTAAAGTCTTAAAAAAAATGAAGGTTTGAACAAGATGTAAATGACCTAAGTGTTTAAGTGTTTAAGTGATACTTCTACAAACTATCCAAAAACCTAATTGTGAAATGCCACTATATGCATGGTTGACTACCATAACTGCAGGATAGCGACATAATATTTCAACTCAAGTATAAAATAAATGTGAAATGTATGCATGGTTGGCTACCATAATTGCAAGACAGCCACACATTAATATGGAAGCATGCTTTAACAATATAATTTTTTAATTTTAGTTTTGGAAAATACCTAAGTGTTTGAAAGTGCATCATCTTCCTCTCCTAGATCCAACCTTTTTTTAATCTTAGCCCACATTTGTTCCCATTTTGCAAGTTCATTGGTTAACTTTTCATTTGCTTCTTTAAAGTATGCCATTTCATTATTCTCTTTTCCATGTGTAGATGACACATTACTATCTAACGGTTCACACTTTTTGGGTTGACATTTTGCATTGAGAGACATCCTAATACAATTTTGCATGCCTTCACACTAGAGATCATCTGAACACCATCTTCAGTTGACTCTGTAATGATTCGTTGCATTTCCAACAATATGAAAGATCTAATTAGATTAAATATATTGAATAACACATGAATTTACTTAGTCACACTACAAGAAAAGAGAGATCTCCCAACACACAAAAGCGTCAGGTGATATACGAAAATGCATCGAAAAAGGATTTTCCAAAGCATAAATATCCGTCAAGATCGGGGTTGGGTGAAATACATCAGCAGAGGATCTTCCGACGCACAACATGCAACACCGGGAGTTTTCCTGATTCTGCATATTGTGCGTTGGGAGATTCTTTATTTTTTTTCAAAAAAATATACCTTCCATTATTAAATGGAAGGTATATATATCCACCTGAGACAAATACTACAAAACATTTATTAAATTGCCATATAATAAATTATAATAGAAGTATATATAATCAATGAATGAGGAAGCCACCATAGCACAAATTGAATTAGATCAACATGATTATGATTATGAAGGGACAAAAGAAATTTTAGGAACCTATGATTCTGTTTTCTTTAACATACATGCTTCTTTGCAACAGAGACAAAAATAACACATATCACGACACAAGTCCAAGGAAATACAACTTTAATGTCATACTATAACCTATAAATAACATTAGAGCAAATAATATTATAGCTTATAATCATCAACTTCCCTTCGCAAGCCAAAGCTTTCATAAAACTGCAAATAGACATACATACACACACAAAACATACCTAATTCAATTATTTTGCGAATTGAGCAATACCATAATGATCACAACTAACCCATTATATACCTGCACAATTCAATAGTTAATAACTTAGCTGAGCTGTATTATAAATAGGTCATTCGAGATGTGTGCTGAAACATTTCTATAACTTTGCTAATCAACAATACTTGCTCACATGGTTGAAATTTTTTCACTACAAAAATTTGGAAGTACTATCATATAGAAAAGTTAAAAGTATATTTAATTTCATTCAAACGGGAACCATCATGAAGCCAAAAGGCACAAATATTCAACAAATAACTTGGATGCAAAACTACCATGAGGTCGTGTTCAATATATTATAAAACTCTCTCAAGACACATTCATTGACTTTTCACTCTAAGTTTCTCTCTAACTCACTTGTTTTTGTTTCTTCCTTTCTTTGTCTTGCTTAATATATAGATTTTTCAATATGTAAAACAGATCAAATAAAATTAGAATGTGAATTTTGTCTTGAAAGTATTAAAGTAAAAATTGATCAGACTAAACAAAAGGTAGATGGCCTTTGTGATCACACCGATGGTTCTTATACAATCTGAAGAATATATGGATTAGGTAAATCAAATATGTCTTGGTAACACAAAATTATTCCTACTTTATTAGGCTATCTTCAGCAAAGGAGGTTTCTGTAATGAAACCATGTCAATTCGAAAAGGAATATTAGCTGATTTTTTAGAATAATCAGAAAATAGATAGATTATCAAATCATCATCTTCAGTAAAAATTTTGTTGAAAAATCCACTAAAGTGTGAAATAGAGTTCAAGAGTACAAAGTGATTGAAAAACACAAGAAAAAAATGGAGAAAAAAAAAGAGGAAATTCATGGTAACAACAAAAATACTCAACTCTTATAGAACTTACCTCAAAGAAGAATCTCTCTCACCCATAACCACTTTGTTCGAAGAAGGATTCCATCGCCAAATCTACATTTTTCTTTTGATGAACTGAACGAAGAAGAAACAGAGAAACAAAATGTAGAGAATCAAAAAGCGAAATCGAAAGAAGAAATATAGTGTATGTACTTGGAAATTGGAAATAGATGAAGAATCTGGGTTCGATTTTGTGATGATAAGATGTAGATGCAAAGTTGAATGACGAAAGTAAAGAGGTAAATTAGGGCAAAGAAGATGAGGGAATGGATGAAAATGGAGGCACCTTTGGTTTGGAAGTTGCCGAACTGAACAAATTGGTGGTGGCCGGAGATTTGGAAGAGAAGGTTGAAGGATTTGTAAGAGAAGGTTGGTGGAAGAGAACCACAACCAGAAAAATCAGGGAAAAGAAGAAGAGCGATTTTAAAGGGAAACTCCTTACGCTTATCGATAAGCATCATCGAGAGTTCTCCCAAATCACCGACTCGTTATTGGTTGCATCAACAACGTTGCACCAACAACTCCCAATGCTCTCTTGATGTGTTGGGAGATACTATAAATTTTGACGCTTTAATTTATTCATCGGGTTCCCTATTTCTCGACTCCATTTCTCCCAAAGATATGAAGCTGCGTCGAAAGATCCAGAATTTCTTGTAGTGTCATGATAAAACAAACTTACGTATCCATCTTTTGCCTTATCATTGATTCATCCTTCTTTTTCACGTTAATGTGTTTCATGGAATACCTCCACCACTTTAACATCACAACCTTTTTTTCTTTTTCTATATAAAGAATGCTATTGAGATAGCAAAAATAATTGCAATGCATCATACCAATTCATGTCGAACTTGGAGGAATGGGTTTGTCCTAGTGACATGGTTGAAGTTGACAATGAAGCGACTTCTTCAGTTTGTCTTTTGTTTTTTTCTAATTGAAGTAGTGATAAGAACAAGCACGTCATATTCATGTAAAACAAATTGTTGAACTAAGAAAAACATACATTCCATGCATTTGTTTTCCATTTGTTTCCCATCTATCATACATAATGTTCCAATCCTCATGTGTTATTCTGTTTGGTGGATTGACATAGGCTTCAATAGGGTCATCAAATTCATAGTAATCTTTGTGCAAGTCTACTCTAATTTCTCAAGTATTCTACATCTTTTCTTCCAAGTATTTTCTCACAACCATGTTAGTGGATTCAAATTCAAAATGTATCTACATATTCAATAACATATGTATAAATGAACCATTTTTACATTTTAAATAGTATAAGAATGCATAAAAGACACATATATAACGTACCTCCAACCGATCAATCACAAACTCTCCTACGCCTATAGGTACCACCTTCTAGGTCTCATAACTCAATGGAATGAGATTTCAAATTGCAGTACCAATACCTTACACAATTTTAAGGTAAAAAACACTTATTAGTTTTCCTTCATCTTCGTTAATCTCAATTTTGATTTTTCCATGTTTTCCCACAAAATTGTCCAATTCTATGTTCCGACCATACCCTGTCACATCCCTTCCTCTTTTTTTAATTTGTGATTGAGATCCTAAAAAGAAAAACAAATTTTTAGATAATTTCAGTAATTTGTTAGAAATAAACCTATATATCATATTAATACCCGATGCCCTCGTGTCGTCTTGATGAGTGAAGGATCAACTAGTGGAGTGTTTGTTTGTTCAACTTTAGTCAATGCTAGTTGTTCTTGATCTTGATGTACCATTACGCTGTAAAATCAACTATTAGTGGTTATATTTTAAAATAACAAGTCATGAGTAAATTTATTAAATTTATAATATATACCCTTTATTCACTTCCATCTGAATTCAAATATTGAATTCCTTCCAAGCCCTCTTCATGAGATGATTCTAGTTGTTCAGGTTAGTCATTTATAAAGTCGTCATCGATTGGGGATTGTTCTTGGTTATCTATCTCTTGATGATCAACAACAGTAGGCTAAACATCGCCTCTATAAAATGGGATGTCATGTATGGATTTATCGACCCCAATTGAACTAGTTGCTTCTAACAACTCAAGCTTATCATCTTCTAATTCTTCAACTTTTGGAACATCCCATACTTGTTTATTTTGCATAATTTTCCAATTATTGCAGAGTTTTGGATCGTTAATGTAGAAAACTTGAGCAACTTGAGTAGCTAATATGTATGGGTCATTAATGTACGAAAAAAATAGGGAGCATTGATTATTGTATACCCTAAATCACTACGAAAACTTTTCTTCTTAACATTTTGTCAAACCTTTGAAAGGACATGCAATTCGACACTTTGGATATTCTAAGTCCAAGACCTTTTGCAATACACCATAATTCCACTATTCTGAGTAGTCTAATGATTCTCACGCTCTATTGAATGAAAATATAATCCATTTACGAAGCAACTACTATAAGTGCAAACTTGATTAATAGGCCCCAAAGCTATGGAGTAAAGATCATCAGATGCTTCACCTCTTTCACCTAATGAATACATCTACATAATGTTATTTAGGTTAGAATAACTACTAATAGCTCAATATAGTTAAACAATATACTTCAAAACTGAAAGCAACACTTACTTGTGCTCTAAAACAATTAGGAAATTTTAATTGGTGCCTTCTAAATAAATCTAATCCATCATCTTCTCTGGTATTTATCAAGCTCAAATGTTATCTACTTTGTAATCATATCAAACATTAAAAAGATTTTGACTTAATCATATACAATATGGACTTATGATTATACAAAATGTAACTGCGATATGATTCTATTTTAGAATAGTTGTTCAAAACATACCAATGTCACCTTCGTTTCTCATCTTCAGATATCGTCCTCACAACTGGTTCCTCATTAGTCCCACATTCTATCTAAATACATCAAAATCCCCATAACCCATTTGTTTGTTGATTGAGTCATCATTCCGTGGATTCCTATTGAATCTTGTTTCTATTAATGTTAGATACATCAAGCATAAGGTCAAACATTCATTCATAATGAATGCTTCTATTTTAGAACCCTCATAATGAGCTTTGTTACAGACATATTGTTTAATGATCGCAAGCTTCTTTCTATAGGATACATCCAACTATAGCTTACTAGACCAACAATCTCTATCTTAGTCGGTAAATGAACTGTAAGATGTATCATTACATCAAAAAATGCAGGTGGAAAATTCTTTCATGCTTACTTAACATGAGATTTGTGTAGCCTTTCAAATGTCAAAACAAGTTAAAAAGTGTCTAACTCAAGCACGTTAACCCTCAAATTAAGTGAACTACTCAAGTTTGACATTGAAACTAAAAACCATATAAAAGTCATCTTCTAAATGTCTTAAATCTCAAAATAACTTACAAATGTCCAAGTGTACCTTCCTAACTCAAAACCAACCCAAAATCTTTTAAAATGGTCTAAGTGGCACTTTAACTCTCAAAACGAGTTAAAACTACTCAAGTGTAACATTCAAACTTAAAACCAAATACAAAAGATCTAAAAAGTGTCTAACACTTTAATTGTCATAACAAGTTAAAACTACTTAAATATGACTAAAACTTAAGCGTACAAAATATATGTAAAGACCCAACTTTTTAAATTAAGCTGAGGTCATTACTTCGACCTAAAGACTCTCTAATATTTTACCCAAAAGAAAACATCTAAACATGAAAGATTTTTACACACTGTTTAAAGAACAATCGTCAAATAAAAGTTCAACTCGGGCCTTATTTCAAACAAAATAAAAATTTAAAAAGTATTGTTTATAAGTCACTAACAAACAAATAGTCGTTCTAAACAAAACTCATTTCAACCACAAAAACTTAAAAAACAGTAAAAACATTAAGCGAAAGCAAATTTTGAAAGAATGTTCCCATATTACGATCACGTGTCCTTCTTGTACGTTGTCGGTCAACCTCTCATATTACCTTTACATAAAAAAGTTAAACATGAAAAGGTGAGTTAGGGTCCCGTTAGGGATAAAAATGGTTAACTTTCTATTGGGAGGTATCTGTACCATAACAATCTCATGATCCCGCAGGAAGCACATAATTAGTTTAGTGACCTCGAAGAATGCACATATCAGTCTAGTGCTCTCAAAGGATGCACAACAAGTGGTGATCTCTAAACCCTAAACCCCATAGATAAAGCTAATAGTTTCCCCTCCATTCTAACAATCCAAAATAATCAACTCAAAAATACATTCCAACCTATCTTCAACATTTTAGTTCAACACATAAACAGTCAAATTAACCATACAAGTATATATTTTAGTTCATCAACGTAGTGAGTCATCAATACAATCGAACTTATGCTTAACAGTCAAACCTTCTCAGTTCAGTAAACAGTGTAAACCATCAATATATTCTAATGCATAGCCGTTAAACCTTCTCAATTCAGTCAACAATGTAAACCATCAATACATTCTAAGCTACATAAACAGTCAAGTCTTTGAAATCAATGCATTGCAACTTCGACATAGGGTTCAATAGTAGAAATCCCTTACCTTAACTTTACTTAAGCTCCTTGATCAAATTAAAATCCAACAAACCAACCTAAACATAAAGATAAGAAATTAAACACTTTCTCAACCAATATTATCCATTAAATTCACTCGAACATGAATTTCACAACTTACTCAAGTAGATGGGGAATCAAACCCAAACCAAACCTCTTGGAAATTCAAAGATTCGACCGCTATCCTCAAACAGTACCTTCAAGAACCAACTATTGCTCCAAAAGTTTAATCCTACATTAGCATTTAACAATAGCCATGAAAACAACAAAACCCACAATTTCATTCTTACCAAACAAAATCCACTGCAAGTCACAACAAGAAAGAGGCAGCGGCACACAAACTGAGTTGAATGATGGCGTGGAAAGCAGATCTGGATGGCTAGCTTAGAGGTGGACGTCAGCTTACATTGACAGTTGGAAGACGAAAAGTGATGCGAAGGCTATTGAAGACAGAGAACTGAGAGATGCGAGATAAACTGAACATGGATGGGGTTGCAGCTCGATTGGCAAAAAACAGAAGGCAAATCGACGACACACTAAGTCGAAACTCTTCAACAAAGCGTTCGACTTCAGCGAACAGAGACAGATCTAGCCGGTCGGTCTCGCTCAATCGCGTGTGAAACAGAGATGTGGCGGTTCGGGCTATCGAAAACGCAACGACGTGGGCGTAACCAACTTGATGTAGGCTGCAGGTGGAAGACAGAAGTGGAGGGTGATCAGAGAAGGAGAAAGGAAGACAGAGGGGCGACCAACAATTAATTTGAAGGAGATGAGGGCATGCAAAACAAGAAGGAGAAAAATAATATAATAATTATAATTATAATTATAATAAAGGGAGTTTGCAAAAATAGCAAAAAAAAACTATGATAATAGAGCCCATGTCACCTATATTTTCTAAATTGCATTAGTAACAATTTAAAAGCAGATTACCATCTGATTATCATCAGATTACAAGCAACTACTAGTCATATTTGCCAAATTTGCAATATGCAAAAAAAAGTTGTTATGAGCTATTTTTTTTCTAAATTTTTATCATCTAATGCAATTTCCCTTATAATAATATATTAACATTATTATTACATTATAATTATTATTTCTTTTCCTTTTTCATCTCTTTTCTTTTCTATAAAAATTATTTCTCTCCCTTATCAAACCTCAATAAAATAACACCCAAGAATCCTTAAAATCTTAATAAAATTTGACAATTAATTTGAGAAAATACCTCAAATTTTGGGGTGTTACAATATATGTAGGATAGCTACAACATATTACAAATAAAGCGTACAATAAATATGAAATATATGCATGATTTGCTACTATAGCTGCAGAATAACCACAACATATTACAACTAAAACATACAATAAGTATGAAATATATGCATGATTGGCTACTTTAATTACATAATAGCCAGAACATATTATGACTGAAACATACAATAAAATATGAAATATATGCACGATTGGCTATCGCAGTTGAAGGATATTCACACGTAATATCAATGTCAACCTAAAAAATTTCTTAAAAGTTTGAAATTATCAATATAACTTTAAAAAAAAGTTAAAAGTATATATATGTAACACTTTGAATCCCATTACAAGTCAAGACTCTCTAAATGTGACTTTCATACCAAAAATCAACTAAATCACTTACAAATTGCCTTGACCCTCAAATCAATTTTCAAAATGGTTATGTGCGCCTTCCAAACTCAAAACCAAACAAAAAATTTCCAAAGTGTCTAAATGACACTTTACTCTCAAAACAAGTTAAAAAGTGTCTTGGGTGTGACTTACTAGAAACGGGCTAAAAATCACCTAAAAGGTGTCTTAACTCTCAAAACAACTTATGAATGATTGAGTGTGACTACCAAACTCAAAACAAACTACAAAATCTCTTCAAAGTGTCTAAATGACACTTAACTCTCAACAAAATTTACAAATACTTAAATATGATTTCAAAACTCAACCAACATAAAGCGTGAATCAAATCTTAAGATAACTTACAACAAACAATTCGAAATGCCTCGACTTTTTTAGAACAGGTCCGAGTCAAATAGTAATGATTCGAAACAAACCAAAACAGTTTCCAAGAAATGCCTAAATGTGACTTTTAAACTCATAATCAACTACAAATTACAATTCCAAGCGTGACTCTTTAACTCATTTCTATCAAACTCAAATCTTAGATGCTTACTAAATACAATTTTTCAAAATATAGTGATCCTACCTCAAACATTATTTCTTGATCAAATATCTAAATACTTACTGAATACAATTTTTCTAATTCTAAGATGTCTTGTTACTCTCAAACCACTACTCTCACCATGTTAATGTATGGAAGATATGGAGAGCAGGCAATTTGAATCTTGGAATTTGAAACCAAATTTTGGTTTACTAATTGGGAAGTATTCATCTTAGTATAAATGAGAACAATCCCATTTGATTTCTTATCTCTCTTCTTACTTTGGTCTAGAAACCTGAATATGAACCCTTTTAATCTTTTTCAGAAAGCCATCTATCTACAAGTTCGATCTAAGTTTCTAGTTGAAATAATTTATTGTTTAGTCCTCTAATATTGGAAGATTAATGAAGAAAAAAATAATAAACTAAAGTTACACTTACATGGAGTGGGTAGTGGCAAATGGAGCGGCGAGCAGGGGAGCTAAGGGGTCCAGCAAATAGGGCAGCGAGCAGGGAGGGAGGCTGCAAACACTTACAACGGAAAAAAGTGAATCAAGGTAGCGGTGAACAGTTATGATGAGCAGAGGAGCGACATCGTTAGGATGGTAGCGGGGGAGGGGTCTGCGAGAAGAGGAAAATCATTTGAGGGTTGTTTGAGAGAGTGGAGGGAAAAAGTGTTGTGTGGGAGAAAGGGAGGGTAAAAGTAAAGAAATTAGGTTTTTTTTTCTAAAAAAAACTTATGCTCACGTTATTTGCATTGTCATATGTATAAATCTTGTGTCGACGTAAATATGTATTAAAACGTGGAGTTTTTCGCCACATAAATTACTTCGATAAATATTTAAAATATTTGTCACACCTGATACATGAACATAAACTAAAATAAATGTCGACAAATATCCAACTTAAATCCACACAACTTTTTGCCCATATTTTCACCAGCAAAAACGATGATGTGCCCACACAGTACACAATTTTTACCCCCTCGTATATATTTTCGTCCACAAAAGTGAAGATGCGTCGACGTAATTTTATTTTGTGGTTGATTTATTTTTTTAGCAATGAAATTATGTCGGCACATCATATATTTGCCCACATTTTGTTTACATTAGTAGAAAAAACTGCCGGCAGAGTCCAAAATTCTTGTTGTGATATCATACTATCCCTAGGTTCGATGATATGCTAGATGAATTGTATGGTTGTAGTCTGTTTACAAAAATTGACTTAAAACATGGATAGGATGTCTATGTATAGGGATATAATGTCTATACTTAATTGGTAATTATATTAGTAGCTCTACAATTTACACACATTCTTCGAGATTCATCTTTTTTATGTACAAGTAAGATAAGAACACTACAAGTACTTAAACTTTCATGTACATATACGTGAGCAAGCAATGTTGGAATTGGTGTCCTAAATCTCGTGGTTTGTAGTGTTCATTAAACACATTATTTATTTTATAAAATTAAAATATTTTATTTGACTTTTAGACACTATTAATTCAATCCATTAAATCTAAGATCCAAGGTTATATAATGTTATTTGAATAGTATGTGATTGACATACAACTAGTTCATGTTCAAATTAAAGCCTAAAAGGTCTTCAGTAAATGGATAGGGGTTGGGTTCCTTATCCTAGTAGCACTGCAAATATGATCCACTTAGTAATTTTTACATAAGATGTAAATGTTACAAACAATATGGACCATATTACTCATGTGAAAACATGTGTGAGTGGGGGTATTGGGTATAAAGGGGTTTATACATAGACCATACCACAAAATAATTGATTTCTCTTTGTAACATTGTTGCTTGTAGAATCCATTATTCAATAGAATGATCATAGGAGACTTGACCTCAATCTTGAGTGAGTTGTGAACTCTTGTTTATGATGCGGTCATTTGATCTATATGGGTGAGAGTGGTCTGATAACTTGTAGAAGTACAAGTTATTGTAGACTTTTATGTAAAATAACAATGCCTTAATGCATAAGATTTAAAGAAAACACGAAGAAATATAGAAGAATTGATCAAGTTAGGCATTGTGAACTACAAAAGAACTTTATCCCTCTTTTATCCCATTTTATTTGTCTTATCACATGATTTTAGGCAAAAAGAAGTATAGTTTGGTGAAAGAATGTCAAGCGAGGAGACGTGCGCAACCACTAAGGTGACTATCATAACGAGCTAGGTAATTTGAAGCACTAGCAGACAGAAATGGTTAGCACAAATGTCAGAAAAAAAAAACAAAAGGACATCTGCGACATCATTACAACTTTATGAGTAGAATTAATGGAGCATAGAAAGTCTTGTCCATTCTTCTTGCAAGCTCATACTTCCATTCTTTCTTAAAGTTTTAAATGAGGGTCTAGAACAAAAGAGAGAGAGATTTTCCCTACCATTTCCCCTCATCACAACAGGCAAAAATCAGAGCCAAGGAGTATGAGAAATCATATTCTGAGGCTTGAGTTATTTCTTTGTATTCCATTTTGTATTCCATTTTATATTTCATTTATATTAATTTGTAATATTGACTCTATGGTCAAGAGGCCTAAGGTTTTAGTAATAATACTAATACATTTCTTCTACCATTCTTCTTTATCTCTTTGACTTACGACTTTCATCTAATTCAATTAACAAGTGAACAATGTAATGGCTTATTAGTATTAGAGAATCTTGATATATGTATTATAAGTTATGCTTAGCTAAACGCAGATATCAATGTTTGTTTAAAAGAAAAGACAATTCTATTGATTGTGATCACTTGACACTTGAAAACTCGTATGTAACTAACTGAGCGGTGAAGAGATTGTAGAAATACAATCTCATCGCTAAATTTATCCTTAGCATATTAGGTTGCAAAAATGCCAAACATGTGCGACAAAAGCACCAAAAGTATGCTCGCCCTAAAATTGGATAATTTGGTTATCATGCATACAGATTGATTATATAAAAATAATTGCTAAACTTTAAGTATTTGAATTTCGAAAGGCGAGCAAATATGATGAAGGCACCGAGAGGATGCTCAACATGATTCTGAAGTTAATAGATACTTTGTATCGCCTCAAAGTGTTAATACACAATACGCTGCAATTAATTAGTTAAATATTCTTTTACTTCATGTCTGCCATGAGTTCGCAATTCATCACATTTCATCGTCATGTCCCTCGTGCACCGCCAATCACACCTTAGTGTATATATTTAGGAAAAATATATGGTGCATACTTATATTGTATCGATTATATCTCATGAGGCTTGCTTAGCGATAAACTCAATTAGAACACCAATCCCCTAAGTTCGACCTTGGACTTACAAGGAAACCTCTCTAAGCTTACACTTGGGCAATAGAGAGGAAAACTTTTACTACATGCATAACATTATGAAATCAACAACGCATAAGTAGGACATGTATCTTTTATTGCATCATCCTACCCTAGCCGCCTATTAAGAAGCTCAATTAGAGCTTAGCATGACATATCTTCAAAGCAATGTTTGAAAACAAGCAAGTTTATGGCACCATTGTCGGAGAATTAGTGATTTTTCTCTTTGAATTTAATTTGTGCACTAATCTTGTACAGAAGTTTTGTTTCAGTTGAATTGCACACTTTAGTTTAAAGGAGCATAAAAAAGTTGATGAGTGAAGGTGATCAACCAGAATTTAGACTTGACCCTGAAATTGAACAAACTTTTCGAAAGAACGGAAGAAGAAGACAGAGAAGAGAACAAGTAATAGGATGCACAACCAAAACAACATAGGTATCCTTATCAATCAAGTTGTCCAAGACGTCAATCCAACTTATTTGGCCCATGATCTGGATAGATCGATAAGGTCTTATTGTAACACTAAAAAAAAGGTAATTTTAATTTTTGTTATGCTAGATTTATTTATTGATTGAATTATATTTATGTTTTAAGTAAGTTATGGAAGAGTAAGAATGATATATTATTGATTTTTTTTGAAAGATTTTTTAGAGAGAAAAATAATTATATTATGAAAAATATAATTATTTTGAAAAGATATTGTTTTTTGGGGAAAGTAAAAAAGATGAGTTGATGGGTTAGAGTTAATGAGGAGAGAGGAAATGTAGGATCAATTGTTATTATTAAATAAGACCACCTTATTAAGTGTGCTTATCTTCTTCCTTATTCACCTTCTCACTGTTAACATAGCTGCCCCTTCGCCTTTTTCGTCCCTGTTCACCGTTCGTTGACCATCGTCGACGCCTCTCCGTTTGTCTCACCCAAGCCCAAGCATCTGTTGAAACCGAGCGTCACCCCTTGCAGCCTTTCATGAGCCATCCGATCTCGTCTCCTCCTCCTCTGCGACCATCAATTTGTTGTCAACCTTCATGTCCACCAGTTTCAGTCACGTCCATGCCCCGTTTCTTCAACGTCGCAAGCCGGTAGTTTGTGTTACCTCTTCGACGGAGCCTGTCTTCGATCAGTTTGACGAAGCATCAAGTCCAAGTCGTGCATTCTCCCCTTCGCAAGCGCATGCATGCATCCTTCGAGCCGCGCGTGTAAGCCACAAGCTCCTCTTCATTTGTTCCTTAGCCATTCACTTTTGGGAGCCATATTTTAAGAGAAGTTTGGTAAGTTTTTTATTTGGGTTTGGTACTCCCACCAAATATCTATTTATCCCAAATAATTTAAGTTATGGTTTAAAGTCAAATAATCTGTGTTATGGATTAAAGTTGGGATATTTTATTGGAAAGTTTGGCTGATTTATTAGAGGATTTGAGCAGTGAATTTCTCCTAACTAAGGTTGAATTGGTTTCAACCTTCTTCGTTGGTAAGTTTGTAAACTTGAGAAATTAATTGTTTGATGTGGATATCAAACTATTAATTTAAATCTCATTTATATTTAGGATTTGCTTGCTAGAAAGTTTGACTTTCAGCTAAGATTTAACTTTTAGCTAATGTCTTAGGTCAGAGATTCTACTATTAGACCCTTGACATTATGTTCTCCTTTATCATGCATCAACGTAGCTATGATGCATGTGATGTGACTGTTAGGAATGTTAGATATTATAATTTCATAGAAATCGTTATGTATGACTGAAATATGTGATGACCATGATATGTTATGAATGAGATATACTATGGTTGAGATGCATTATGATATTTATGTTATGCTTTATGTATAGGCTAGGATGTGTTGTTAGCTTTATCTGTTAGAGTCGTACCATATGGGTATCCCTCGGGATCACCAACTATTTATGATGTGTGGCTAGCTTTTATGTGTGATTCAACGGGATCACTTACAACCCAACTCTCTTTTAGGGTGTTTCCTTCGGGTTCACAAAGAGCCCAAATGTGTCCCTATGGGATCACTTGATAGCGTGTGTTCGGGAGCACAATAGTTATGCGGTACTTTCTTACAAGACTCTAATGGAAAGTTAATACACGTAGTGGGACTAGTAGTGGGTCCCTTACTGAGTATAAATTTATACTCACTCTTTTCAATATTTAATTTTTTCAAGCAAATGTAGAGGTAAAGACAAGCTGGCGAATGACAAGAAGTGACCATAGTTCATCATAGGGGGCATTTTATGTTTTCTTCCGCATTTATGTTTTCAACATTGATTTATAGTATTTTATTTCAGAACTCATTAGTACTTTTAGATATTTTTTTTATCTATTTCAAATAGGGCCCTAACTAGTATTTTATTTATTTCTTTTGTTATTTAAATATTTTTTATGATACTTTATTTATAATTTTTAAATGAATATCTGAAACGTTTTCTTTAAAATTTAGTATTTTAATTTATTTCAAATAAAAAGTGTTTATATGTTTAGTAGTAATGACCCCAGCTTAGTATAAAGAGTTGGGTCATTACACTTACGCTTCACCAAATCTATATGACTACAACCCTGGGATCTCCTACCCTAAGTTTGGTGAAAATGCACGATTTGAAATCAAGCCCGTGATACTGTAAATGATTTAGAATGCCATAGAGTTTAGCGTCTTGGAGTTTATGTCCTAGAACTCATAGATTGTAAATATAATCCATTGACTATTCTTAATACAGTGTTATTATTACAATTTCAATAAGTGTTATTGATTATATTACTAGTTTTGTCTTAATAACCTAAATCCAATAAACTAACATCCTATGTTGTTTGATGAGTCTTGAACAGTATGTAAAGACATACATGGATCAATGTTTGAAATCAGCTTAAAGGGTCTATAGTATAGGAATAAGGTTGGGTACCTTATCCTGATAACACTATGGATACAACTCACTTTGTATTTGATATAAATGCAATGATCCAATGCGTTCGTGTAGGTGACATGAGAGTGAGGGTATCCTATGCAATGAGTTTGCATAAGACCAAACCACGAAATAGTAACCACTAGATGTAACTCCGTTAACTAGGTGGATTTCTATTTCATTAGGATGACCTAGGTAACTTAGTCTTAATCCTTAGTTTACTATGAACTTCTGTTTGTGAGGGATTCTCCTTTGATTTGTACATGTGAGAGTGACAAGATTGCCGACTCAATATGCTTATCATTTTGGAGACAAGACTGAGCGGAAAGCTGGAAATATAATCACACAAGATGGAATTCACTCCTTCCCGACTTTAGGTAAATAGATGAGTGTTCCCTTAAATGGTGTCTCAGGAACTTGAACAAAGGGCCCTACCCTCTCTATGGCACGAGAGGGGTTTCTGTTTATTGGTTGGACCATAAGCAAGTTGTTCATTAGAGGAACACTGGTATTTAAGAACTAGAAGTAACCTAGGGATAAAACGGTAATTTGACCCAGATGGTGTTACGAACACTCGTGAAGGCACAACTACAAAACTGGCAATACTTGACGCCTGTAGTTTTGATATTCTTAACAGTTTTAATAAAAACTGTCAAGTAGGAAAAAACGTCAAGAATAACTCCAAGTGAAAAAATGCATAATTTCTTATTTTTTATTTTCAATACTTGACAGATTAAAAACGTCAAGATTTATTTTAATTACTTGACATTTTTTAAATGTTAAGTAATATGTTTTTTCTTCATTTTCTAAAACCAAATTTTTTTCCTCTTTTTTTTTTTTTCCATTTTTCTCCAATCTCTTTCCCTTTTTTTCCCCAAAATTTCTCCATTCCAATTTCCCTCCAACTTTTCATTTAATCATTTATTAAATATATATATATATATTTTAAGTTCTAATTTCTTCTCCTCTTCCATGACAAAAAGAACAAATCTAAATCCCTAACCATCTCTTCAACTGACGACACCTCAACCCTCTCCTTATCATGTTTGACGACATTTCGGCCAATGGCAACTGGCAAAAACCCACGACAAGACCATTTATGCATTTTATCGACAATAATATTTTGGCAGACGGTGACCCACGATCGACATCCTCACTCCTTCTCATCGACGGTGGGTTGTACTTATTTTTCCCCCACTTTTTCTCTTTCTCCAAGAGCATAAAAACCCACTTTCCTTTCTTCTTCCCTTGTTTCCTTTCTTCCCCTTTTGTCCATAATTTTATCCCCCAAACTCTCAGATTTACTGATGGCTTCTTTTGCCGCTAGAGCCATTTTTTGATCCTCCTCCAGCAAAGCTGAAATTTTTCTGTGCGTCAGAGCCAGAGATCATTCACCATTTCAGACTGCTTCGAAACAAGCTTTCTCTCAGTGCTCTTTTAGGTATTTCCTTTCAAGGCTTCGACTACTTAACTAAAATCAGGACGAAAATTTTGGATTAATTTGCCTTTGAATGCTTGAGACTTTTGCTATTGTCCTCTGCTTTTTAATACACTCTTCAACATTTTTGCCTTGTCTCACTCTGTATAAAGGTAACATTATATCATTCTTCTTTTTTTTTTTAAATTTTTGTATTTTGTATTCAAGGTTATATATATGACTAGTTTTCAGTATTATTTTTTATAAACAATTCATTACTATTACTGTTGTTATTACCAACAATGTTGAAGCTCTCATCTTAGCAGTTTCATAAACTATAAGATCCTTTAGGGAAATGAAAAAAGTACATCATTTATGTAGTAAGAGACTTAATTTTTATAGTAAGAGAGACTGAAAATACTGAAAATAAAGTGAATATTTTCTAAATATTCAACATTCCTATAAACGTAGAAAAATTTTCCATGATGCCTACAGGCTACATCCATGAGATGGAGCTTTAATCTTGAAGAATTTTAAATGAGTACACCATTCTTTCTTTTCTAGTTCTGTAAAAAATTATTATATGTTCCTCTAATATCTAATTTTACATTATATGAGGTATGCACCTTTAAAACATTATGTTCCTCGACTGTTGCTGATCCTATATTATGTTCCTCGACTGTCGCTCCAATAACTAAAATCTGACAACTTGGCAGCATAGTCTTCAGTGAGGTTTACTGAAGAAGAACAAAGATGTATGTGTATGACGGGCGAATCGAGCTGATGCATATGGTCTAAGCAATATGCTACTCCCATTGCTATTCTCAGTCTCATCTCTCCGTCCAAGTGCTCAGCTTCTTTTACTACAAGAGGGATGATATCACGAACTTTGGAAGACAATGCACATCTATTCAACATGTTTATAAGAAAAAAAATAAAGCACTTACTGTGGAGATGCTCAAAGAGAGTTCCATTTGGAGCATATTCAAAACCATCATCCTTGTGAAGGGATGTGCTTCTTCACAAAAGCTTATAAGACTTGATGAAGTTTTTGTGGCTCACCCTAGACAAAGTTTCAATATGCAAACATAGAGAAGAAAGGAAATTTAGAACCTATAACAATGAACTTGAAAGAGGATTTGTTTTCTTGTACCTTTTTCTTGAATTATTCTTCTTTAGTTTTGACCAATCTGCATTTGATGTCACTACAGTTGATGTCATACCTATTTCAACCCCACAGGAAAGAGTTCCCTTATACACTGTGATGTTTGAGAAGGAGCCAATTATATTGCTAAAGTCTTCACAAGCTGCCACGAGTTCAGATTGCTTAAGCTTTGGGACACTTGATATCATATGAAAACAGTAAGAAATTTAAGTGTTGAGGCATTCTTCTATTTCCTAAATACATTATATGAGGTATGCACCTTTAAAACAATTTTACATCTCATTTCTCAATCTAATATTGAGCAAAATGAAAATTTATGTCAACGTGTTTTGTTTTATTGTGACACTATGGATTTTAGAGATATGTAATACGTTGATTATCACAAAAAAATTTAACTGTTGTTTGTTGGATTTCGAAGTCAATTAGAATTCTTTTTAGCCATAAAGTTTCCTTTATTCCTTTTAAAAGTTAATGAACTTTGTATCTGTGATTGATAAAGCAACAACGGGTTGTAATGTTGCTTTCTAACTTGGTTGATTAGTGTCAAATAGGAAACAATAGCCTGATAGGTACCTTCTTTTGTTTAAATCCCAGCAAAATGTTTGAATCTATATTGGCATAGAGTTTAAGGTTGACACTTTATATAAACCCAACTTGACTAGCTTCTAGAGAAAGGGAATGAAGGAGTCGAGGATTACCACCATTTTCAGGATTCTAGAAAAAGGGAATCACTAACTTCTGTTTCAGATTTTAGGATAAGATTTTTTTTTTTTGGTCTTTTTTAAATAAGCAAAATTTAAACCTTATTCATTTTGCAACTTTTAGGAGATTATAATTAAGAAGTGATTCTCACTCAATATGCACTTGCAGCGTTATTCACAATGAGAGGTATGTATTTTCTGCTATTTGGTTGCTCATTTGCCTTTCAACTGTCTAACATTAGAAGAGACCAAGGGAATTGTCTTTTAAATTTTATTTTTTTTTGGGTTCAATATGAGCTTTGAAGGGAAAAAATGGAAATGTGATATTTCAATAATAGGTGAAATAACCATGCCTGAGCTTTTCTTAGCTTGCTACTAAGTTCATTATCCCAATCTTGGTAAATATTCTTTCATATCTTTTTTTTGTTTTTTTGTGGAGAAGTGCAAATGCAGTGTGCTTTGATATTGTTGATAGCATAGTGGGTTTAGTGACAATAATTGAGGTAGCCTTGCAAGCTATCAATCTCTAAGGTCAGTTGCCAATATTATACGCTACAATACTATACAAGCTTCACATTCTACCTTTGGTTGGTGTGTTTACAAACACTTTACTATTCTTTGACATGTTGGTCTCATCTCCTGTTTGCTTGTTGAAGAAGAGATTATGGTACCTTTTAGTTATTTCATCCTTTTTCTTGTTATTGCATAATTACTTTATAGTAATAATGTAGGGATTGATGCCCTAAATCTTGTGGTCTTGTAGTTTGTAATTGTATATATTATACAAACATTTATTTATCTAATAAAATAAAGTGTGTTATTTTATTTGACATTTAGTTGCATTAACCCACAAAACGAAACTAACATCCAAGGTTATCTTCTATAACCTAAATATGTATGTGGAGACATACAAGTGGATCATGTCTAAATGATAACCTAAATGGTCTGTAGTAGATCGATAAGGCTCCACCTTATCCAGGTGATACTACGAATACGGCCTGCTTTGTAGTTGTTACAATTGTTCTAAAGTGCTACAAATGATTTGATCCTAATCATTCATGCAGAGACATTAGAGCAGGGGTATTCTATACAAAGAGTTTGTATAAGATCGGACTATGAAAATAATAGTCTCTCTTATTAACACCGTTACTAGTTGAGACTACATTTCACCAAGATGACCATAGGTGACTTGACCTGAATCTTGAGTGAGTTGTGAACTCCTGCTTATGAAGGCAGTTCTTTGATTTGCATGGGTGAGAGTGGCCTTTATCACCGACTCAATAGGCCTACCATTTTGGGGATTCGTTTGATTAAGGAGCTGGGAACACAACTACACAAGAAGGAATTCACTCCTTCTCTATAGATAGAGTAAGTAGAGAAATTGCTCTCTTAAGGGCTGATTCCAGAGCTTGAACAATGTGGCGCCACACCCTCTCTTGGCTCGAGAGGAGTTCCACTATAACTATTGTTCATTAGAGGGATTGGTGGTACTTAAGGAGTTAGATGTAACTACAGGGGCAAAATATTAATTTTTGGCCTAGTTGTACTTATGAGCAATTTGTGAAGGGTTGTTGCACTGTTGATTGGTTATATATAATGGACACAAAAATATATCTACACTAAGAAGAGTGCAACTATTGGTCTTTAGTGGAATGACTGATAGTTAATGAATAGTGTTAATTTAATTAAAGAATTTAATTAATTAATCTCACATGATTGAAGCTTTAATCTGTAGGTCCATAAGGTCCCCTTGTTAGCTCAACAAGAATAAATGAGAATCAAATTTATTTTGGTTTAATTTGAATCGTTCAAATTGATTAAAGGGAATAAATTGTATATGATACAATTAATATAATGTATTTGATACATTATAATATAAAGTTTTTATGAGAGAAGTTAATATTTGAATATGATTCAAATAATAATAATATAATTGTTATATTGTGTGACGAAATTGGAAATACATTGAGCATGTCATTACTTAATGAATATAATTGTTTCCTTTTCTTATAAGTATTATAAGTTTATGAATTTAGAATTAAAATCTATAATAAAGAGTTGCATGCTAACATAAGGTCACAATTAGTTTTAAATTGTTTAAAATTAATTCACCTAGACCTTAATGAATAATGCTTTTAATTAAATTAGAAATAGGATTAATCTTTTATTGTTTTAATAGTATTAAAATGATATCAATAAAAGACTAAATTTATAAAATTGTCTATAAGGGACCTTTGTCTAAGGAAGGTTCTGTCTAGGCTGGGGTACTTAAGCTGACGGTAACGGAACACCCTTACCTGGGAACTGACCTGGAAGGTGAATTAGTAAAATATTTTATAAGCATGCAATGCATGATTATATTTATCAAAGTGTTTGGTGAACAATAATCATATATTGTTAAACTATCCAATATAAGAGTTATATTGGGCCAATTTAACAATGGACTTAGATAATTAGTTAGCCGTTTATTTTCTAAGTTAATTAATTTTAAGTAAAACACTAAGTGGGAGAAAATGGGCTATGTGATACTTCATTTTTCTTTTCATGTTTCTCTTTAAACGTTCACACCGTGAGACTTATGCTCTGCCTCGAGACATCTTTGCTTGTGTCCCCGTACAGATGGTGTTCTCTTGCTCGGCCTCGAGGCATCCTTGCTTGTGTCCCCCTACGGAAGGTGTTTGCATGAGATTTTACTCAAACTCCAGAAATGGATAGGATTTCTTTAGTTTTTGCTCCAACCGTTTTTTTCCTACAGATTACTTATTCGGGCGGAACTCTAGAATCTAAAATGAAGGGTTACACTTATAAGAAACTTTTAAGTAAGTTAATCACTCCTTGACTAAACAATGATGACTAATGATTATAGGAATAAAAGTTATACTAGTGTAATATTTAGTTGAGATTGTCCCAATTCAGTGAAGGGATAATTAATCACCCTACGAAGGTTTTCATCCTACCTCACTAAAGCATCATTGCAAAAATTGATTGGTTTTCTGTATGAAAAGTGCTTGTATATCTAATATAAATAAATTGTATGTTTCAGCAATATGATAATGACGAGTGCTACTTTGAATATGTTGGCTGATAATAAACTTAATGGCAATAATTATGCATCTTGGAAAAATACTATCAACACTGCTAATTATCGATGACTTGCGATTTGTCCTAGTTGAGGAGTGTCCTCAAGTCCCAGCTGCTAATGCAACTCGAACTGTTCGAGAAGCACATGAGCGCTGGGTCAAGGCAAATGAAAAAGCCAGAGCATACATCTTGGTAAGCTTATCTGAAATATTGGCCAAGAAACATGAATCAATGCTCACTGCTCGTGAGATCATGGACTCCTTGCAGGAGATGTTTGGTCAGGCCTTTTAACAGATCAAGCATGATGCTCTGAAATACATTTATAATGCCCGTATGAATGAGGGAGCCTCAGTACGAAAACATGTTCTCAATATGATGGTTCATTTCAATGTAGCAGAAATGAATGGGGCTGTCATCGATGAAGCTAGTCAAGTTAGCTTTATTTTGGAATCTCTACCAGAGAGTTTTCTGCAATTTAGAAGCAATGCTGTTATGAACAAGATTGCTTATACCCTTACCACCCTTCTCAATGAGTTACAAACTTTTAAGTCTCTGATGAAAATTAAGGGACAAAAGGGAGAGGCAAATGTTGTAACTTCCACAAGAATGTTCCATAGAGGTTCGACCTCTAGAACTAAGTCTGTGCCTTCTTCATCTGGCACTAAGAGGTGGAAGAAGAAGAAGGGTGGTCAAGGAAATAAAGCTAACCTTGTTGCTACTAAAACGAGCAAGAAAACCAAGGCTGCAAAGGGAATATGTTTCCATTGCAACCCGGAGGAACACTGGAAGAGAAACTGTCTCAAGTACTTGGCAGAAAAGAATAAGGTCAAACAAGGTAAATGTGATTTACTAGTGCTAGAGACTTGTTTAGTGGAAAATGATGATTCAGCCTGGATAATAGATTCAGGTGCCACTAATCATGTTTGTTCTTCATTTAAGGGAATTAGTTCCTGGCGGTAGTTGGAGACTGAAGAGATGACGATGCGGGTTGGAACTGGGCATGTCGTCTCAGCGGTTGCAGTGGGAGGGCTTCGACTTTGTTTACAAAAATCTTTTCTTTTATTAGAAAATATATATGTTGTTCCTGATTTGAAAAACAACTTGATTTCTGTAAAATGCTTACTTGAACAATCTTACTCTTTAACTTTTAATGTAAATAAAGTGTTTATTTGCAAAAATGGTGTTGAGATTTGTTCTGCAAAGTTAGAAGATAATCTTTATGTGTTAAGATCGTTAACATCTAAAGTCCTCATTAGTATTGAAATGTTCAAAACTGCAGTGAATCAAAACAAAAGACTTAAAATTTCTCCAAAAGAAAATGCTTATCTTTGCATCGAAGATTAGGGCACATAAATCTCAATTGGATTGAAAGATTAGTAAAGAATGGACTTCTAAGTGAGTTAGAAGAAAATTCTTTACCTGTATGTGAGTCATGCCTTGAAGGTAAGATGACCAAAAGACCTTTTACTGGAAAAGGTCATGGGCCAAAGAACCCTTGGAACTTGTACATTCAGATTTATGCTTATGAATGTTAAAGCAAGAGGAGGGTTTGAATATTTCATCACTTTTACTGATGATTATTCAAGATATGGGTATGTTTATTTAATGCAACATAAGTCTGAAGCACTTGAAAAGTTCAAGGAATACAAGACCGAAGTTGAAAATGCGTTAAGCAAAACTATACATTTTGATCTGATCGAGGTGGAGAGTATATGGATTTGAAATTCCATGACTATTTGATGGATTGTGGAATTGTATCTCAACTCTCAGCATCTGATACACCTCAACAGAATGGTGTATCAGAAAGGAGAAATCGAACCTTGTTGGACATGGTTCGGTCTATGATGAGTTACTCTCACTCACCTAATTCGTTTTGGGGTTATGAGTGCAAACTGCAGTCTATATTTTGAATTGTGTTCCATCTAAAAGTGTTTCTAAAACACTTTTGAAATTATGGAATGGTCGTAAAGGTAGTTTACGTAATTTCAGAATATGGGGTTGTTCAACACATGTGCTTGAGACCAATCCAAAAAAATTGGAATCTCGTTCAAAATTATGTTTATTTGTAGGCTACCCCAAAGGAACTAGAGGTGGTTACTTCTATGATCCTAAAGACAACAAAGTGTTTGTATCGACAAACGCTACATTTTTAGAAGAGGACCACATAAGGGAGCACAAACCGCGTAGTAAGATAGTATTAAATGAACTTTCTAATGAAACTACTAAACCTTCAACAAGAGTTGTTAAAGAGCCTAGTGCATTAACAAGAGTTGTTCATGTCAGTTCATCCACTAGGACACATCAACCTCAATCGTTGAAGGAACCTCGATAAAGTGGGAGAGATACAAGCTTACCTATTCGTTATATGAGTTTAACTAAAACCTCAAATGTCATATCTAATGGCAAAATTGAGGATCCATTGACTTTTAAAAACGCAATGGAGGATGTGGATAAAGATGAATGGATCAAAGCTATGAATCTTGAATTGGAGTCTATGTACTTCAATTCAGTATGGGATCTTGCAGATCAACCTGAAGGGGTAAAACCTATAGGTTGTAATTGGATTTACAAGAGAAAAAGGGGTGCAGATGGTAAGGTGCAAACTTTTAAAGCTAGACTAGTGGCAAAGGGTTATACCCAAGTTGAGGGAGTTGACTATAAGGAGACTTTCTCACCTGTTGCCATGTTGAAGTCTATTCCAATACTTTTGTCCATTACTGCATATTATGACTATGAGATTTGGCAAATGGACGTTAAGACTGCTTTTTTGAATGGCAATCTTGAGGAGACCACCTATATGCAATAACCAGAAGGATTCATAACTCCAGGTCAAGAGCAAAAAGTTTGCAAGCTTAATCGTTCCATTTGTGGATTGAAACAAGCTTCTCGATCTTGAAACATAAGATTTGATACCACAATAAAATCTTATGGCTTGAATCAAATCGTTGATGAACCTTGATTCTCTTGTAAACACAAGGTTCATCAACAATTCAATAGCTTTCTTAGATCTATACGTAGATGATATCATACTCATTGGGAATGATATAGGTGTACTAACTGATATCAAACAGTGGCTGGCGGCCCAATTTCAAATAAAAGATTTGGGAGAGGCGCTGTTTGTTCTGGGCATTCAGATCTTTAAAGATCGAGGGAACAAAATGCTAGCTTTGTCTCAAGCATCGTATATTGATAAGATAATTGTTAAATATTCAATGCAAAACTTCAAGAGAGGCTTACTACCTTTCAGGCATGGAGTTACTTTGTCTAAGGAACAATGTCCTAAGACACCTCAAGAGGTTGAGGAAATGAGACATACCCCCTATGCATCAGCTGTTGGCAGCTTGATGTATGCGATGTTATGTACTAGACCTGACATCTGTTATTCGGTGGGGATAGTCAATAGATATCAATCAAATCTAGGATTAGCTCACTAAACTACCGTTAAAACTATCCTCAAGTATCTTAGGAGAACGAGGGACTACATGCTTGTGTATGATTCTAAGGATTTGATCCTTACAGGATACACAGACTCTGACTTTCAAACTGATAGAGATTCTAGGAAATCTACTTCAGGTTCAGTGTTCACTCTTAATGGAGGAGCTGTAGTTTGGAGAAGTATCAAGCAAGGATGTATTGTTGACTCCACCATGGAGGCAGAGTATGTCGCAGCTTGTGAAGCTGCCAAAGAGGCTGTCTGGGTTTGGAAAGTCTTTACTTATTTCGAAATTGTTTCAAACATGTCAAAGCCAATTACACTTTACTGTGATAACAGTGGGGCTGTGACTAATTCTAGCGAGCCCAAAAGCCACAAGCGTGGAAAGCATATTGAACACAAGTATCACTTGATTCGAGAGATAGTGCATCAAGGGGACGTGATCGTCACACATATAGCTTCGGCGCACAACGTTGCTGATCCGTTTACAAAGTCTCTCACGGCTAAGTTGTTTGAGGGTCACCTAGAGAGTCTGGGTCTACGTGACATGCCACACTTAATCTAGGGCAAGTGGGAGATTTACTGGGTGCGTATTGTATGCCCTAGTTTTTTGTTTTGTGTACTATTATAGTGATTTAACTTTTATGTTGTACACCCCACTCCCACTAGCTTTAGGACAAGTGGGAGATTGTTGGGATTGATGCCCTAAATCTTGTGGTCTTGTAGTTTGTAATTGTATATATTATACAAACATTTATTTATCTAATAAAATAAAGTATGTTATTTTATTTGACATTTAATTGCATTAACCCACAAAACCAATAAACTAACATCCAAAGTTATCTTCTATAACCTAAACATGTATGTGGAGACATACAACTGGATCATGTTTAAATGATAACCTAAATGGTCTATAGTAGATGGATAAGGCTGGATACCTTATCCTGGTGACACTACGAATACAGCCTGCTTTATAGTTGTTACAATTGTTCTAAAGTGCTACAAATGATTTGATCCTAATCATTCATGTCGAGACATTAGAGCAGGGATATTCTATACAAAGAGTTTGTATAAGATCAGACCATGAAATGAATAGTCTCTCTTATTAACACCGTTACTAGTTGAGATTACATTTCACCAAGATGACCATAGGTGACTTGACCTGAATCCTGAGTGAGTTGTGAACTCCTGCCTATGAAGACAGTCCTTTGATTTGCATGGGTGAAAGTGGCCTATATCGCCGACTCAATAGGCCTACCATTTTGGGGATTCGTTTGATTAGGGAGTTGAGAACACAACTACATAAGAAGGAATTCACTCCTTCTCTATAGATAGAGTAAGTAGAGAAATTGCTCTCTTAAGAGCTGATTCTAGGACTTGGACAATGTGGCGCCACACCCTCTCTTAGCCCGAGAGGAGTTTAGTTATAGTGGGACTATAACTATTGTTCATTAGAGGGATTGGTGGTACTTAAGGAGTTAAATGTAACTAAATGGGCAAAATATTAATTTTTGGCCTAGTTGTACTTATGAGTAATTTGTGCAGGGTCCTTGCACTGTTGATTGGTTATATCTAATGAACACAAAAATATATCTACACTAAGAAGAGTGTAACTATTGGTCTTTAGTGGAATGACTGATAGTTAATTAATAGTGTTAATTTAATTAAAGAGTTTAATTAATTAATCTCACATCATTGGAGCTTTAACCTGTAGGTCCATAAGGTTCCCTTGTTAGCTCAATAAGAATAAATGAGAATCAAATTTATTTTGGTTTAATTTGAATCGTTCAAATTGATTAAAGGGAATAAATTGTATATGATACAATTAATATAATGTATTTGAGACATTATAATATAAAGTTTTTATGAGAGAAGTTAATATTTGAATATGATTCAAATAATAATAATATGAATAAGATTCATAAGTAAACTATAGATTAAAATTAATATGGATTCGATTCATATTAGAACTATAGATCATATGAGAAGATCCAAACCATTGGTTATATTATATATGGTATAGTATAAAATTAATATTATATAAGATATAATATAATTTAAATTTATATTAAATTTATATTAATATGAATTTAAATAAAAGAATAACTTCCCCCTCCATCTCTCTTCATATATTTTTTGTTAGGATATAGGAGGGTATGCAATCTTTTCAGGAAGGGATTTTGTAACGCCCTAAAATATATATATATATATTCTTTTCCCTCCCTCTTTTTCCCCCCTTTTTTCTCCTCTTTCCTCCCCACCATTCAATAATCATTATATTATTATTATTATTATTATTATTATTATTATTATTATTATTATTAAATAAAAAGGAAAACAAAAAAAAAAAAAAAAAGATTTCCCCTCTCTCTCTTTTCCCTCACGCACGCCCCCCTCATCTTTTCTTCTTCCTCTTCTTCTCTTCCTCTTCTACTTACCCTAGATCCAGTCGCCGCCGCTCGCCTAAGGATCGTCGCCGTCCGTGTCTCCGTCTTCCAAAACCAAGCCGCAAGCTTCGAGCACAGCCCGTCGGCGTAGGTCACGCCGCACCATCTCCCAGCTCACGCAGTCGGCGTCGCGCAAGTCGGTCAGCAATCGACGAGCCGGTCCCTGTTCGCAAATCGCCTCCAGTCGTTACGCCCGAGCCGACGCACCCTTCACACTTCGCGACCGACCCAGCCAAACCCAACCGAGCCCAACCGAAAACAATCGAAACGCCCCCCTCCCTTTCTTCAGATCTGTTCGTCGTTCCTCCGTCCGCCGCCGCCAGCCTCCGTCCCAGCCTTTCAGACGAAGCCCAGCAGTCGTGCATCTCCCAGCCAGCTGCTACGCCCCGTCCACCAGCCAAAATCGCCCCCTTCCTCAAATCCGTTCTTCACACGCCGGGCTTTCCTCGATTCTGACGTCCGACGAACCTATCGCAGCTGCCCTCCTTGCGCGCAGTCGATCCATTTAGCTACAATCAGAGCTCCGCCGCTGCATCTGCTGTCGACATTAGTCGACCGATAGCTACTGCCTCTGTTTGTTGTAAGTTGGTTTTGGTAAGGATGAAATTGATGAATTTGAGGATCTACATTGAAATTTCGAATTTGTTGATGTTGTTAAATTGGTTGCTTGGATGTTCGATCTTAGGTTGAGGGTGACGCTTGAAGTCGTTGGGTTCACAACAATTATTGGACTTAATTGGTGCTTGGTTCGTGAACTTGGGTAAGTTGTGAAACATCACATTGAGTTGATTTTTAAATGAATTATGTGTTGGAGAAAATGTTGAGTACGTATCTTAATGTTAGGTTGTTCGCGGTTTACAAATTCGATCAAGAAAAATTTAGTAATCCTTAAGGTAAGGGACTTTCTACTGGACTCAATAATAAGAATTAAGGCGTATTGATTATATGAACTGAAATGTTATGTCTGGACTGAGTCGGGATGACGGTTATGTTGTGTGTTTTGGGTGTGTACTGAAAGTTTAATGTATATTGTGCTGACTGAATGAAATTTTATATGTATGTATGGATTGACGAGGACTTGTTGTCTAATGTATGTTGTGACTGCTGGGCTATTTATGTGGCTGACTGATGTAGTGATATGTTTCGAATGTCCTTGGGTGAAAATTGGATAATATGGTTGTTTGAGGTTAAAGGGGGAGCTTGGGTGATAAGGAAACGTGACTGTATTGAGAATGATTTTTAAGATATTTAGAATGGACTGAGGGGATAAATTATTAGTTTCCTAGCGGATATTTACCCTGCGGGTGTCCTTCGGGATCATCCCCTTTATGTGCATCCTTCGGGAGCACTAGACTGATATGTGCATCCTTCGGGAGCACTAGACTGATATGTGCATCCTTCGGGAGCACTAGACTGATATGTGCATCCTTCGGGAGCACTAGACTGATATGTGCATCCTACGGGATCACAAGACTGTGATTGTGCAGGGTACACCATAGGATGCTAATAATTTATTTTTTCCCTAAAGGGACCAGTAGTGGGTCTCTTACTGAGTATATTAATACTCACCCTTTTTATGTTTAACTTTTCAGGCAAAGGTAACAGGAGGGGCAGACCGACGAGGGACAAGAAGGACTCGTGAATATTCATAGGGGACTGTCTTTAAACTGCTTCCGCTGACGGTTTGAAAATATTTTGATTTAACTAAGTCTACAAATAGTTAAATTTTTTTATAAACAGCATTTGAAATTTTGTATTTTTGAAATAGGGCCCGATTAAAATTTCCCTTCGTTTTCTTACGGTTTCAACTGAATCTTGCTGTGTCTTTTGTCAACAAACGGTTTTGCGTCAAATTGACGACTTAGACGGTCAGTCCGAAAAGTCTGGGTCGTCACAGATTTTGACGATCTATTGGTTCCAAAATAAAAATCGCTTTGAAAATATTATTCCCTTTAACAAAACAAAAAAACACAGAAGCCCCACAAACTCTCTGTTGTTTTTTTTTTTTTTTTTTTTTTGAGGATAACAAGGAAGACTTCGTGGTGTTCTCCTCGTGGTGTTCTTTGGGACGTTCGAGAATTCTTGGGAGGTTCTACAAAGGTTAGTTTTCTTTTCTTCTTTTCCTCCATAGAAGCATGTTTAGGTGTTTTCTCTGTGTTTCAAGTTGAATTTCTTTTGCACGGCGTTCACACGCTTCCGCGATGGGAATTCCATTCCTTCAAATATGTAGTTGTAAGAAATTTTCACTTTTTAATGTAGTGTCTTCTTTACCTTTTATTTTAAGTCACTATTTTCTAATGCAATTGTTTTGGACTTTTGAACATAGATTTTTATGAATTGAGGAAGTCTTAATTCTTGTTAAATCTTAACTGAAATAGGTGCTTTAGTTATTTGCCAAGGAGAATGTTGTCAAGTTACTTTGTATCTCATTGTAACAAGTTCAAAGAAAAAGTAAAATTTTTTTGGCTGAGTTATCAAAATTATGGCTGGAGTTTCGAAAGGAGGAAATATTATAGTAAATTTGAGAGTCCAATTCTATTTGCACCACAAACACTTCTATTTGTCTCTTTAAAACCAATCATGTACTTTTTAATTGAATATGTTGACCTTGTTAATTTGTTCTCTACCGTCTTAGTATGATTTGGTTGTGATTGTCATCTCAGTTGTAACAACTTTGGTAAGCACCGCTAATCTAGCAAAAAAAATTTCTTTGCTTGATACTGTGGTCATGTTAACAAATGATGACTAAATGTACTTGATGGAACTAATTGTGAAAGTTGTGTTTATTTTCATTTGTTAATTGTGAAAGTTGATTAATTCTACTTGATTGAACTAATAATGCTCGTATGTGCATTGAGAAACTAAAAGATGATTCTAGGATTATTGGAAACTTTCACACGAACTAGAATAGTTATAGTAACACTTGGGCTATAAGTTAATGAAGAGCTATTGTAACCAAGACCAAATAAAAGTCAAGAACCTTCTCAATCTATTTTGACTAAGCTAGAGGAAGAATTTTTGTGTTGTGCCATTGTTTGATAATTCAGAGGAACTTTCAAGTAGTAATAGAATATATGAGTTAGATTCCACCCCTCCCCCCAATTTCAAGTTAAGGAAAAAGAAATCAGAAACAAATGGTCAAAGTTAGGAGCCAAGATAATTATTGGAATGGTTCACAAGAATTGTCCTCAGTGTTCTTCAGTTGTATAATTATTGGAAAAACTTTTAACTCAAAAGAATATACAAAATTTCACAATGATTTCTATTTCCTATAATATTTTTTTTAATATATTTTGTTTGTAATTTTTGGTGTGCACTAGGGGTTGATTCTGAAGATATCATTCATGTACCAGAAGCATGTAATAGTGGCCGAAGAGAAACTCATCATCGTAACTTGATCATGAAGTTGAAGGCAAAAACAATTGATACAGAAGCTAGTATGTTGTGTTTAAATGATTATTTGAATTATTTTCTACAATTCAAGTAATCAAAGTATTAACTTTAATATTTTGGGTTTCATATCAGATTGATACAAGGAGCCCATAAAGACAATTCGAGTTGGATGAAGTGTGAATGAAGCTTGTTGAATTTTTGGGTGGCCACATTTGATTATGGTGATTATATTTTGGGTTAGATAGACAAGTTTTGTTCATACTAGATATGGGTGTGATATTTTGTTGATATACTTTATATAGCTAGGTGAATTAGTTTTGTTGATATTTTGTTGATACACCTATAGTTAGGCTACACATAGATATGGAAAGTTTAGGCTATTGTTAGAAGTTTAGGCTAACAGTTTGTATGTATATGGTTCATTGATATATATATATATATGCAATATGTTAAAATATTATTAGTTCTTTGATGGAAAAAGTTTACTTGATTCAATTGTTCAATTAATATGTACTTTAGCAAATCTGTAAGTGTACTCTCTTGGTTTATTTATATACGTTCGACATTGTTGAACTTCAAAACAGATGCAAGATCAATTATGGGGATATTTTAAAATATATAATTTTTTATTTAAAAAAAAACATGACATGCAAAACATGTCAAGAGTAAGCAAATTCTTGACATGTAGAAAATGCCAACAAATCTTATATACTTGACGTTTATAAACTGTCAAGCGTAAATCTTGTCAAATAAAAACCCTCTTATTCTTGACGTTGGATTACTTGACGTTGGATTACTTGACGCATAAAAAGCGTCAAGTAATCTCATATACTTGACGCTTCTTACCTGTCAAGTAAACCTCCCTTATTCTTGACACTAGATTACTTAACGCATTCAAGTAAAGCCAGTTTTATAGTAGTGAGGACTAACTTACTGCTATTGGTTTATATCCGTGGACACATAAATATATCTACAGTGAGAATAGTTCAGTTGTGAGTCTTTAGTGGAGTGTACACACAGTTAATGAATATTGATTAATGTGGTTAATGAGTTTACGCAATTAATCTCATATCGTTGTAGCTTCTGATTTGTAGGTCCATTAGGTCTCCTTCCTAGCTCGTAAAGGGTAATGAGATTTATTTATATTGGTTGTAATTTGAAATATTCAAATTTACTTTGGGAATTAGTATAATGTAATACATTATAATATAAAGTTTATATTTTAATTAAACTTTATTGTATAAATTTAATTTTGGATATGATTCAAAATTAATTTGTGAGAAATGAAATATTTGAATGTGTTCAAATATTAATTTAATGTGAATTAGATTCCTATTAAAACTATATGTTAAAATTTAATGCATAAATGATACACATTAAAGCTATATATTAATTTTAATCTTGTTTATGTTTGGACTAAGTATTGGGAGGATTTGACTATCAACCAAGGAGTTATTAATTTAGCAAATCTCTAGGTAAGAGATTTTCTCATTAGACCCCCATATTGAAAGTTGCATGTATGTTCTCTATTATGTAGCAAAGTACTAATATGCATTGTTCGAGGTGACCATATGTATGACTACATACGTTTTGACCAAGCTACTTTATGAATGAGACATGATATGATTAGATGTGTTGTGACTGAATTATGTTTGACTGAGCTATGATATTCATGATATGGATTAGGTATATAGGCTATGATGTTCTGTTAGATTTACTGTTAGAGTTGTATTTATGGGTGTTTCTCGGAATCACTACCTATATATGCCTGTGTAGCCAATTTTATATGTGATTCGACGGGATCCCTTACTGCCCGACTCTCTTTAAGGGTGTTTCCTTGGGGGTCACCGAGAGCCCAGATGTGTCTTTAGGGGATCACTGAATAACGTGCCTCCGGGAGCATAATAGTTAAAAGGTACTCTTACAGGACTCTAACGAAAACCTAATAGACACGTAGCGTGATTAATGGTGAATCCCTTACTGAGTATAAATTTATATTCATTCTTTTACATGTTTTATTTTTACAGGTAAAGGTAGAGGTAAAGGCAAGCTGGCGAATGACAAAAAGTGACTGCGGTTTGCCATAGGGGATAGTTCCAGTTTTCTCCCGCACTTAGACTCCAGTAATTTATATTTAGAAAATTTTTAGAAACCCATGTTTATTTTTAAGTATTTTATTTTTTGTATTTTTGGGCCCCAAACTAGTATTTTAATTAGTTATTTTAATTATTTATTTAGTTATTTTATTCTCTCTTTATATATTTTTTACTATTTATTTTCACTAAATATTTAAAACATCTCATTAAATTTTAGTATTTTCTTTATTTAAAAATAATAAGTCTATATTTATTTAAATGGTAATGACTTCAGCTTAGTAGGAGAGTTGGGTCATTACAGCCCAAGACACCACCATGATAGACCGCATCATTCTACACTTAAAAAACAACAAGCCACCACCACTACTCCATCCTCCTCCTTATCAATGGAAAATCTCCTTCGAGAGTACATGCAGAGTAATGATGCCCTTTGGCAAAGCCAAGCCACATTCATCCAAAATCTGGAGATACAATTAGGGTAGTTAGCCAGAGATTTCTTTGGAAGACCACAAGGATCCCTCCCAAGCAATACTGAAACACCTAATAAGGCAGGGGGATCCGAAAAAAGGAACTATCAAGTTGTGACACTTATAAGAAAAATGAATCTTACCATCCGCTAACCAGACTCTGAACGTATAAATTCTAAATTCTAGTTCTAGCGCAAAAAATGGCACTCCAAGTAATGTTCTGATTTCTTTGTTATCTCTTTAACTATAATGCTTCGTCCTTGAAGAACAATGACAAATAGAAAAACAAGGAAATTGAGGATACCAGACGAAATGCTAAACGTGGCTAAGCATCCAACCAGACATCAAGCTTTGATTCTATACCACCTCCTCCTCAATTCTCTGATCGCCTTAATAAGAAAGGCGACAAAAAGAAATTTCAAAAGTTTTTTGATGTCCTAAAGCAGCTTCGCATCAACATCTCATTTGTTGATGCATTAGAGCAGATGTCTTCATATGTGAAACTCTTCAAAGATATTCTTACGAAGAAACAAAGGATGAATCAATATGAGACAGTAGCTCTAACACTAACAACAAGCAACGTCTTCAAGAATGGGGTACCAAAGAAGAAGACAGACCCTGGAAGCTTCATTGTACCGCATGCTCAATAGGCAGCGTGGATCTTGGTCGCTTATTATGTGACCTGGGAGCAAGAATGAATTTGATGCCCTTCTCAATCTTTAAGAAATTAGGGATAGGGGAGGCTAAACTTATTTGCTGATAGATCCATTGCACATCCAGAGGGCAAGATTGAAGATGTATTGGTTAAGGTGGATAAATTTTTATTCACTAGAGACTTCGTCATTCTAGATTACAAAGTTGATCAAAAGGTTCCAATTATTTTGGGGCGACCATTTGTGTCATCAAATTGTGCCCTTATAGATGTCCACTAACGGGAACTGACTATGCGGCTTAATGATCAAGAAGTAACCTAGCTTCAATGTTATTAGCGCGTTGAAATTTCCCTCTGATGTTAAAAATTGCAACACAATTGAATCCCTTGGGTGGGATTATTGCAAGGAAGAAGTGTTAGTCGAACTATTCAACCCTGAAGAATTCTTTGAAGATGAAGACCCTAAAGACTTTCTAGAAGTTAAGGTTGTGTCTGATGCGAGGAAGTTTGAGCCTTTGGGCTAGCAAATCAAAGTCGATAGAAAGAATAAGCCATCAATAGAAGAGCCACCAGCATTAAAGTTTAATTCATTGCCCAACCACATAAATCAAATGCTTACTTAGAGGAGAACGACGCTCTACGCCTCATCATCTTCGCTCAATTGAATGCCAGAGAAGAGAAGAAATTATTGACTATGTTGAAACGCCACAAGAAGACGATAGGATGGACTCTGGCGGACATTCAAGGAATAAGCTCATGCTATTGCATGCATAAGATCAGGTTGGAAAGGGACATGCAGGCACCATTCAATATCATAGGCGATTAAACCCTGCGATGAAAGAAGTAGTGAAGCAAGCAATTATCAAATGGCTTGATACAGGGTTGATCTATCCAATCGCAGATAGTGAATGGGTTAGCCCAGTCCAATGCGTGCCAAATAAAGATGGGATGATTATTGTGAAGATAATGAATTGATTCCAACGCCAACAATCACTGTGTGGAAAGATTTGTATAGATTGCCACAAGCTAAATGCAGCGACAAAAAAAGGACCGCTTTCCTTTACCTTTTATTGATCAGATGTTGGAAAAGCTTATAGAAAAGAATTACTACTGTTTCTGGATGGCTATTCTGGTTATCATCAAATTGCAATTACACCCGAAGACCAGGACAAAACCATATTCACATGTTCTTATGGAACGTCAACATTTTATCGTATGCCGTTTGGATTATGCAATGCGCCAAGGACATTTCAAAGGTTCCTGATTGCTATATTCTCAAACATCCTAAAGAGATTAGTTAAGATTTTTATGGTTGATTTCTCAATTTTTGGAAATTCCCTCTAAGTATGTCTAAATAGTTTGAAAGAAGTGTGAAGAGATGTGAAGAGACAAGATCCATTCTGAATTGGGAGAAGTGTCACTTCATGGAAACAGAGGGGATAGTGCTTAGGCACAAGATCTCCCACTTGGGACTAGAAGTGGATCATGCAAAGATTGATGTGGTTTGCGAATTGCCATTTCCTACTGATTTGAAGCCACTGAAAAGCTTTCTGAGACAAGCTAGGTTCTATAACAGATTTATCAAAGACTTTTCCCAAACCGCCAAATTTTTTAGCAGCCTATTAGGCATTGATCAACCATACAACTTTGATGAGAAATATCACCAAGTGTTTCAGACATTGGAAGATGCGTTGACCTCAGCGTCTTTCCTCACTACTCATGATTGGTCGTAACCTTTTGAGCTAATGTGTAACACAAGTAATGTGGTGGTAGAGGCTATGATGGGTCAAAAGAAAGACAAAGAGATCTACTCGATATACTACATGAGTAAAACTTTGAATAAAGCTCAAGAGAACTATACAATTACAGAGAAGCAGTTACTCGTCATAGTATTTGTGATTGAAAAGTATAGGAGCTACATTGTTGGTTCTAAAGTCATGATACATTATGATGATTCTATGATCAGATACTTAATAGCGAAGAAAGATGTCAAGCAGCGGTTAATTAGATGGATTTTTATTGCTTCAAGAGTTTGACTTGGAGATTGTAGATCACAAAGGTACCAAGAACCAAGTGGTGGATCACTTATCGCATTCTGAACAACGAGCCTTTCCAACACGAGAAGAAGAAAATTGCAGACTGCTTCTTTGATGAGCAGCTATTTTGTGTTGAAGAGAGGGAGCCCTGGTATTTGGACATAGTCAACTATTTGGTGTGCAAGACATGGTCACAAGACTTCAACGGCCAACAGAGAAAAAGATTGTTTCATGAATGTAAATTCTATAGATGGGATGAGCCTTTTCTATATAAATAAATTGGGGCCAAACTAGATACTAAGAAGATGCGTTTCTGAATATCAAACAAAGGAGATTCTTGCCAAGTGTCATGAAGCACCATATGGAGGACACTTTGGCGGGTAGAAAACGATTGCGAAGGTTTTACAGAGTGGTTATTTATGGCCACCCTCTTTCAAGATGCGAGGAGATTTATGGTCAATTGTGACCGATGCCAGAGGACAGGAAATGTTTCCTCTAGCAACGAAATGCCTCAACAATTAATCTTGAGGATTGAACTTTTTGATGTCTAGGGGATTGATTTTATGGGATATTTTCCTCAATTTGGTCGCCCTATCTACATCTTGTTAGTCGTGGACTATGTCTCGAAATGGGTTGAAGTCATTTCCTGTGCAAGAATGATGCAACGACAATAAGTAAATTTTTTAAAAACATTTTCTTGTAATTTAGGACACCTAGAGCCCTTATCAACAATGAAGGTTCACACTTCATCAATCACATAATTGCCAAATTGCTCTCGAAGTACAATATCAACCACAAATTTTCCATCGCTTACCACCCTCAAACAAATGGTTAGGCGAAAGTATCCAACAGAAAAATCAAGAACATCTGAGACAAAGTGTAGATTCATCCTGCAAGAACTGGGTCGATCACCTAGATTCGACTTTATGGGTATATCGCACCACGTTCAAGACACCAATTAGGATGTCCCCTTATGTGTTAGTCTTTGGGAAGGTCTACCATTTACCACTTGAGTTGGAATACAATGCATTGTAGGCGTGCAAACAGTTGAACTTTGACCATCACGTCGCAAGAGAGGCAGGGTTACTTCGGTTGTATGAATTATAAGAGTTGTGTTCTCAAGCCT
This sequence comes from Cucumis hystrix, assembly GCA_025688845.1. Lineage (NCBI taxonomy): Eukaryota > Viridiplantae > Streptophyta > Magnoliopsida > Cucurbitales > Cucurbitaceae > Cucumis > Cucumis hystrix. The sequence goes on along the minus strand of CM046892.1, from coordinate 7,655,913 downwards.
ACGAGAATTCCAAAATCTACAAGAAAAAGACGAAGGCGTGGCATGATCGTCACGTCCATAAATGCAAACTATGCTGAGAATAAAAAGTATTGATCTTTAACTCATGTTTACATCTGTTTTCAAGAAAGCTTTGTTCGCGATGGTCTGGACCGTTTGTGGTCGGAGAGGTCTTCTCACATGATGCTATAGAGATCTCATCGTTGGATGGAAGTAACGTATTTAAGGTTAATGGGCAAAGACTCAAGGCATATTATGAAGATAAAGATCACATCAAAGTCTCCATCAAAGTCTCCAAGGCATGTAGGGTTTAAATGTGAAGGGTGTGTGAGGGGGTAAAACATTTGAGTGCAAAATGGAAATATGAAAAAAAATAAAATGAGAAATTGAATTATTTTTCCTATATGTGCACTATTTAAAAAGTTAATGCTACATTTTTAATTTCCCTAAATGGTTTTGCCACCTACTCCAATTTTCCTTTTGAAAATGTCCCTTTAAATAAACTATATACACATATCCCCCATCATTTACTCCTAATTTGAACCAATCCTTCCAACGGGGTCAATCTTCGTCGACACAAACCATAAAACACCTTGTATACCCTCTCCATTTGAAATCCAAATCTTAGTTCTCCATGTAAATAAACCCCTAAATCAAATCCTGAAAAATGAAAAATAATAGAACAAATGAAAAAATTTCAGTAAATAAAATTTTAGAAAAAAAAAATTGTCAAAAAACTTTACATGTTCTAAACATAAAAAGAATTCAATGTTAGTCTGGGTGTTTCTATATAAATAAAGTTTTAAATCAAACTCCTGTAAAATCTAAAAAACAAACAAACAGATCTAAGATCCCTTATCAACATGTGCATTTGAAACGATTTTTTTATTGTTTCGAGTTTGAGTTTTTCCATGTAAATAAATTTTAAAATCAAATTCCTTCCAAATCTAAAAACAAACAAGCAAAATTCAATACAAAATTAACAAAAAAAAGATAAAACAATAAAACAAACCCTTTGAAATAGGTCATAATCCACAAGCAGTTAAGATTTTACTGAATTAATATATCCATATTTCTCCCTTTGAGGTTTTCTTTTATTGAATTCAATATATCCATATTTATTCCATTGACGTTACGAGTAAAGTGAGGTGGGTTAGAAGAAAGAGTTTACAAAGAGTTTGAATGCCCTTGATTAAAACTGTTATTTGTTGGATGAATTCTTTTTTGTGCAGTTGTGTTTCCAACTCTCCAATCAGACGAATCTCCAAAATGGTAGGCATATTGAGTCGCCGACATAGATCACTCTTACCCATGGAAATCAAAGGACCGCCTTCATAGGCAGGAGTTCACAACTCATTCAGGATTTAGGTCAAGTCACTTGGTCATCCTAGTGAAATGTAGTCTCAACTAGTAACGATATTAATAAGAGAGACTATTTGTTTCATGGTCCGGTTTTTTATACAAAGTCTTTGTATAGAATATCCTCACTCTAATGTCTCAACATGAATGATCAGGATCAAATAATTTTGTAGCACTTTAGAACAATTGTAACAACTACAAAGCAGACTGTATTAGTAGTGTCACCATGGATAAGGTTACCTTATCCATCTACTACAGATCATTTAGGTTATCACTTAAACGTGATCCACTTATTTGTCTCCACATACATGTTTAGATTACATAAGAAAACCTTGTATATTATTTTACTGGTTTTATGGGTTAATGCAACTAAATGTCAAATAAAATGAAATACTTTATTTTATTAGATAAATAAAATGATTGAAGAATACAATTACAAAATACAAGACCACGAGATTAAGAGCATCAACCCCAACAAGGTAATCATTCGGCATGGAAAACTTCACCAGAGAAGTCTATAAATAGGTAAAGTTTGACCATTTTTGGAGGTGCTTTACCTTGTATTCACTTAAGAAAGTACTAAGAGAAGTTCAAAGATTTTCAGAGATCCATCACGAGCTTGAATTTGACAAGGAGTTGCAAGGAAAGTTCTTGGCTAAGGAGATAGGCGAGAAATCTAACTAATTGTGAGTGGTTTCTTCTTATAAACGTTTTAAAAAGAAAAAAGAAGAATAAAAGGATTTCTAGTGTGTTTAAATCCTTAAATGTATTTTTAGTGAAACCATGAGTTACATGATTTCTCTTCTGTTCTCCAATTCTTAAAAATATATTTGACTTAAACATGAATTGGATTTGGAAATGAACTGGAATGATGTGATGATCTTTGATACCCTATCCAATGAGATGTCTCACACTTGTTTTGTGTTCTAGTGTGGGATGTCTTATCCTTGCTATATGATATGGGATAGGATGCCCTTATTTTGCAATGTGATCTGGAATAGGATGTCTCATACTTGTCGTGCAATCTGGTATGTCATGCCCTTTGTTTGTTATATGATATGACATTAGAAGATGTGTCATGCATGATGATATTGATGGCGAATTTTTGTTGCGTTTAGATCACTTCGCACAGCCACAGCCCAATAAAAGAGTGTGGTAAATGCTTGAGCTAAGGAAATGGCATAAAGATGTATTGAACACGAAGAAGAATTATGTGATATGATTTAGATGATGCTTTATGCAAGATGCATGCTTATGAGATGTGAGTTATTACGAATGATTTGAAAAGAAATGTTTTCCATATGATTTATAAATGTTCATAAAATTTGGATGTTGATCGCCTAATGTGTTAGAAATGTTTGATTGGAACTCAATGTTTTGTTATTGAAAAATATTTATATTATCTAATTTGGCAAATGAATTGCAACGCGTTATGACAAAAATTGAATTAATAAATGTGTTGGTAAAAGATCTCACTCACTAGATGTTTTGTTTAATCTTTCAAATGTTTTGTTTTATTCCTCCTAGGTAGCGAAGAACGTCCAATTTTTGTCTTGTTGTCTTGATCGCCTAACTTGTCATATATCAATTGCATCATCTTGGTAGTGGCCACTGTTAACTCGCATAGCATGTAGAAGGTAGGCGAGAAGAGTCAAAATTATTGTTTTGAGATTGTATATGTTTTTAGTTGAAGGAACTTGTACTAAATATGGCTATTTAAAATAGTATGGCTATTTTAAATAGTGTACTAAAGTAGTAGTAGTCAACTGGAATGAAGTATGGCTATTTAAAATAAGTTTTTATCTCGCATTGAGTAAGTGTTGTGTTTATTTCCATTTACTAAGCGTTTAGCGTGCTATCTCGTGGAGAGATTCGCGTTGAATGTCTAGACGATCACACATCTCTTCTTAGTCGCATAAAAGGACTTTGGGGATGGGGCGTGACAGAATTTGTATGTATTTGATAATTTAAATGTTTTATAATTATTTTTTATAATCTAATAAATGTTTTTTTATTTTACATAATTGAATTATATTTAAACTATAAAACAAGAGAAAATGTTGGAAAAAATCCAATGAACAAGAAACAAGAAATGAGTGCATAGGAGTTCGTGGAGGTGGTTGGAGTTGACCGTCAATGGAATTGGTTGAAGGTGGGGATGGTCGTTAGAGTTGTAGTTGGAGGTGGCCGGTGTTGGCTGGTGGTGATGTTCAGAGGTGGCGGTAAGCAACAAAAAGTAAAAGAAAGGTAAGGAAAGGAAAAAAAACAGAAACAATAAATAATTATCAAATACGTTATTGTTATTGTTATTGTTTTTTTTTTCCATCTTTTTTCAAGAAACATAAAACAAAATAGTTACTAAACATATTACTGTTTCTAGTTCATATAAAATAAGAAACAAGTAACAAAAAAAAAACGTTATCAAATGATCTTTTTAAGAGCAACACCCATCTATTCTTAAAAATTTGAAACTAAGGTACATTTTGAAAATTTAGAGATTAAATCTATTATTCCAAATTCAAGACTAAAAGATGTAATGAAGCTTAATTAGTTAGGTTCTTTTAATGACCAATTTGTTTTTTGTTTTTTAAAAATTAAATCTATTCATACAACCTTTTGTATCTTTATTAAGTAAAATGATTAAATCTTTAGTCAAATTTCAAAAACAAAAACAAACTTTTAAAAGCTATATTTTCCAATTTCTAAAATTTGGCTTAAAATTTTAAATTATGGATAAAAAGTAGATAACAAAGGAGAGAAGTTGGGGATGGAATGGCTATATACTTAGTTTTACGAAATGATTTTTACAAAATGAAACTAATTAATTAATTAATATTATTATATTTAGTTTTTTTTTAAATAGAAAAATTGACAAACTATTTACACTACATAGAACAAAACCACTAAAAAAACAAAATTATTTGATTTTTCTATAAAAGGAAAATTTTGGTCAAATGTTCTATTTTTTAAAATTTTTCTTATTTGGCTTCTAATAGCTATTTGGATAGCTGTAGGAATAGCAAATTTGGAAATAGCATCTAGAAATATAGAAAAACCCGATTGGAATAATACTTTTAGCAATTAGGGAACCCGCACATTTATGAAATTCTGTTAATATCGAATTTGTCCCTGATTCTAGGATAGTTCGTAGATTCAAAGTCGAGTGAATTTTAATGGATCCATCATGAGGTAAGATTGCGCAGATTTGGCAAATACATTGTATTTTATAAACCACGTTATTTTATTAAATCCTAACTAAATTTGGGATTTTGTTGCTGAACGAGATTGTAGCAACTTCCTCTATAATGATGGATTATATATCTTTCATATTCTCAGTTATATCATTATATCATAAATCATTTACTAATATTTGAGTAGTATATAGTTAAATAATATATAATATATATTCTTAATAAGATTTTGGAATTATATAATTAAGTGATACACATAATATCTAGTTTTAATTAGATTCTAAGGGCAAACGTGATATGCAGAAGATATGTAGTTCTAATAAGTGTTGAAAACGCATTCATTTATATTTTTCCTTTTTATTATTTTAAATTATATTTTTATATGTTTATTTTCTACCTGTGTCTATAGTCTATATTTAATATATTCCATTAATATAAGACAAAGTTGAAACATTGTTATATGTTTAGATTCCGAAAATACATGCATATTTTGAATTTTTGAAATATGTGGTTCTAATAATTTTTTAGTTACAACGCTTCTTTATATTTTTCTTTTTTAATATTTTAAACTGTATATTTATATTTTTAGTTTCTACATGTACATAATGTAAATTTAAAAAATTGTTAAATATGATCTTTAAAGTTGTCATTCGATTCTATCTTTAAAAAATATTTGGAAAATATGCATTTTTATATAATATTTAAAATATTGTTATTTATGTTATTTGTTTTTATTATTTTAATGTTGTTTTAAACTAATTTGTAGACTATATCTTATTTGTTTAACATTATTTGTATACTAATTACATTCTTTATAATACATCATTTAGCATTAGATTTCGAAAAACTAGTGTATGTTATACAAATTGAAGATAATAATAGAATTATAACAAACAAGTTTTTGTTATGGCTAATTTGCAACGAGTAAAGACTGTTTTGGATGGTAGATGGATTAAATCTTCTCGGTATCTCCATTATCGTGTTGTTGATGTATATGTTCCATTTTCATCTTCGTTTCGAGAATTGGTAGAATGTGTTCAAGGTAACTTTTCCCGTATTCCAATCTTTCTGTGTCTCGTTTGACCATTCCATCCTCGTTCAGATTATCGAGGATACAGAGTCCTAATATGTATATGTAATCAATTTTAAGTTATGTTTGTACAAGGCTATTCATATATATATATATAAATATATATATATATATATATTGTTGATTTCACCATAAGTTCTCCCAATCCATAACTTCAACTAACCAATACAAGTGTAGATAGAGTCATACGCATGCAGAATGCACAAATACAGTGTAACTGACCACCCATACATCAACCTTTTAGTTCTAAGTAATATGTAGGCAAACTATGAGTCCAACAAATAGAACGATGCAACATAAGTTATTCCAACCCATAACTTCAAATATATTTTATTGATTTCATCATAAGTTATCCTAATCCATAAATTCAACTAACAGATACTAACGAATATATAGTCATACATAGGCATAATGCACAAATACAGTGTCATTGACCACCCAAATATACCTCAGTCTTTTCATGTGTCATAGGTGCGTTCCCTTTGCATCTTTTGGGTTATTTTCCCTTTTCTATTTTTTAACCACTTTTTACCTATCATTTGTTATAAATTGTCATTAGATTGATATATTCTCTAAAATCTTTCTATTTATCAAAGTGATAGATTGATATATTCTATAAAACCTCACTCTTGTTCTTCCTTCATCCTTCTCTTTTTTCATGTTTAATGTTGCTACAAATTATAAATTGAATAAACGTTTATAAATATTAAAAGAAACTATGTTACAGTTGTGTTGTTCCTATAAAGGAAAATCTTTTAATATCTGTTAATGTATTTTAAAACAATAATTCAAAAATTAAATAAACGATTTAGATTCAAAAGTGTATCTTCTATATATAACTTATCATTACAAACGAAAATAAACTATTTACATTCTACATTTTTATTTTTTTGACCTTTGGTGTAGTTTTGAGGAGATCCCTGAATGTGTTTAATTACCTATGCATGTCATAATCGTCAAGGATTGGGTGTTATTAACATCAATTTCACAAGAACCGTCGATGCTCTTTCGCTGAACGTTTTGAAGTTTTTGAAGATTGGTTTATAGGTTTCGAAGGTTTTGAAGCTCTTCTGTTGAAGCGACGACTAATGCTCTTTCGCTGAAGAAGAAGGTTGTAAATTCGAGGATGCTCTTTCGTTGATGCAAAACCTAAAGAAGACGCCTCTAAGAAAGGTTTGAAGATGGTTTTTCGGTGATCCTCTTCCGCGTAAGCTCTTTCGTTGAATGTTTTCAAGAAGGTTTTGAAGCATGCTCTTTTCCTGATGCTATTTGGATTTTAAAGAACACTTAAGAGACGATTTTAATGGAGATGAAATTGGACTTTTTGGGGGAAATTGAGCTTTTGATGAGTTTTAATTGATTTTATTGTTTTGGTAGGAAAAAATTAGGAGATAGCTCTCTAATCATTATTTTTTGGGAGATTTAGTTAATTATGAGATATTTAGAGTTTTAAAATAATTGTATTTGGGATGATTGTTTTTTAAGTAGAATAAGGACATTTAAGACCTTTTTGTTTTCTCCATTTATTACAATTTTGTAATTTTATTAATTTAAATTAAATTTTGTTATTTATGCAAAATAAACCTTCAATTCTGCTATTTTAACTGTAAGCCTAAACAAAATTTGTAATTGAATTTTTAAAAAATCATAATAGTGAAAGTGGAAAGTGGAAAATGGAAAATGAAAAATGGATGGGGGCTTCCACTTTCCCAACTGATCCTCTCGACGTTACCCGCTATCTTCTCGCTGTCTTTCTCTGTGACACACAACTTTCTTACAACAATCCTTCAATGGAGACGCCATTTATGGACTTTCCTTCCCACAACCCTTTTTCCACTTTCAACCACCCTTCATTTTCCCACACATACCCTTCCAGATTAACTATTCCTAGCCTCTCTTCTCCCAATTACCCCACCACTTCCCCTCTCCGCTTCTGCGCCGATACTACTCCGCCTCCCATTCTTCAAGACACTGATGCTCTTCTAGATTCCGGCCCTGAAAGAACCCAGAATCGCCGCAGGGTTGTTCGACTTGCCTGGGAGAAGTTGGTGCGATGGTCCAGGTCTTTGCGATTCAAGGCCAAGACTGACGTTCTTGAGCGCACGAACAAGGTGGGTTAAATTTGTTTCGTTTATTTTTCTCCCTATTTTTTTATTTTATAGCCTGTTGAAATTGTGGGTTTATCTTATTGTGGCTTGGTTTTGCGTGATTTGATACCGTGCCTCGACCCTGTTTGATGAAATACCGCAGAGAAGTTCGTTGTAGTATATATATATATTTTTTATTTTATTTTATTTTATTTTATTTTTGAATTTTTGTTCCAATTTGTTAGAGAATTATGGGATGCTTTAGTTGTATTTCACCTTTGTTGTAATTGTGAATGAGTACCGTTTTATGACATTATTTTGCCAAGTCTAAAGATTTCCTTCCAGTTTTGGGATGGAGAGTTATGTCCATTTTTAGGTTGGGAGATGATAACCACATGAAGACGAGTCAACACCATAGCGCTTGACTTCCAACTTTTACGAGCAAACACACAATATTTAATTTACTCTGATTATTTAGTTAATACTTTATAGCTCCTTCTGTAAGTTATTTTTCTATACTTTGCTAATATTTGTTATTCCTGTGCCGGGTGTCTGGGGCTGGGGGGTAATTTAAGGTGTGTTAGAAAACTACTTTTGGCCTAGAGACTACAAGATTTGACCGTTTAAATCTTGTTCTTTTCTCTAACGTTAATGGTGTATTTGATTATCTTGATTATGACGTAATCTAAAGCTCAAGTATTAACTAATCCACTCATGTTGGAATTTATAAAATGGTTGTCTGAAGTAGTCTATATGATTAATGTCACGTTATTGGTAAATGTGGCTGTTTCACCTTGCTTATAGACAAGCTTTCAGATTAGTATATTAGTCAATTTGTCTTGAATCCAATTAATCATCAGAAAAACATTGAACATTGAACACTTTATTCGTCATGAATACCAATTTTGAGAGATAAAGGTCAAACTTATTAGCATTAGAAAGTAGACAGATTCTTCTTTGAAACTTTGTTTAAACTGTAATCTCCTTCCAAAATTTATTTTTCCGTTCATTCTCTAAATTTTACTAGGTGGCTGTGCTTGGAGGTGGATCTTTTGGCACAGCGATGGCTGCCCATATTGCTGGTAGAAAGCCCCAATTGGAAGTCAATATGCTTCTTCGTGATCCTCTAGTATGCCAGTCAATTAATGATGGTCACTACAATAGGTAAATTGTACCGGTAGAACTTTTCTTGTTTAGATATTTCATCTTTCCCATGTAGTTTTTTCTTCTTTTCCTTCCCTCTCCATTCCTTTTAGCATTTCCTTTCTTATGACATTCATGAAAAAGAAACTCAGCTCCACTCTACTAGTGGTTTTCTGATGTATTTGGGTGTGATTCTGGTTCACATACAACGTTTATGTGGTCTCAGATGAAAGTTTGCCTGTTTGAATGACTGATGACATTTCTTCTCAGTAAGTACTTCCCAAAGCACAAGCTACCAATAAATGTTATAGCTACAACTGATGCCAAAGCTGCTTTGCTGGGGGCTGATTTCTGTTTTCATGCTGTACCTGTGCAGGTCTTTCACTACCCTATTGAAAGTTCTGCATTGACATTTTGCTTCTCTTATATTATTAATTTTTAAACAAGATTAAGAATAACATGTGATGCAATTCCTGGTACAAATTCTTATGAATATTCATTTTATTTTTTGTTTGGATTTTTATTTAGATGTCACAAATTTATGATTAACAAAGCTATCTAGAACTACTGATCTTCATCAATTTTTATTTTTTGCGTGATTAAAGAATTTTTCAAATTTCATTGCAGTTCAGTTCATCATTTCTTGAGAGTATTGCTCGTCATGTTGATCCACACCTTCCATTCATATCCCTGAGCAAAGGGTTGGAACTCAATTCCTTGAGAATGATGTCTCAGATTGTTCCCCAAGCACTCAGTAACCCTCGACAACCTTTTGTTGCCCTTTCGGGACCTTCATTTGCTTCAGAATTAATGAATAAATTACCAACAGGTGATAATGCACTGCTCATTGTATACAATCTTCCTTAACATAAACTCACTTGAACATACTCAGAAATTATTTATTCTTTTTTTTTATTTTCCAGCGATGGTAGTGGCGTCAAAGGACAAAAAATTGGCAAATGCGGCTCAGCAACTACTGGCTTCTAGTTATCTAAGAATAAGCACCTCAAGGTATATTTAGTTCTTATTCTTCGGCAGTGTGGGCTTATATTTCGTGTATATTGTAATTTTAAATTCCTCCTTTAGTATAAAACTTTTGGTCCTATTAGTATTATGATATTATCATCTTATCAAGCATCTGACTGTTGGAGTTTGGTCATCTATCCATTCTCTCTATTGCTTACCTTTTTATTTCTCCGTTGCCTGAGCAAAAAGTCACTCACAAAATACTTACTCTTTAAGTAAATACAATAAATCACAAGGACAAGATAATTGTAGACTCTGAGGAACTGTCTGTAAGCCAATAATTTACTTGGTTTGTAACTTCTGATGACTCAGTGATGTGACAGGGGTGGAGATTGCAGGTGCATTGAAGAATGTCCTTGCTATAGCAGCAGGAATTGTTGAGGGGATGAGTCTTGGTAATAACTCTATGGCAGCTCTTGTGGCACAAGGTTGTTCTGAGATCCGCTGGCTGGCTACGAAGGTATTGTTTTTTGCAGTATTAATTGCTTTGATGATGAGGGGCTTTAATTCAGCATTAATTGGATTGAAGACAGAATATGATTTATTTACTTCATAAGCTATGACCTAAGAAGTACGGACACTTCATATTAGAGGTGGTATCGATGTTGGATACTTGGGAGATACGGATTCGTCTGGACACTTTAGGGACGTGTTCAATACGCCAAATTCTGTGTCTTTTTTTTTTTTCTTGGGATAGTTACAAATTTAGAAATTAGATTCAAAATAATGAAGTATTTAGCAACATTTTAAAAAATTTGCAAAAATAGCAAAATTTGTCAAATTCTATCAATGGTAGAAATCTATCACCAATAGACCATGTTGTAAATATTGGTCTATCAGTATAGACCACACGAGTCTATCAGCGATAGTTTTGCTATATTTGCAATTTTTTTTAAATGTTGCTATATCTTTAAAATTATTATTTCTCAAATGGCTATCAATTACAATTACCTGTTTTCTTTTAATTGTCCAGACACGTCCGGACACTCCCAATTGCAATTTCTAGGTGAAGCCCAAGCCGGCAAGCCCATTAATATAATAATATTTTATACTTTATTAATTTGTATATTAGGTTAAGCCCAAGCCCAGTTACTTTAATAAAGACACAAAATATAAAAATATTATACACATTAACATAACCCTCAAATCTCCTTGTCGTGCACTCTCCCTCACTTCTTTCATCCCATCTTGTGGTCAATCACATAAGAACATTTGTTTTTCTTCTTTTAAGGAAATAAAAAATATTTAGTATTTTGTGACAAATTTACCTATATTATAAAAAAAATAATTTTAAAAAATAGTGTATCTTCAACGTGTTCATATCCTATTATTTTAGAAATTGGCGTCATCGTGTTCTGCTGTGTTTGTGTCCGTACTTCTTAGATTATGACCCTTTATCTAACAACTCGAGGGAGTCAATGGAGCTATTTACCGTCAAAATATTGATTGATAAAAGTTGGTAGAAGCATATTTTGACGATGCATTGTATGTTGTGTCTATATAGTCCATTAAACTTGTAATTGCTATTTACCGTCAAAAGATGAGGACATGCTTTTTCTTGTCTGTGGTTTCTTATTTCTTGTTTCAAAGGGAAAAAAGTGCTTGTTATAATTTTTTGATTGATTTACTTATTTATTTTCAATTTTAACGAATTATATTATTGTTATTTGTTACTATTATTGTCGGAAAAAGGAAGAAAGTCGTTTGGTGACTAATTGTTGAGTTCCAATAAATTTTATAATTAGAAATTCAAAGTTTTATTTGAAAATTAATATTTAAAACAAAATATTCAAAATTATTATGAAATATTTATTTTGCACCTTATTAGTGAAAAAGAAAACCATGAGGATTTTATTTTTATTTTTCAAACAAACTTGTAAAAGAAGAAACTAATTCAGTAGTTTGTATTGTTTCTAAATTTTGTACATAATTTTGAAAATATTTCCTAAAAATGAAAAACAAGAAACAAAAGTAGTTACCAAATGTTCACATTTACCAAATATTGTAAATGAGAAAGGGGAAAGAAAAACTGGAACATTTCCTACATTATCTTCTGTTTTCTCAATCAATGTCATTGGAGTATGGTACTATTGTATGGGCCCGTTGATTAGGTGAGCTAGAGAAAGGGCTGTTCTCTCTACTCTTAATGTAATCAGATTGTGTTTCATAAAAGCTATCTTTTCTTTTATTGCTTATGTTTCAACTTGCGTTTGGTAGTCCAGAAGATGTTGGCCTCATACTCCTTACAATCAGTCATAGTTCAAGCTTTATCGACATAGAACTCGTTATTTTTTCTTATCTTACCTTCAATTTTCTGAATGCAATCATGTCATTCTAATTACTTTTGCCTTTAAAATTTTCTTAAAGATGGGTGCGAAGCCAACGACAATTACTGGCCTCTCAGGCACAGGGGACATTATGCTTACATGCTTTGTCAACCTCTCCCGAAACAGAACAGTTGGAGTACGACTTGGATCTGGTGAGAATCTGGATGATATATTGAGCTCCATGAATCAGGTACCTGGGTAGTCTTTCACTATGTCAAGCAATTTTATGGTTTTTATTTATTGCCTCCTTGTTAAGGTCCCCCCTATCAATAGGTTGCAGAAGGTGTATCGACTGCTGGGGCTGTAATCGCATTGGCTCAGAAGTATAAGGTTAAAATGCCAGTTTTGACAGCAGTTGCCCGAATTATTGACAATGAGCTAACACCACAAAAAGCAGTTCTTGAGTTGATGGGGCTTCCTCAGGTAAACCACTAGCTCTCGAACTGATAAGTAGAAAGTTTATGAGCTTGATTAGATTGCTTTGAATTCTCATTTAAACTTCATTTAGGTGGAAGAGGTCTGAAACCTGGAGGCTCCAAAGGTCCTAAGCAATTAGAATCACAAAATATTTATGGCATCAAACATGGCCCGCAGCTATTTGACTGGAATTTTTATTCGTCGAAGAAATCGATCGTAGTCAGAATTTGGCCTGTGAAACCTCCCAGTTAATTGAGGACCGTCTTGTCCTTTTTGGAGATCAAACTATCTTTGATTCTTATTAGTAGAATTCAATGAGTTTTGATATCGTAAAGTCACAATCATAAGAAACATCAACCTTCCGTCTAATTCATTTCATTTTTGTTCAAAATTGACTAAAAAGTTGATCGACGACCAACTTTTCATTTTTCTGTCTAAATCATTTCTTTCTCCATGAATGTGTTTGTCCATTATTATCAGAAGTCAAATATACTGAGTAACGTTATTGACTTGCAAGTAACATCCAAAAGTAACTTGTTTCTCCTTAAAACTTGGACAATTCGAACTCATTAGTCATAACTAAGATGGCAATTGATACTCTTATCTACAAACTATACTTGGATTGGAGATGACCGGCCAAATAGAATATCTTGGAGTTCAAGTATCTTAGTATCATTTGGGAGCAGCAAATTACAATATTTGTCTACATTTCACAAACAGTGACTAGAATAGATCCTCAACATTCAAACAAGCTTTTTCCTCCTCTCATTTTCATTCTATCAGGGCTACCCAAGTTGAAGCTGCAAACAGTAGAAATATTTTTCAAGGATTTCCTTCAAATCTCCAACGGTACTTAGTTGATCAAAGAGGTTAACAATCCTTCATTTTCTTCATCTCTACCCTCCATCTTCGATACAATTGTACAACTTTGAAGCACTGATGACATTAGGCTTCCATTTTAAGCAGCTTAGTGAGAGAAATGAAACAAAATGTACAGAGAGAGGAGAGAGCATCACTCTCTTTTATCTTCCTCAAGATCTCCACCATGACCGAACACAGTATGATCTGAAGCAGATGGTGCCTTCCTTTCCTTCCTTTCTAGCTTGTTAGATAGATCTGGAGCTACCTTTATTCCGGCTCCAGTTAGTGCCACAACATCCTCATCGACATCATCCCCAGTGTCCTCTGAGTATGCAAATCTACGAAGTCCAAAACACATAGTTAGACTCTAGTTCATGATTTCATTTAATAAAAATTTTGGCCTCTTAGAAAAGAATGTATCGTGAAAAATTAAGGAGAGAAGATAAAAAACAGCTATCCAAGTGAAAATAAAGAAGGCTGTGAAACAAAAATATGATATAATTAGGCATGTTGTGCAAACTATGATATAATCGGAGAAAAATAAATCTTGATGTCTTTCGAACCGAGATTTGGGCATAAATTATCTGGGGAAGTCAGTTTACCCAAAAAAGATTTAAGTGGAAAACCATGCTGATCTAAAAGATAAAGAGATTCAAGTAGATTACGAAAAGGAGGCAGGGGAATGATGATTACCTAGCCAATGGATTATGAGAAGGAGCCCAAAGAACACATATAATCACCAAGAGAACAAAAGAAAGCAAAACCCAGAAGGCTGGAATAATCCAAGCTCTTCGCCATAGCTCGCTCAACGGGTCTGCAGCATTGAAATACAACTACACAAACAAGAATCAGTAATTCTAACAACTTGTCTAATCCTTACAATTTGATCAGGGAAACAGAGGATATTTAAATGAAATGCAAATTCACCTCATATCCGATCCAAACTATAGAGACCAACACCGTAACTGCGAGGCAGTTGGTAAACTTTCGATACAGTTCAAGTTTGGCCATGCTTTTTCTAACCTACATAGCATTATACATAATAGAGAACTGAATATGAGTATCCTCTTAGCAGGAAAAAAAGCTTAAAGCAAGTATCTTTACCTGAAGCTTCTCAAGGGTTTTCGATAGTGAGGAAAAGATCCAAAGAATAAAGCAAGCATCCAAAACAGCAACTGGCAACACCAGAAAGAACCTTGTTTTTCCAGAGAAGTCATTAACATTTCCTAAATGCTCTACAAGCTCAAGTGCTTCAGAAGCCAAGAAATACATAACACCAAGAAGGATAACTCTTGTTGTTATACCGCCGAGGGTTGGTCTCACAACCCCGTATCCCATTGAAACCACTAGAAGAAGCAGCCTAGAAACAGTCTTCTTAATAGCACTAAATGTAACTGCCCAAATGGTTATTCCCATCGGTCGATTTCCAGAGGAATTAAAATTTGAATATTCAAAATACCAAAGGGCCATTTCACACATTCCCAAACCTATGACACCAGTAATATGGTAGTGCAATTGCATTACATCTTTCCAATATCTTACAAACCAGAGAAACCAAACAAGACCCAGAATAATGTAAGAAAAAGACATATAGCCAAAGAATGTCACCATTGGAGCCATCTTTCCTGGTAAATAACCATCTGGGTTTCTCCAAACTGTTCTTCCACTGATCAACGTACCTCGGAGTTGCGGATCACAAAACATAAAATACAGATAATACATTCCAGTTTTGTTGAGTTCGATTGTAGTTGGTTCCATTTTAGCTTCTTCACTTATCCCTTCAAAGAAAGTCTGAATTCTTCTTGGTCCATTAGGATCATCTGAATCCTGCTTAATGATAACTTCCCCGACCTTGCAAGAGCCATTGCTTGCAAGCTTCTGAGTACAACATATAAGATCAGAATTCAGAAATGCCCCTCCTATTTTTGTCCTATCTTTGACTTCCACAATAATAGCTTCAATTAACCCAGTTTTTTGCTGCATCTCATTCTTCTGTTCTGCTGATTCTTTAGTTCGTCTAAATGTAATCGATTCGAACCTACATTACCCACAAACAATATGAAAACCAAAAGCTAATCTAAATTGTTTGCTACACATCCATCACATGCAAAAACCCAAATGAACTGTATACTCAAAACGATCGATTGCAAAGAAGAATTAGAGGAAATAAACAAACCCCAATTGGGGAAACTGGATCAAATGAAAGAATAGTAACAACAAAAGCGAAAGAGTCGAGAATAGAGGGGTTATATTAGGTTTTTTACCTGATGAAGGACATTCCGTCCAGCAACTGGTGCGCAGAATCGGTGGAATTGGAGGAAAGTGGGTGGGCATTAGAAGCATAAAGACCTTCATTACCGCCATGGAAGAAGAAAGAATTGGAACGATGGATGAAGGATTCGTTTTGGTATTGATGAATGGAAGAAAGCACTTGAGAGATTGAAGAACAGCTCAGAATTAAAAGGGCAAAGATGATTTGAACGTAGCCATTGGAGAAAGCAACTAAATTGAAAAGCTCTCGTCTCATGGTTCTTTGTTGGAAGAAAGATTGATTCTGGAAAATACACTATTTTCTCTTTCTCTTTCTACGAAGAAATTCTAACACAACCCAATTTATTAATTAACTATTTTTGCATATATTAATTAATTATCGCTCAGCTTATGGGCTTCCTTCCAAGTCTTACATTTGTGTATATTTCAACACTAAAATATATTGTCAACGAAAAGCTTAAACATACATTAACATTAAAAAAAAAAAAAAAATATAAAAGATAGAAAAAAGAAGTTAAATCTTTCCCCATTTTTACTTTTAAATATCTACACACAAATAAAACTAAACTATCATGGAGATGCAAAATCTAAAAGAAAAAAATCATTAAAATTAACTGTTGAAAACAAGAAAATCTCTCCATGTTTATATCTTACTCCCATCAATTAAGCTCTACACATACCCTATACTCATAAACAATTACAATTCATATTTTGACACATATATTAAAGTAATTTAAATTTTCATTAAACTAAATCATGCAATACAGTACAATATGCAGTCCATCTTCTTCTTTCATAACTGTATTGTAATAGCTAAAATCTTTATGGGATCGAGTCATTCAAATAATGCAAATACTATGTATTAAAAATCCGTCAATTAAATCAAACAAATAACCTATACTAATATATATGAATTTGATTAATAAGAAATTTTGAACTAATCTCAAATTGTCACGTCATTTACCAAACCAATAACAAAAAAAATACAAATAATTGAATTTGAGACTAATTAAAAATTGACATGTGTCTCAAATTTAAATTGAATACATAAATTTTCCAACTCTGATGACGTTAGATGTTTTCATCATGATCATTGGATCAAGTTAATTATTTTGGTCAAATTGAATATTATTTATTTGGACTATTATATATTCAGTTGAACCCAAAAATAAGCTTAATTTAGCCCAAATGTTAAATATAACCCAAATCCATGTAGTTGAGCTCATGAATCTGGTCCATTGATCAACCAGACCCAAGCTCGTAAAGCTTACCAAATAATTCTATAAATAGATGAGTTCTCTTCATTTGTGGGAATGAAAATTTTATTTTAGAAGGTCGAGAGAGAATTGAAGCCGACCACCCTTGAACATTCTCACATCACCATAACGTTCGACCGAGAGAGAATCAGAGGATCAAGCACTAGAGATCGAACTTAAGAAACATCAACACAAGTTCAATTCTTCAAATTAAATTTTTCTGGAAACCTCGTGTGAACATAATTATATTCACATTTACTGTGGACTACATTAATTATTATAGCTAGGTTTTTCATAAAAATAACCATTTAGATGATCCAAAACGTACATACCTTTATTTTTGGATGTGTTTCGAGAATGCTAATCCAAATACAAAATCATTGTTTCTTAAAAAAATCAACATGTCTTGTGACAATAAATACATTCAAAAGGTAATTCTATACCTATTTTTTTTTAATCAATGCAGCTGAAAAAGTTGGGATAAGGGCATATGGATACCTAAGATACCTAAAATTCTTAAAATCCCCACACAGAGGGGAGAAAATAGAAAACTATGGAAATCTTGAACCAAACTAATCCAATGCCATAAGGAAGAAAAATGGTGGAAATATTGAAACAAAACCCACCATAAGGAAGAAACTGATTTTATTTTAATGTTGTACTGCTAACTTCTCTCTCTGTGATTCCCATTATCCTTCCTCCCTCCCTCTCTTCGTGTATTCTCTCCTTCCTCCTTCCCTCTCTACATGTATATATCTTCAAGATGTGAAAGTTGTCAAGCACCCGAGATGAAAAAAAAAAAAAACTTCTTTAAAAAGAGCATTTATTTTCAAAAAAGAAACTCATTTTACTTGTCATCATTTCCTCTCCCAACTCACTCTCCCACTCCTTCATGTTGTCGTTGACAACCCCTCTCCTACGCTAGACGACAACGACCATGTAACGCCTCAAGCCCAGAATTCGAAATTTGGATTCTCAACGTTTCCCTGCATCCCTTGCGACCTGGCAGCATCATCCTTACATGTCCTAGAGGTTTATTAGAGTGAAAATTCTCCCCACAAACCAACATGGGTTCTTTCAGCATATTTTGTCCTTAATCACATACATCCTAGAAAAATTCTTAGAAGGTCACCCAACATAGAATTACTCCAAACTAGGCACGCTTAACTTTTGGAGTTCGTATGATCAAGCCACCGAAAAGGGAGGCGCACCTTGTTGGTATAGGTAATAACTTTTAATTCTAAGTCTTTCTTAACATTACTTTCATATCCTCATTTCATATCCTCAGGATTTCTCTCATTCAGATGTGGTACTGATTCATTTATGTCTCCCTCATAAACTCAAAGTATTACATGCCCATCAGCTTCCACTTGGTTCGTCCCCGAACTATATCTTACTAGGAGAGGTTCCTCTTCGATACCATCTGGAACAATCCAACTCTTTATACTAAGGTAAGGTTATTACTACTAATTTAAATAAAAAATTTCTAAAAAGAAAATAAATAAAGAAAAGAAGATACTAAACCTTTCAATAAAAATCTCAAATACTTAATTATAATTCATAAACAAATAATGAAGAAATAAAAAAAAATGTCAAATACTAGTTTGGACCCTATTTAAAATAATAAGAAAATATTTTAAGAGTACTCATGAGTTCTGAAATTTTAAATAAAATATTGTAAACATAAATGCTGAAGAAATCATAAACTTTCCCGTATGGCGAACCACGGTCACTTTTTGTCATTTGTCAGCTTTCCTCTAACTATGCCCTTGCCTGAAAAATTTAAACATAGAAATAGTGAGTATAAATATATGCTCAGTAAGAAACCCACTACTAGTCTCGCTAAGTGTTTGTTAACTTTCCGATAAGGTCCTGTAAGAAGGTACCCCACAACTATCGTGCTTTCGAAACGCACTCTATCTAATTATCATGAAGGAACACATCTGGTCTTCGGTGATCCCGAAGGAACAATTAAGTGATGCCTTCGACATGTTCAAGGTGTACGTAACTGAAATAGAGAATCAATTTAACAAAAGAATAAAGAGACTTCGTAGCAATAGAGGAACTGAATATGATTCGGTTGCTTTCAATGAGTTTTATAACTCAAAAGGAATAATACATGAAACAAATGCACCTTATTCTCCTATAAGTTTTGTGATCAAGAAGTTAATTTCGTGAAGAAATTTGATAAAAGAAAGATTTACCGTAGGACCTATAAGTATAAACGCTCACAAGAGAAAGAGTCTTCGCAAGAAAAGGAGTTATTCGAAATCTATGTTGAGTGGTTGAAGTTATTCGCGGAATGGAGTTAAGCAAGAAAAAAGGTCTGACGAAGAAAATGTCAAATCTGATTTGACAGGGGTTAACGTGTAAGATTAATGATTTAAGCATGGTTGTGTTAAATATTAAATTTACACGTATAAAGTTTTAAGCAGGAGCTGACGAATTGAGAAGCATTAAAGCATGACTAAGTTAGTTTAAGCTGTCTATAAATAGAGGACTTGGTCATTAAGTAAGCATAAAGATTTTATTAAAAAAAGAGAGAAAGTGCTAAAATGTTGTTGTTTTGCTTTGACGTGAAGAAGAAAAACAAAGTGTTAAATGCTGCAGTTTATTCTGCAAAAAGAGAAGGAAGAGGAGGATCTTTAGTAAAGTGTAATAAGTGATAAAATGCGTTTAAAGTTGATTTCTAAATCCAATTATTTATCAAATGTTTAAAGCACACTTTGACGATTGAATGTTGAGTTTATTGATTTTTGAGATTCCAAAATATTAAAGTATGTTACTGAGAAATGATTCCAAAGCATGTAATTATTGTTAATTTATGGATATTTGCAAAGCCATGATTTACGAGCATGTTGGAATTTCTAAAATAGAAAAGTTCATTGTTTTAGAAAGTTGTTTAAAAGCATGAGTTTAAATAGAATGGTTTTAAAGAGAAAATCATTGTACTCTATATACCGAGTTCTCAATGGTTAATGTGCACAGTCAGGGGTATGGGGCTACGATGAACACTTAGTCGCTACCTCCGAGTCCAAGCAGGATGGTAAGACCAAAGGTTTTCTACTATCTTAATCGATTTTATTATGTAATTGCATGACCAAAGGTGCTCTGCTAGTTTGATCGAGGCTTAATATGATAATAAGACCGAAGGTGCTCTGTTATCATAACTAAGCTTTTTTGAGTATAGAGTATACAGAGACAAAATAATTTATTTAAAGATAAATTCACTAATAGGTGTTTATGTGAAATGTTTATTGATATGTTTGCGAAATAAAGTAACTTATTTGTGTTGAAATTTATGATTTGACGAAAATGATTTATCAAAGGGCATTGCGAAAAGGATTTCATGAAACCTCACTAAGTCTTTTAGACTTACGTTTTAAAAATCTCATCTTCCAGGAACAGGCATTTAGGCCAAGTAGAGAAGAAGGTTGAAGGGCTTGCGGCGAGTTGAGAAAGTCACCAGGCATTTAAGAGTTGTAATTGTATATTCTTATAGAATGCATGTAATTAGTAAAATGTACGTTTTGGATAAGTTATTTATTGCATTTGGTGTTTAATGTTAAAGGCCGTTGCGTTTTAAGTTTAGTTTAATAGTTTAAAAGGAGTTGAAAATAAGCTTAGCGATAAGATCAATTGCAAAGTTTAAGCTAAATTGTGTCACTATTTCCTACGTTTTGGTTGTCTTGCGGATTAGGATGTGATAGAAGATCAAAATAATATATAAATCAAATGTTGAACGGTTTAAAATTCAAAATTATATCAAACATTAAAATATAAAATAAATATAGCTAAATAGAAAAGAAAATTTAAAATTACATCTAAAATTTGAAAATCAAATAATAAATTAATCTAAATATTGAAATTATAAAATTATAAATTAAATTAACATATAATTATGAAAAATAAAATAAAAATAAAATAAAAAATATATACATATATTAAACATAAAATTAATAAAGATAGGAAAAAATAAATCAAGAAATACTAAAGATATAAATATGAAAACTTAATAAAGGAAAAAAAAGAATAAATTAAGAAATATTAAAAATATAAATATTGAAAATTAATAAAGGAAGAAAAGAAACAAAACAAGTTAATAAATATATAAAAAAAAATCATCAAAGGTGAGAATTGAACCAACACAAAAATGAATATAGACATATCTCTCCACCAATAAACCAACACAAAAATTAAGATACAATGGAAATAGGATAAAATCACAACAGAATTTAGAGCAATAATTTCTCTATTTTAACACAATTTTTAGAAACGCTTCTTAAATTTTGATAACGAGAAACAAAAATGGTTATGAAACACGTATGTTTCTTAAAAAAATGAAAAACAGAAAATAGAAATTTTATCAAACAGACCCTAAATTATCATAATGGTGACATTATTTTTTATTTGAAATAAATTAAATTGATATTAACCTACACGATAAATTAACATTTTATTATTATATCATACAAAATAAGTTATAAAGATGAGTGACATGAGACAAATAATGAAAAATTAAATTTATTTACCATAATGGCCCTTTGCTTATTTATTAATTAAAATATAGAGATTTTTTCAAAAGTAGAAAAAATTGACAAATTATCTAAACCACTCCCTAAAATAAAACCACTAAAAGTCAAAATTCATTATACTTCATTTTTCTATGGAGTGGAGATATTTTGTCAAATGATTTATTTTTGACAATTTATCTTAAAAAAATATTTTTATGAATTTTTTTAATTCTTACATATGTATAAAAAAAACTATTTATGGACCTTTTGACCTTTTATACATATATTTCCATTGAAACTTCCTACAAAAAAATTCATGGAAAGAAAAATTAAGCTTCAATTAGTTTAAAGCTTTATACATTAACCAAAAAAAAGTATAAATTGATTGACGATTTTACCCTCCACAATAACATATAATTTAATGACCTAAATGCCCTCTAAGAATATGCTTCAAGGGAGACGAGACCCTACCATAACACACACCATAAATCAAATCCCAAATTTTATTTCAAAAGGAGAAGGAAATAAAAAAAAAGTCATCAAAAGTTGCAAATACTAACACACAATTTCCCACACAAAAGTTTGACTCTTTATAACTTAATGTAACGTAACATTTTCTTTTGGAATCTCAAATAATTACCTAGAAATTTCAATGTTATATCCCATAAACCCAATTATACTCATTCACTGACTATCTGCTTTAGCTGCCTAAGACAACGGGGAAAAAACAATATCTTAAATGGCCACAATGTGATCACTCTTAAAACCTAACAACTCCATGCAAGTTGCTTAGCTTCAAAGTAAATTAGGGGAAAATTCTCTCATGTATATATCTAATGGTATAAAAAAAACACATTGCATACTTCAAATCATTTCAATACGATACGAAGAGATCGTATGTAGGAATATTGTTCTAACTACTTAGCCCTATAATGTAAAATCTCACTATAAGAAAAAGTGGGTTTTCACGATATAATATTGTCAAACCAAAATATATAAGAGGAAAAAAAAAGGCATTATAAGTGTTAAAAAACGTGTTTTTAGTGGAAAAGGGAGATGTTCAAATATTTAGAAATTCATGATAAGTTTTTAGGTGTAAATTTACTTTAGAGTTTCTATATGTATCAGTGTAAAATATATAAATATTTGTTTTCAATGTAAATGCAACTGTTAGTTTGAGAATAAAGAAATTTTTAATATATACACATCCAAATAGTTATTAATTTTTTGAGGTGTTGAGTTGATTATCCTAATAAATCGTTGTTATTACATAGTTTGTAAATTACAATAGTTTATATTAGGGTGTCATAAACTATTTTAGTTTAAGTTATAATAATTTGTGTTTTGGTTCAAACTAAAAATAATAAATTTAACAAGAAGGAATGAGAGCTTGAGTAGGATTACGTATAAATTTTTCATTGACATGTTTGTTGGAATTTATGTTCTAAAATTCATAGTCTATAGTTTAAAATTATATTCTACTCAATAAAGTTGTTAATGAGGAATTATTAATGAAATGAAATACTATAATCTTTACTTTTACAAAAATAGAAAAAATAAAAATTCTATTATAATTAGGTCTATAACACATACTTATTTACTTTTACAAAAATAGCAAAAACAAAAACAAAAAAAAAAACAAAACAAAACAAAAAAAAACCTAACCTATGTGATACATGTGATCATATACCTTGATACATCACTGGTACATACTTAATACATCACTAATATACACTTGATACACATTGCACTCACTTTGATAAATGCACTCGATACACTTGTAACACATGATACTCTTCTAATAGACACTTTGGTACACTTGATATACACTTACTACACATTTAATACACACTTGATATACCAAATATTTGGATTTATGATAAAATATTTGGATTTTTTGTTAAAGGATTGGGTATGTATATATATATATATACTCATTGTAAAAATATAAACCACAAAAACATATTATTATAATCTGTTATCTATATCACAATTACCATATCAAAGTAGTAAAACACATTCAACGCATATATTATAATATTGACCTATCGGTCTTCATTTTTCGTTTAAAAATTAATTTGCAACAAGTGGTTTACTCTTTAACGGAAGATCAACTAGTTCCCTAGTATGAGTTATGCATAATGGACTCAATTTTACTATTCACAGCCTCTTTAATAAGTAATTTGCCATTAACAAAGTTTCTCCCTACAAATTTTGGAGTAAACTTGAACTTATAAGCATTGCATTCATCATTTCTTTAAGTGTTCGATTTTTTCGTTAAGCAATTTCATTTGATTGAGGTGCATAAGGAGGAGTAGTTTGGTGAATAATGTCATGTTCTAAACAAAAGGAAACAAATCTATAAATAAATAAATATATATATAACAAAGTAAAAGGAGATTTTTTTAAAAAATTTAGAAAAATCCAAATGGAATAAAAAAAATAAAAAATGGATAAAAAAAACATTCGTGACTCGTGAGGATGCTTGTATACTAATCGGTTCAACAACAAAAAATGAAAATATAAATACTAAAAAAATGGTTCAAATATTAACAAATTTAAGAGATGTTTCTAATTTTTAGAACTTTTTTTTAAATAAGGTAAATTTTGAAACATAGGCAAAAAAAAAAATAGAGTAGATGCAAAACTATGTATTTTTAGGCGAAGTCGTGGACGGAGTATACGACTCCCATAAAGTGTATCCACATTTTTCTCTTATTTTTATATATATATTCTTTGGGCCCAACACTTTCATCATTTTTTATTATTTATATACAATATGAATTGATCCCACACATTCTTCTTTTTCTCATTTATATATATATACACGAGAACAAGAAGAATGTGTGGGATCAATTCATATTGTATATAAATAATAAAAAAAGATATATTAAATATTTAATTTCTAAAAATATCTATCTTTATTAAATTAACATTTTTTTTCTTTTTTTATTGTTGAATTCATCTTTTCTTAATCAAAATTATATATATATTTTTTCAATTTTCAATTTCTTTAAAAAAACACATATATTAACCAAACATGTTTTTAAAAAATATATTAAACAAATTAAAATAGTAATAATAATAATTGAGAGAAGTTGAAACTTACTTCATAATAATAATAATAACAACAATTGAAGTCACCAATGCATATTGATCATGTGAATAATTGAATAAAAAAAATTAATGTTTATGGCAAAAGAAAAAAAAACAAGAATCGTGAAATTTAAAAGCTGATCGATGAAAATTGTGGTTCGATTGCAAATTAAATTAAAAAAATTTAACTAATAATTTTCGATTGCAAATTATTATTGTTATTATTATTTTTAAGGTAAGCTTCAACTTCTCTCAATTATTATTATTTTAATTTTAATTTTTTAATATATTTTTAATAACATATTTTGTTAATATATGTTTTTTTAATTAAAAATTAGAAAAACAGATATGTATAATTTTGATTAAAATAATTAAATTAAATTAGGAAAGATGAATTTAATAAGAAAAATTGAAGATTGAGATATTTAATATATATATTACTTTGGATCCACTTTTTTCTTTTTTTTGTTATTTATATATATTATGAGTGAGTCCAGCACATTCTTCTTTTTTCCTTTTATATATATATATATATTATTCAAATTCTAAAAATATCTTTCTTTATTAAATTAATTTTTTCTTTTATATATATATATTAAATATCTCAATTTTCAATTTTCAATATATATAATTTTTATTTTATTTAAGAGAAATTCTTAAAAGAAAACAGTGTGAGCAGAAATGGAAGTAAAAAAACTGTTTATATATATTTGATCTAAGTTGTAGTTGAATATATATAAAAGTGGTAGGACTATTTCACTTTGTTTCCTTACCCAACGCAGTAAAATACATTTAACACATTAAGATATGGGTCCAACGAATTCACATTGTTTTCTTACAACAATTTTACTCGCCTAGTGTTTGAGCTTGTGGGTAATTGTCTCTTAGAATAAAACAAATTACCTTTTCTCTAGAAGTAGCACCACGTCCAAAAGATCAACGAACAAAACTTTGTGGATGTACATTACTTTTTTCAACGATTTTGAAAAGAGAGAAATAATTTTTGGAGAAGGTAAAAATGATAGAATACCAAAAACCAAATTCATATTTTCAAATTTAAAGAAAGAGCACTTGTTTAAAGACTTATTCATGGTCATCCGAATAATAATCGTGTTATTTCTCTAAATTGGTTATTCTTCATGGAGTGAAGCAACCATTAATCATGAAAGGCGTCATTTATTCCAACAGAATCCATACTAAAATAATCTACAAACTATTATAACTCAACTGTAATAACGACTATAAAATCCACTCATATCCCTAAACACTCCTTAAAAAGATGTTACACCTTCTTTGCCTCTAAAGTTGATAAACATCAACTTATTTACAAAAAAAAATTGTCATATTGCTTTATTTATCCAAATCCCACCAAGCATAATCATTTTAATGTCATTAAATTTAAAACCTCTAATATTTTGTCATTTTCAACATGTATGTGTATAAATATGTGTATCGGGTATATCAAATGAATATCATATGGTATTAAGTATCTCAAAAGTGTATATTGAGTATATCAAGTGTGTGTTTATTTGGTTGGACGACTTGTTTTTTTTCTTTTTTTCTTTTTTTCTTTTTGCCATATTTATAAAATAAAAAAAATGTGTGACCTTAGTTAATAATAGTATGAGTAATATAACCTTAGTTAGAAACAGTATGAGTAAACATTGTAAAAAGAAAAATCAATTGTAATACCTATAGTTAATAATAATATGATATAATAATGGAAAACATAAGTATTATAGCTCACGTCCCAAATATGGTATCACTTAGAAGAGGAGGGTGGAAAACTTCCCCTTCTTACACGTTGACGTGAGATGAAATGCAAATACTTTGGCACTTCAGAAAAAGGAAAAATAATATTAACCAAAAACCAAAAACATAAATTCAAAGTTGTGAAAAGAACAAAAATACATCAATCTATCAAAAAGAACAAGCCCAAGTTGAGGAGAATAGTAGTTAGTTTTACCAATTCCCTTTCCCAAATTAAAATTAAATAAAAACCCCATTACACAAATACAATTGAAATCAAAGTAAAAGGGAAAAATAAGAAAAACTAGAATTTTAATTTTAAATTTTAAACAAACTTCCCCATATAATATAATTCTCTCGTATTCTTACATAGTCTTTGGTCTAAACTATATTCCCATCAAATTTTGTTGAAATTCTACTTTGACCAATGACCATGACCAAGTCCCTCTTTTTTTTTTTTCTTTTCTCCCCAATTGCTCCCTCCTTTTATATTTATTCTTTTTTTTTGTTCCGTATACAAGAAACATGTTATATTCAATAATCAATCAGAAAACTTTGGGTTATAAAGTTTTTCATACCCTCAATACATACATATATATATATTTCTTTTGTGGTATTATAAAAGCTTCAAAGTTCTTGCCATGGAAGAAGCCATTTCTTTGATTCTTCGTGGGTGTTCTTTAGCAAGGCAATTGGAATTCAACGTTTTAAATTTGGGGAGTAATAATATCAATATTTCTGATCAATCCCATTTCATGGCTCGATCCTGTGATGAGATTTTGGGTGTTTTTTCCGCCGCCAAGGACCGGCTGGGCAGCCACGAACCGCCGCCTCTCACAGGGGTTCAGGGGGAGGTCGGGTTGGAGGAGTGGTTGAAATCTACTTGCTCTCAAGCTATGGAGTTAGCGCAAATGCAGATGATATCTCTGTCACCGCCGTCTGCGATTGTGACGGTTCCCGCGGCTGTGAAGGATTCTGGGAAGCTTATGGCAATGGGTCTTTCTTCTTCTTCCTCCTCCTCGTCGACAAAAGCACGAAGACGGTATTGATTTTTTATGGTTAAAATTATGCATTGTGATTGTGTTAAAATTATGCATCCTGATTGTGTCACGAGTTCTGATTTTTAGGTTTAACTCTCAACCACAACCAAAGTGAGTAATTTAACCTAAAACTTCAAAGAGAGAGAGAGAGAGAGAGGATAATGAAAGCTCTAAGGTGGATGGAATTGGGTTTGGTAAAGCATGGGAAAGGGAAAGAATTAGATGGGTTTTTCCTCGAAGTTAAGTATAAAAAGTGTACAATGTAAAACAAGATAATGCTTCTTTTTTTTTCCTTTTTCACTTTGTTCATCATTTGATTAAATTGTTTAATTTTTTAACTCGTTAACATATTTGTTTGTTGAGTTATATTTGCTTTGTTGCTTGATAACTATTTAGTTTAAATTTTTTGGATTTTGAAATTTGTGTGACTTAATAACTAAATATTTAAATTTTTATCTAAATTTATTCCAAAATTATTTTTAAAAATAATTAGGGTTTTTTTTTATAATTATTTTGACCCATTTGATTGTTACTTTGCTCTTTTTTTAATTTTTATTTGTTTTATTACAACTATTTTACTATTGCATTTCATCACTTTTTACTAAAACCTTAAAACTTAGCTTTATTTTTCAAAATTAAAAATATACTAGTAATTATAAGCTTAACTTTTTAAAAGAACAAACAAACAAAAGAAATTATTATCGAGTGGAGCTTGGATCTTTTTTTTGTTTCATTTTTTAGTTAAAAGTAAACTTCTTAGGTAATAGACATTACATTGATTCATAAATTTCTTTGTTTATAATGTTATAATACCCATCCTTACTCTTTTGGCTTTCAAAACTTTTATGTTTTAAAATTATCAAAATAAAATAAAATAAGTAATATTTATAGGGTTATTTAATTTTTATATACCAAAAAGTTGACATTTAATTTATGGCTGTGTATTGAACTAATGTAGAGGATTTGTGTGTTGACATGAAATGGTGGTTTGAGCAGAAAAGATGATACGGAGAAGAGGACAGTGAGGGTGGGGGCGCCGCGCATCGGAAACACAGAGCTGCCGCCCGACGACGGCTTCACATGGCGGAAATATGGACAGAAGGAGATTCTTGGCTCTAGGTTTCCCAGGTTTGTTTTTCTTTTCTTTTTTTTTTTTCCTTTTTTCCTTTCACACATTTCATTTCCTGTTCGTTTTGGTTTTTGAAAAATGTTTACATTTTGGTTTCGGATGATTTTTTCCATCCTTAGTTTCGTTTTAAGTTGTCTATTTTTTTAAGTTTATGTTTGGTTCTTGCTATCTCACTATCTCTTTCCTTTTGCTGTTTTTCACATTTTTAACTAAACCTTGCTCTAGTTTTTCAAATTATGTTAAATGTTTTAATGTTTCTTTAACCCAACAAAAAAAAAATTATAAAGAAAGATTTGAGAAAATAAACAAACATTTTCAAATTTTAAAAAACAAAAACAAAATTATTATCAAATGAACCAATAAATAATAAATAATATGTTTGTAAACTTTTAAATGATTGATGAAATATTTGGGATAATTTTAGCTGAAATTACAAGTTTGAAGGGTAGAACCCTAATTCAGAAGTGGGTTTTTTTAAAAATAAATATCTTCAATAACTTGAAAATATCTAAAGAAAAATATAGCAAATTTTAAAAATTATCGTGATAGAATTTTAAATTTTATTGTATTTTGTAAATGTTTGGGTTGATTATTCTATATTTTACTCTTTTTTTTATTATATTTATTAAATGATGGTTTACAAATTCATAAATTTGGAAGATGAATAACATCTCATTTATCTATAAAAAAAATCATGTTAATCTTTAGAGGAAAAAAAAAACAAACAGAATTTAGCATATTAAGAATGTTTGAAGCAATTCTCTCTAGTTTCAAACTAATTTTTTGTTTTCTTGTAAAATGCCTAATTAGTATGAAAATATTTTCAATTATTAAAGTTCATTTTCATCCTCTATTCCTCGTTTGATTAAAATTTACTAACCCTAATTCTTATTTTATCAATTGAAACTGTCATTTTCTCTTTACAACTGAAGTAGTAATATAGAGTTTACTCATAAAAGTCAGCATTAAACCACAAAAATGAATGATTAGTGCTTCAACTTTGGTTACTAACTATTTGGTCTCCCTGTTTTTTTTCAATTTATAACAAATTTACTTCTTGAACTTTAATAAGTAATAATGACTTAATACATGTGCTTTCTACTTCTTATAATTATTTAATTTTTATCCTGAACCTTTTCTTCCAAATTAAGTGGTCAATTTTTTAGTAATTATGATCTAGTTTGTATAACTTATCATTTAAGTTTTAAGTTTCAATCCATTTGTCAATCTACAAGTAAAAAAATCCAAGAACGAACTAGTGCTTAAAGAAGAAATTTCAAACGTGACATAAAATGCCTAAATCAATAACAAAATATTTATAAGTTTTTTTTAAGAAGACAAGTCGTTGTTGTTATTAGTAATAAAATTATTATTAACCGAAACATGCAAAAATAGTATTTTGAGTGAGTAACCAGAATTTAATGCATCTAATGAAATATTTGAGAGAAAAAATTATATTAATTATTAATTAGAATGATAATTAGTCCGATATTGTTAAATTAAGCCTAACTCAATTGGTACAAGAGTGTGTTAATAAGTCTATGCTTCGACTCTTCTTATTTTAATTGTAAAAAAAAAAAGTAAATCTTATATAGTGAAATTTGTGATTTAATTAGTCAAATAAATTAGTTCTTATATATCGAGTTAGATTATTTTTTTTGGGGTGGGGGGGGAATCAAAATTTTTCTGCTCAATTTTATCAAATTTGACCCTAAATTTAAGTAAGTGGTGTAATTTATAGAAGTTAACCTATTAAAATATTACAATTTGAACTTTCTTGTAACTTCTTGCTGCAAACATAGTTAAAGTTATATAATATAACATACATATAATAGTTAAAGTTATATAATATCACACACATATATGTAGTACGATGTCGATAAAATTTTAGACAAAAAAATGATATTAGAACTATTCAAGGATAACAACGTGAGGTTAACTTAACTTAATACGTATGTTCTTTTAAAAAAAATTATTAATTTTTAGATTCGTCAACTCATTTTTTTTGGAAAGTTTTATATTCAAATTAATGAGCTGATGAAATTTTTCTAATATATTATTTTGGTTAAAAATCAATGATAAATGAAGGTGAGGGTAATTTGAGTTTTGTTTGTTAACTTTATGATTTTTCTTTTTAAATTATATTTAGTTATTTATCAATATATTTATCACTTCTAAATGCTTTGTTTCGTTATATATATAATTCTTATGAATGAGTAAAAAGACTAGTCAAATTAAAATATAACAAAAAATAGTCTTAAAGGAAAAAAAATTTACGGATAGCAAAAAAAAAAAAAAAAAACTATTTAAAAAAGATAGCAACAAAATTGAATGGGCTATATAGAGAATATTTGATAGATTTTTCTTTGTGTAAATAGTTTTAGTTTTTATTATATTTTAAAAATGTCCTAAACCCAAATTATTGAAAGAAATTTAGAGAAAATATGCTAATTTTTTTATAAAAAAACGAAATGAGGATCAAAGGTGGGTTTAGGCTTCAATTAATTTTTTTTTTTCCTCTTATAAATATTAGGCTACAATTAGATTGAATTGAAAGATTTTGGTCCACATACATTGATTCAACTTAATTAATAGGTTTTTGGTCAAAACAAATTCTTAACTTTTATTTTTTTAAATTTTAATTTTCACAAAATAAACAAATTAAGTCTCTTTACATCAAGCAATCTTCTTATTCTTGTTCTCCCCCTCAAAATGATAATAATTATTAGCACGTTTAAATTTTTTATGAAAACAAAAGTTTTAGAATTAAAAAAAAAAAAAAAAACATAATCTTGTGCACTTTTGGGGAAAATAGTTTTTTTTTTTCCTAAGAAAAAGTTGGTTTGTTTTCTTTTTTTTCTAAAAAAAAAAATTATTTGTTGATGGATTGTTGATATAAATAATTGAATATTTGACTCATTCAATTCAAAACAAATTAAAGTGCTTTTGTTCTACTTCAAAATGTGGGACACCTTTTTTTAATTTGTGACTATTTCTTTGGTCAATAATTCTTCTACATTTGATGCTTTCAATTATATATATATATATTAAATTAAACATTTCCATGGCTCGTGGAATTTGAACTTTCATTCCCTTCCACACCTTCTTAATTTTCAAATTAAACTTTTTTCATTAACACAACTGAACATTTTAATTTACTACTTTTTTTTTTAATTACTACCTAATTTCCTTTTACAACTTGTTTTAATTAAGATGTATATTATTTAATTTTAGTTTTGAAAGAAAAATATTTTATTAAGAGATTTGTTTCCTAAGGTAACTTCAACACACACACACGTATATATATTTATGCTTACAAATATGTATGTCTGGTGTGGGATTCTTAAATTTGGTTCATCTCTAAACCATTAAATGAGTTGTAATTACCATGCAATTTTATTTAATATTAAATGTTGTATTAATTTTAAATCTAGAAAATAAATAATAAGTTGTTTTCAAAATTTAATCACATCATCTTCCTATTGTTTTAAAAATTATATCGACTGAATTTAGTAAATCTGGAAAACATAAATTATAATCGAGATTAAGAGGTGACTGTAATATATATTTTTATTAAAAGTACTTTTAAACTTCAAATGATTATTATTATTATTAAAATTTAGTGGTTGTTTAAAATAAATAATAGAAAGTTGGAAGTAGTTTTTTCACCAAGTTTAAAACATGTTTGGTAGTCACTTTAAAATGGTCAAGATCAAATTACTCTTAAATATATTTTTAATAATCCAAAACCAATTTGATGGTATAAATTATAAAAACTACCTCTAAACCTTTAAAATTAAATATTAAATTAAGTTTGAATGATTAAAAGTATAGTATAAATCTAAAGAAATCTATTTTGACAATTGTAAAACCAATGGTAAACACATAAACTAGTGAAAGTGGTTTTGATTTGGGTTTTATAATTTTAACAAATCATGCAATATTGTTTAAGTCATTTTTACATTCCAATAATATTCTATCACTTTTCTAGAATTGAAATATTTAACAAATAGATGCATTTTTTAGTTTTTGAAACACATCACAAAGAATTCAAATATTTACTCAAACTTTAAACATATCCTTTTTTTTTTATTGCCATACATGTTTTTATCCTTTTAATTCTGATTCAAAATTCAAATGTACATAAAAGAAAAAAATTGGAAGTTAAAATTTACAAATTTAATTTTGGAGATAATTTAATTTAGATCCTATAATTTTAAAATGTTGAATTTACTTTTTATTATTTAGACTTATTTGAATTTGAACATATAATTTAGTACACCATGTTTTTAAGATAAGCTTAGTCAACCACTTATATCATATACCTTTTGTTACCCTATCACAAATTTCGACACATTTTTCTTTTCATTTTTACGACCAAAAGGTAACATATTTTTGTTTGGCTAACAATATGTTCAAATTGTTAAGGGTGCATAAAAAAAACAAAAATAGAAGAGTTTTATTAATCAAACTATATGGTTCAATTTAAACTTTTTATACTATAATGTCAAATTAAAATTGATGATCTCAAACCATAAACTAATTAATATATTAACAATTTCATTTATTTTTTTAAAAAAACAAAATATAGGAATGAAATGACTAAATTTAGCCCCCAACAAGAAAAAATAAAACCAAATCAACTACATAAAATATTATAATAAAAAAAATTACCCAAAAGAATCCCAAGTGTAAAAGTGTAATTAAAATCATCATCTTCTTCAATTTCCTTTTACAGAGGCTATTTCAGATGCACCCACCAGAAGCTCTACCACTGCCCAGCCAAGAAGCACGTCCAACGCCTCGACGAAGATCCCCACACGTTTGAAGTCACCTACCGCGGCGACCATACATGCCACATGTCCGCCACCGCCCCCTCCGCTCCCCCGCCGCCACCTCTCCCCACCGGCCAACCCATCTCCCACTTTCACCCTGCCACCTCCGCCCCCTGGCTTTCCATGGATGTCGTCGGTTCAGGGTCGACATCCTGTGCTCCGTCCACTGTACGGTACGGAAAAGACGTGGGGGATCAGTTTGCGGTGGTGGACATGGCTGACGTGATGTTCAATTCCGGGACGAGCAGTAGTAATAGTATGGACTCTATCTTTGCCGCATACGTGGGGGAGGACCACAAGTGGGAGAAAGAGGACAAGAAGAAGTAGTACAATTATTTCTTTTTCTCTAACTTTTATTTTTATTCTATTTGCAATTTTTGGTCCCTAAGCATTAGGATATTTGTCTTTCTAGTGTTGTAATGTATTATTTTTTTTTAAAAAAAAGAAGTTTTAATTATTTATTCCCATGTCCATGTACTTTACAAAATTTCTAATCAGTCCCCATTTTTCAATATTATTTCATATAAAGATTTTAATTAGTCTCACCTTAACTTTTGCATTACATCTCAATTTTTTTTTCTTTTTTTTTTTTTTTTTTTTTTTTAATTTAGCCTTTGTTTATATTTTACTTTCAACTCTTATATGATATTTGATAGCTATAAGATTCGTTCTAATTAACTTGAATTATAATATGGTGAATTACACATAATACAAAAAGTGAATGGTTTTTTAAAAAAATATAACAAACTGGTAAAGTATTTATACTATATAGAACAATTTTGAAAAAAAAAAAAAAAAAAAACTTACAAGCCCACAATAGAAAATCAACACACAAATAAACGACCACACACACACGAGTAATCTTCTTCTAAATGATCATGTACTACAGTCTAAACAAATAATCTACTATCATTTAGGACATGATATGTACACGATTGTGTAGTTACTTTTTAACAGTGGAGAAAAAGCTTCAAATTTAAATATGATCGTGTTGACCATGGCAAACGATCACGTTGATCGTGAAAAACGATCGTATTGAATATGGTAAGTGATCGTGTAGTCCAATGTAAATGACATTAAAATCTTCAAATCTAATGATAATTTTTAACAATCGTGATGACTATAATAATCGATCAGTTAGATTATGTCAACATAATCGTTTAGATTATTTTAAACGATGTGAATAAGACTTCAAATTTAAACAATCTTGTTGACAAAGGTAAATGATTGTTTAGATCATGTCATTTAAACGATCTTGATATTCTTGAATATGAGGAAGATGAAGTATAGCTTTAAAGAATATTGACAAAAACGAGGAAGATGAAATAAGAGATTTAAACTGAAGAATAAATAGTTTTAAAATAGAAGAAAGAAAATCTGGAAGAAGAGATGACGATTTTTGGGAAGAGAAGATGAATAAATCACAAAAAAGAAGAAGAAAGATGAGAAGTGACGAATCGTCCGCAATATTCAAGGACAAATTGGAAATTATGAAAATATATATTGTACCGGGTTCATGGACTTCTACTTTCTGTTAAACGAGTCGTAAATATTTTTATGTTTATCACATCTATAAAAATTAAAAAATATATATATTGAACATATGTTTGAAATACATTTTCAAGTGTTTAATTTCTTACCTAGTCAAGACGTAATAGAAGCTACTAGTTTATATACATAAAAATTAATAGCTTAATAAGACTAATTTGAAAATTCTTAAATTATAAAGGCTTAATAAGCACTACCACAATTTTAATTGTATAAAAAAAAAAAAATTGAAGACACTGCAAAAATTTAAAAAAGAAAAAAAATTGTTGTGTTAACGATTTTATTTTGTCAATGTAACAAATAAACGTGCGTATAATTAGGAACTTTGATTTGATTTTGATTAGTGTATTAGTGTATTAGTGTAGGTTAATTAATCTCAGTCAAGAAGGGGAATCATATAGCAAATCTCCTTCAATTATTTGAGGGAGACATATAAGTAATGTGAAAGAATTAGTGTTGCAATCATTTTTCAAAAAAACAAAAAAAAAAAAATTCATATAAATAGGACTAATAGTAATAATAATGTTTTTATATTATAAAAACAAATCTTATGAGGAAGTCTTCTGTACAAAAATCTTATGAGAAGAAATAGTTCAAATACAGATTTAGTATCTAAATACTAATCTACGATTATTCCGACCCTAATTAGGGATTGTATTGTTTTCATTTTTTAAATAATTTCTCACAATTAGGTATCATTTTTGCTAACTTTTAGCTTCAAACTTGAAAAGAAAGATTATAATGTTTTCTACATCAGACAACATGAGCTTAACTCAACTGGCACATGTATGTACCTGTGAACAAGAAGTTTCAGGTTCAACTTCACATCCCTGTATTTATTATCATATATTTACCAAAAAAAATGTTTCTTAAATAAATATTAGTTTAACACATTGATATTGATAGACACCGATGTCATTTAATCTAAAAGAATCGTGGTAAATAGCAAAAAAAACTATTAATAAAATATAACAAATTTTTTTATAAAAAATATTATAAAAAAATATTGTACAAATGATATATGCCCTAAATTAAATTTAAAATATCAATAGAAATAGTTTTATTTTAAAGAGATAAAGATGAGAAGATAGATGTGATTAAGTAAGAAAGAAAAATATATACAGAATAATTTAAATATGGAGAATATTTATAAATATTTTTTAAAATTTTATTATATTTATAAATATTTTATAAAATTGATAAAAAGTAAAGATGGTAAATTTTAATTATTTTTTAGTACAGTTATGAATATCAAATCTTTAACTTTAAAGTAATAAGATTATCTCAAATCACACTTAAACTACACATTTATTATTGACATAGTATCGGAAATATATATATTATAATTAATATGAATCAGATAACTAGGAATTTAGGTGTCAAATTAGAGGGAAGAATGGAAACATATTCTAAAGTTTGGCTATTTGTATTTAATTAATTAGGCACATTGAAAATTGACCCTTTATTATTATTTGATAAATCACTGAAAATGCCATTATAAGTAAAGTTTAGCATTTCATATATTAGTATTAAGTAACTAATACATTTTTATTTTATTTTTATTACAAGAGCATATTTAAAAATGGTAACTGTTGTAATGATTTAACCTAAGCAAACATCATTTTCAAATAATGTTATAAATACATTGGTTTGTCTAGAAAATTTTCACATGAAAATCACTCTTCATAAAGAGTTTTCCTATCACATTGAATATATCTCTATCTAGAAAACGAGTCTTCTTTTTGTCACATATAGTTGTGTACGACAAAAAACTTCAAGATATCTTCATTTCTTCTATTGTCACACTATTCTACATATAGTTAGTTGCAAAGGTTGTATTCATAGTAATTAGTTTTTAAAAACTTTTTTTTTATATAAAAGATATGGACTAATTTACTTATTAAAAACAAAATTTAAGTTTGTCACATTGCAACCATCAATAGTTGTGTTTAATGGGTTCGAAACTTTTTAAAATTGTCAAATAGATCAATAACCTATAAATGATTAAGCTATCGAGCACACACGAAATTGAAAGTTTAGAAAGCTACATCAAATACTTTTGA
This sequence comes from Cucumis hystrix, assembly GCA_025688845.1. Taxonomy (NCBI): domain Eukaryota; kingdom Viridiplantae; phylum Streptophyta; class Magnoliopsida; order Cucurbitales; family Cucurbitaceae; genus Cucumis; species Cucumis hystrix. The sequence continues at coordinate 7,618,914 of CM046892.1, read as the reverse complement.
ATGAAAATTTGAAGGTTCTTATTCAAAAAGTTTTCGAAGTAATTTGCAAAACTAAACAATTGTAAACAAATATATTCAAAGAAAATTATTACTACACACAATTTGAAGGTCTCACCAACCTCAAACGTTCCATCATCACTAAGGTGTTGTAATTTGATTCTATTGTGTACACATATGCTTCAAAATTCCCAATATATGAAAGAATCTGCATCGTCATCTGCGGTTGAGAAATAGTATGGATTCGCCGTCGTCGTTGTCATAGCCGTTGTTTGGAAGCTCCACAAAATCCTTCAAATCCGACCACAAATCAATCTCATGATCATCTGTGGAACCACTCGTCGTGGCTGTCTCTCCCACCTTCACTACATCGTCATCACTCGGCCGCCAGGAGATCAAACTATAGCCAGTACCCTCGGTGAATGGACCGTTACAATCGATGGAGCTGAAAGATATGAGGTTGGAAGAATCGGAGAGGGTGGTAATGGTGGAGGCATCGATCGGAGAGGGAGAGGCAGGGCGGCGACATGTGTGGTCAGATATGTAGGTGATCTTGTACATTATTTCTGAATCATCACCCTCCATTCTCTGTACTTGCTTTGTGGCTTGACAACCTTGATCAAACTTGTGAGTGCACCTATAATAGCTCCTGTTTTGTTCATTCATTCCAAATTATTATCAATGTTTGAATGCTAAATTACAAGTTTAGTGGAATAATTTTTGTAAAAGTATCTAATAAATCTGTCAACATTTTAACTTTATGTTTAATATAAATTTGAATGTTTTATTTACAATACATTATACTTTTAGATTAAACCTTGATAAATTTTAAGAAATAAAACATATACCAATTAGATAATAAATTAAAATTCATTTCAAGTATTCAATATTGTAAGTAAAATTAAAAGTTTAAAAAATATTTAGATATTTTAAAAGTTTAGAGACTGTTATCATTAGATATTTTACAAAATTATGAGTTATTACTAATTTTATTATCAACTAAATTTAAGATGAAACTTTTTACATATATCTATTTGGCAGATTCTCTCAAGGATCAAGTTAAGAAAAGAAGATAAAGTAAAGTGATTTTATATTATTTGACAGATTCTCTCAAGGATCAAGTCAAGAAAAGAAGATAAAGTAAAGTGATTTTATATTAGTTTGTTTTATATTTAAGTATAACATTACTCTATAATTTCTGAAGATTTTTTAAACAATTAAACAAATTAAGAATATGAAAATTTTATATCATCCGACCAAAATTTCCAACTTTGCTTATGAAATACGCTCTTCTAAACTTGACTATGGATTTGTATGTGTGTGTTTTTTCCTCTTTTTGTGAAGTGTCTCTATCCGAATTACTTCTTACAATAAGTACTTTTTGAAAAAGAAAATCAAACAAAAAACGCACTAAGCCAATTAATAGATGCCAATATAATATAATAAAATGAAATTGGGTACATATAGAGTAAGTAATCTTAAATCAATAGTTTTTTTCAAAAAAAAAAAAAAAAAAAAACAAATGGAGAACAATTATCGTTAAATTATACTCACTTTGAATCGGTAAAAGTATTTCTTTTATAAAAAAATAGTAGGTCACAACAATTTTATTTAAAAAAATAAAATAAAACAAAATATTATAATTAAAAATGAGTAACAGAACGTGGCGAAGACAGCTCATAAACAGATGAGTTTAAAATAAAAGTCAAAACTAGTAGAGAACAAACTCGAAGTTATCTAACTCAACTAGCGTAGACGTATATAATAAATACTCTAGAAACTGAATAATTGGAAGAAGTGAAGTAAATTAAAAGAGGAAAAATTGGGCGTGCGTACGGAAAGGTTGATTGGAGAATATGAAATTATTTTGTAAAAGGAAAGGGAGATAGATACCTTGGATAAGCTGTGTTGTGGATAACTTTTTGGCCGTACTTCCTCCAACCATAGTTGTCTTCCATCGTCCTCGACGTCCTAACCGATCTCGTGTTCATCGATCTTCTGCAATTTCCCACCTCTTAACCGTTAGATCCACACAAATAATTTCACCTACTAACCTTTTCTCTTTTTCTTTTTTTCATATTTAAAACAATAGTAATCTATTGTAATAACAACAATAATCATATATAATAATCTGATCTTTTCCATTTCAAGAGAGAGATACCTTCTTTTGTTGGCACGTGATGGATTATCCTTAACCGCCGTGCTCCGCCTTGAGTCGCCGGAATCTAGATCGGAGCAAAGGGAATGATCAGGACAGCTCAACTCCTCACCAGCGGACTCCAGAATGGAGATCGCTTCGGTGATGGAAGTCAAGATCTTGGTGGCAAGAGCTCGCTTGTCCTGCTCCGTCGCGGCCGCTGACTGGAGAAGAAACCGAAGGTAAGCTGCTGAGTCTTGGCCAGGAAGAAGCTTCGCCGTGATCTTCCTCCTTAGCTCTGCCGGCGAAATACGGCCGTGAGAAAACTCCGGCGCATCCATGTTGTTTATGAATATTCTATATATATATATATATATATCTAAACCCAAAAGTTTTGTGAGTGTCTTAGCTTTGATTTTGGATTTTGGATGTGAAATGAATCACCTAACAAAAAAATTGGCGATGCGATGAGATTTATAAAGAGTGAGTGATATTATATATATACACACACATATATAAATGATTAAAAAAATATATATAAAATATAGAGGTCACCGACCCCACACACACACACATATATATGAAAGATACACCATACCCTAGCCCCCGTGGGACGTATATTTCTTCTTCTTCTAAATCTCTAGAAACCTGTTTATTGCCTTTCATTTGTTTTGTGTCCTACAAGTAAATCAATTCTCAATTTTTACGTCCCCAACGCTATAAATCTTAAAGTTGAAAGTTCTCTATCTTATATTATCTTGTTGGTTTTGAATATATTATATGGTTATTGAAAAAAGAAAAAAGAAAAAAGATAAAAGATAAAAGAAAAAAGATAAAAACAAAAGAAACTTAAGAGCATGTGTCGGTACCTATTAAATATGAAATATGAGATTCAATGTTCTGCAACTTTGATTGAACATTAAATTTAAAAGACAAGTAGAGAATGATCCATTCAAAATATATTGTAAATATTTTCTAATTACCATTATATGAAATAAAACCCTATACTTTTGAATTTGTTTATATGAATCTTCATAGAAATTTGGAAATTGAGAGACATGTGGAATAAAGAAATTAGAAATTGATGATAAGTGTATTAAATAATAAATAGAAAAGAAAAGAAAAAAAAGGAGAATAAGTAAAATTTAGTGAAAAGAGAAAAGGGGAAGGTGAGAGGAAGGAAGTTAGGGAAAATGAAAGGGAGTAATGACGTTATAAAAATGACGTATGAGAGTGAAGTCATACTGATGTTGGATAGTGGAAGAGGCTGCCATTAATATTTTCTAAAAGCCAAATTATAGGCTTACAGCTGTTTTATTTATTTATTTTTTATTATTTTGCAATATACTTTTTTAAGGGATGAGGACTATTCTTTTGTTTTTTGTTTCTTCAATTTTAAAAAACCTATCTCACTTCTTCTCATTTTAGTCTTTTCCTTTTAAATTTTAATTGTTAGCCTTCCATATTTCCTATCAATTTTGTTGAACGAAAGTGGATTAAAATATGATATGTTTAAATTATTAGAATAAAAAATAAACAGATTAAAAAGGACATACACCATACTAATATTTATAACATCTAAAAATAATGGAGTGCTGTGCTGAATTTTGAATAGAATTTCCTTTTGCTCCTAGGAAATTCTGGATCTTTAGCTTTGCTCCTGCTAAAGGATCTCTTGGAGGAAGACTTCTTCTTCTTTTTCTTGTCTTCCTTTGGTCCTTGACCAAGACCATACTGTTTGCAAAAGGTGCCTAATTCCTTTCGGTAGTCGGAATCTTTGATCACCTTCGTGGTATGCTTATTCTCTGTGCAGAGATTAATGCATAGCGCTTGAATTGTGGCAGAGATGTCTCCATAGGTTAATCCAGCCCAATCGATCTGCTTGGTTACTGAATCGGTTGCCACCGTTTGATAGAACTTTTGAGCGATGTAATGCGGAAGTCCTTCGATGAACTTTTGTTTCCAAATGTCAGCTCCGCATGTGGTGAGAGTATAAAGACATGCCATGAATGTGTCTTTATACCATTTGTACCTACTCATCTTGTGACACCTTAATCCTAGGAGAGATTCTGTCGCAAGATTGAAATGAATTTGAGTACTACCAATGAAGTGCTTGGTCATTGTGTAGACAAGTTGATTGACCATGTCTGGCTCTTCGACTTGGACAGGAACAGAAACATTTTCTGTTTTGACAACTATTCTGCTTGCATTCAAGATACGGAACCTATCTTGCTCAGTTAGTTGGTTGTGCCACCAGCTTCGTAGATTTCCTGTGAAACCGGAGATGAGGATATGAGCTGTTTCAAGAATGGTTGTTCTGGCGCTGAAGGCAGAGGCGGCCAGCAACATTTCTTGAAATGTGTTCATCATTTGAGCTTCAGAATATCCGTCGGTATTCCAAGTTACCAGAGACATGCCATCGTAGGTATGTTTCTCGTGATGAAGGTCATCCCATCCCAGATCTGGAGGCGACGGTTGAGGATAGTGGTTCTTCATGTCCACCCATTGAGCTACTGGAAGAATCTTCGAAGTAGAGGCTTGAGGCAAGGAATCTTTTTTGATCATGTTGATTCCTCTTGGGTTTTCGGCTTTACTTGCCGTGGCTTTATGACTTTCCATCGATTTTTGCTGCTCCTTGTTGATGGAAATTGCGGCTAGACGCTTGTTGATTTCAGCTAGGTAGTCTGAATTGTCGTCTTTGAGTTTTCCGATACTAAAGCTGTTGGGCTGAAAGATCGGTTGGTTAGGATTAGGTTGAGGGATTTCTGGATGTTTAATCTTGACTGGAAATCCTGGACTTTCAATTCTTTCTACTGCTTTGGAGACTGTAGAAAGGACCTTGTTGGTGTAATTGAGTTGATGCTGAATGTTCTTGATTTCTCGAACTCCAACTTTTTGAACCTTGTCTTCGTCAATGGTCTTGTAGGGAGAAGAGACCATCTTGATGGCAGGGACAACTGGATGAGGGAAAATAGCTTCTTCTTCAGGAGGATACTTAGAAGCTATCTCTTTGCCGCTTCCTGTGACCCAGACTGTAGATCCTCTGATCATCGCGATCTGGCCATCTTCACGAAGTTTTTTGACAAGAGCTTCATTTTTGGCTCTTTCAATTTGCTTCATCTGGCTGATGAATTCCGGTTCTTGAATTATGGGTTTCCTTGTCTTTGGATCTGCTTTTACCCATGCTTGAAGATATTTGATCCAACAGTCGGCAAATCTTTTGTCATCTGTAGTTTCTTGGCTGATGACGTTGATTTGGTTGTAGACTGGTTCGGTCTTTCTTTCCATGTCGGATTGTGTAGGAGAGAGAGATCCGCTGTTGTAGTGCACGTCAGGGATTGTATGAGAGAAATCCACTGCTGCTCTGGTTGAACTTGATCTTTTGAGAGGACTGGAGAAGGAGTCTTCAGATCTGATTGAGGAAGTGCTAGGACGACTGCTCAATATCTCACTTATCTTTGGATATGGAGCTTCCGTGTTAAATTGAATCTCGACGTTTCCATCAGGGAACTCGGTGATTGATGCCTCGGTGCTAGATCTGCTAACTGGGGCTGTTTCTCCTTGTAACTTCCAGATAGGATCTTTCGTTAGATCGTTCCACTGGAGAGTTTTGGGGATGGTTATGGAAGACTTTTGCAGATTTACTTCCATAAGCATGGTATAGCCTTTGGGAGAAATTCCTAAGGCTTTAGGAGAAAGGTTTGTATAGATGCGGTACGAGACAGCGAAGGGAAGTGATCTGTCCTTCAGTTCAAGTCCTTGAGAGTGGACATCAAGGGTAAGGGAATCCATGATGTTTTGGTCTTGGAGAGATATAGTAAGGGCTGGTTTGCAGTTGAAGTAGACCGGTCCTTGTTCCAAGTTGGATTGAACAATCCCTAAGAGAGAGGGAGTGAATCGGAGATGCCTCTTATCTCTAAGAGCAAGGTAGACTGGAACGTCTAATGCTTCCCTAAAGAGAGGTTTTAAGGCAACTTGAAGGCATCCGATGTGGAGGTACTTGAACTTGTTCTTGACTCGGAAGAGGGTTTCTTCAGGCAGGAGCTTGATTGCAGTGAACTCGTCCTTCATTGCAACGTTCTCTTTAGTAATTACGATAACGTCTTGCTGAGAGAAATTGAAGGTATTTATCTTGTATACCTGGCTTGGATCGATCTTTGGAATAGACCAATTTTTGAGTCGGTTTTCAACCTCAGCCAGATGGGCTTCAGCTGAATTGTGGCTGGCGATAGCCTTTGAGATTTCATCTTTAGATCTCGAAGATCCAAGATTCTTTGAAGAGGAAGAAGAAGAAGTAGTATCTATGATCGCTGGGGAGTGAGGAGAGAGTTTAGAGAGAAAATTAGAGATCATAGAAAGAGAGAGAGAGAGAATCCATCAGTTTCCAGATGATGAACTTTGAACCTTTAAGGTAATAGTTTTTTCTTATAACAACAGATCTTAACTAAATCATATTAAGTTTTTCGATCAATCAACCCTCTAAACCTTGAATATCCGCATGATTTTAGTATGAATATTAGAAGAGTTTATCCAGATCTTGAAGGTTTACCACTCCTTTATCAAGATCAGAAGGACTAACACTTATAATTTTCATGTTTCAAACCACTGAATAAACTAAGACGAGGAGAGACACCCAAACTTAATATTCATTAGAGAAGAGATGAGATCATAAGAAGAACTACTTACCAGAAAAGAACTTAGAACACCATCTGGAGAAGTTGCTTCGTCCGGCAGGTCGTCTTCTTCAGTGCGATTTACCCTGAATGGTATCAGAGCCTCAGTTGCTCATTTTACTTCTCTCTCTTCTTTCTCTCTCTATGGAGTAAATAAACTCCCTTCTGAATCCGGGGGTGGAAGGATGGTGTTCTGGTATCATAATGAAATTAATAATTGGGCCCCTCTCGGTGCAATTATTTTAAATCGTTGTTTATATTAAAAAAATTTGAGGGATTTCTGGATGTTTATGCTTGGCTGGAAATCCTGGGTTTTCGATTCTTTCTTGGAAGGATGGTGTTCTAAGTTCTTTTCTGGTAAGTAGTAAACCTTCAAGATCTGGACAAACTCTTCTAATATTCATACTAGAACCATGAAATCATAAGAGGAACTACTTACCAGAAAAGAACTGAGGCTCTGATACCATTGAGGAAAAATGCCTTTTGCCTTTTCTTCTGGAATAGAATTTCCTTTTGCTCCTAGGAAATTCTGGATCTTTAGCTTTGCTTCTGCTAAAGGATCTCTTGGAGGAAGACCTCTTCTTTTTCTTCTTGTCTTCCTTTGGTCCCTGACTAAGACCATACTGTTTGCAAAAGGTGCCTAATTCCTTTCGGTAGTCGGAATCTTTGATCACCTTTGTGGTATGCTTATTCTCTGTGCAGAGGTTAATGCATAACGCTTGAATTGTGGCAGAGATGTCTCCGTAGGTCAATCCAGCCCAATCGATTTGCTTGGTAATGTTACTGGCCGCCTCTGCCTTCAGCGCCAGAAAAACCATTCTTGAAACAGCCCATATCCTCATCTCCGGTTTCACAGGAAATCTACGAAGCTGGTGGCACAACCAACTAACTGAGCAAGATAGATTCCGTATCTTGAATGCAAGCAGAATAGTTGTCAAAACAGAAAATGTTTATGTTCCTGTCCAAGTCGAAGAACCGGACATGGTCAATCAACTTGTCTACACTAATGATTCCTTATATCGATCGTGTAGGCGTCTTTCAAGCTTGTCGACCAATAAACCCCACGGTGGTCTTACTTCGGCCTCCTCGCCTTGCTGCCACGGGTCTAAGAAAATCTTCAAACATGAATTTTGCCCACTGAGATATTGGAGTCCTCCTGGAAATGATCCCAACCAGAGTTAGTCCTTCGCTACCGGCGTTGCCTGAGGGTGGTAAATCCTCTTCTGAAGTATGTCATCTCCGTCATGGATTCTTCTCTTTCAAATGCTTCCTTTGATGAACTCGAAATTAGCAGACTGAAAAAGTAAGGATAAGATCGGAATACAATGATCTTATCTTAAATAAATGCAAAAAAAAAAAAAATTGCATAAAATTTTTACAATAATTAAAATTTAAAAACACTTGAACTAAATTAAACTATTGAGACACAAGTTTGGACTAGTAAGGTTGTGTGTCCAAAAATGGGTCGTTGATGTCGTATCCTTCATATGGATCGAAGGTGTCGACATCGTTGATTGAGGCTGGAGAAGTTGCTTCGTCCGGCAAGTCGTCTTCGTCATCGGAGAGGTTGACTACGACGTTGTTGACAACAGTATTGAACTCCTGTTGAGAGCTGGTTCCCTCCAGGGTTGACATGACTGCGTTCTTCGTGAGGAGGAAGGCTTCATCCTCTTGCTTCGTCATATCCTGGAGATGAATATTGGCTTTGAACCAATCTTTCATCTTGTTGACGTTGAGATGGGAGTAGTTGAATTTTTCCCACCATTTGATTTTGAGTGCTTTGCTCAACGATTTGAAGTTTCCTGATGGACCTATCTGGAAATTCCAACAAAAGATCCATGGGACTTGAAAGTACAAAGCAAATCTAAACGTCTTTGAGAGAGGAGACGGATAGATGCTTAGCATAAGATCAAACGATGACACGTCTTCTCAAACCGAGTCTTCCTCCGAAGAAGAAGGCATCCACATTCTCATTAATGAAGGTTCCTCTAGTGAAGAAGCCTTCTACTCTCAAGACAGTTCAAGCGATGACGAAGGAGCAATTCCTTGCACGGGAAGGTGCGCCGACAAGTGCTCTGGACACATCAACGTCATCACAAAGGATCAGGAGACTCTATTTGATTTAATAGAGCAGATTCTTGATGAAGAGTCAAAACGAGCCTGTCTTCTGAAGCTACGGCAAAGCCTAGAAGAGCAGAGTCCTCAGAAGACGATTCAAGCCCCGATTATGTATTCTTTCCAGGATATATTGAATCGGATCAAAGGAGAAGCCAGAAAGCCTATTCAAGTTGAAGACCTTCATCAAGAGGTAAAAGGTCTTAAACGGGAGGTTGCTAGCAACAAGCAACGGCTTTCATATCTTGAACAAGCATTTCAGACGATTCAAGAAATTCAAATTACCAAGGAATTCCCAGGAACTTCCTCATGTTACCGCTTTCTTTTACTATTTTCCGCTGTAATTATTTATTGCTTTCTTGTACCGTTGGGGCCCAATTATTAATTTGATTATTGTCTTCACAGTGAAATCAACAATAATTGCATTAAACTATTCAGAATGGCCGACAGGACAGGACCCCTGCTTGGCGTTTTCTGAATTCATCAGCAAGATGAAGCAAATTGAAAGAGCAAAAAATGAAGCTCTTGTCAAGAAACTTCGTGAAGATGGCCAAATCGCAATGATCAGAGGATCTACAGTTTGGGTCACAGGAAGCGGCAAAGAGATAGCTTCTAAGTATCCTCCTGAAGAAGAAGCTATTTTTCCTCATCCATTGTCCCTGCCATCAAGATGGTCTCTTCTCCTTACAAGACCATTGACGAAGACAAGGTTCAAAAGGTTGGAGTTCGTGAAATCAAGAACATTCAACATCAACTCAATTACACCAACAAGGTCCTTTCTGGAGTCTCCAAAGCCGTAGAAAGAATCGAAAACCCAGGATTTCCAGCCAAGCATAAACATCCAAAAATCCCTCAACCCGATCCTAACCAACCGATCTTTCAGCCCAACAGCTTTAATATCGGGAAACTCAAAGACGACAATTCAGACTACCTAGCTGAAATCATACAATTACATCAAAATTAACCAATCATAGCATAAAAATGGATAGATATATATATTCTAAAAAAAACTCAACAAAGCAATAAAATGTTCAAACATAGCCAAAAAGATAACAACATTATTTACAAAGTTGGAATATAGTGAGGATTTAATGAAAATATGAGGGGTGTTGACAGCATAAGGAATAATATTGGCGATAGGAGAATGAGATCATGAAGCATGAAAACTATAGAAAAGAGAGTAGTTGAAAATTGTGCAAACATAATAAGTTTGATAGTACAAATTGGGTTCAAAACGTTCAATCAAAACATGAATTTTGGGTTACATATGACATATCGACTGTTACATTACAAACATCCAAATGCCTCTTAGTTTCTACCAATATATTCTTGTCCCAGTGCAAAAATTGCTTGCTAGGCAAACATTTAAGACTTTTTATCCCTGGAGGTTCGAAATTATAGATATAGATCCGACAAAATGACCATATTTGTTTTGGAGTAATAATTTATAAGAACATTTGGAAAAATAAAAATGATTAAAAAGTATAGCACATTATATTTATCTCAAAGTTTGATTTTTTATCATACATTATGTCAAAAACAAAATGTTTGAAAACATTTAATTAACCGTGTTTATTTTGTAGGAAGACATCTTATTAAGATTATGTACTTTACTAATAAAGCTCTAACTAATATTTTTTTTAGTGATTTACATATTACTTTAACCTAATTTTAATTTATATTTGTTTAACTTTAACTTTACTTTTGTTTAATAATGTTATTTAAAAAATAATGTCAAAAATAGAGTAGGAGGGAAAGTACTATAAAAATAAGGGTAGTGAAGTTGTGTACCCCGTTCACGACTACGTTAAGTTGTGGATCCAGCTCACGACAAGGCATTGATGTAAACCTCGAACACTAAGGAAACTTTTGGCTGAATTTTTGAGGTAAGACAATTAAGACACTTTAAAGAAACTTTGTAGAATAAAGTATTTTCATTTAAGTTATGTATTTTAAGTTATAAAACATTAAAGTAGAAGTAAGGTTTTGGCCGAATTTGAGTTTCTAAGCAAGAGAGTTTTTTGGCCGAGTGTCATGAATTTGTTGGGCTAGTTAGGCATGATTTTTGGGTTAAGAGAGGGTAGTGTGGCGTTTTGGGTTGATGTTGGACGCATAATACAAGTGTGGCCAAGGAAACACGCGACAAACCCTGCGCGCGAAGGCCATGCGAGATGCGTTGGGCATGCGGGCAACGCCCCTTGTGAGGTTAGCAGGCGGCTGGCTTGCCCAGATGATGCGCACGCGTGTAGCCTCTACCGTCTATCCCTTGCGCGCCAGTCATGCCAAATAGGTGTTTTTAGGGCAGTTTTTGATATTTTTGGAAATTCTAAGCAAAGTTTTGAAAATTTCATGATAAAAGGGAATTAATTGGAGTTATTTCTCATTATTTCAGGACAAGAAGAAATCGTGCAAGTCTACAGACCAAGGGTTTAAGCTCCGAGTAGTGAGTGGTAAAATGAATTTAAATTAATTTCTAAATCTTATCATTCATCAAATGTTTTTACGCATACAAATATTTGAATGTTTGAGTTTATTGACTTGCGAGAATGTTTTAAGAAGTATTAAAGTATGTTATTTAGAAATAATTCCAAAACATGTATTTATAGTTAAACCTATTAATATTTGCAAGCCATGTTTTACAAGTATGTTTGAGTTCTGGTACAGTAAAGTTTACCATTTTAGAAAGATATTTGAAAAGCATGAGTTTAATGAGAATGGGTTAAAGAGAAAACCATGGTACTCTATATACCGAGTTCTCGACGGCCAATGTGCACAGAAATGGGGTAAGGGATTGAGCTAACCACTTAGCCACTACCATCGAGTTCAGGCAAGATACTATGATTAGCGCTCTGCTATCTTGACCGAAAATATATATCAGACACGTTAGGTCGAGCTAGTTACTACCGTACCAAGTTTCCTGAGTATAGAGTATGCAGAAATAAAAGAGTATTTGAAAGTTACAATGTTTGAAAGAGTTTAATTTAAAGAAATAATAAAGATTTTGTACTTATGTAAGTTTATGAAAAATATTAAAGATATTTTGTTTTAAAATATGTTTTTATAAAATCAACACTCACTAGGCTATTTAGCTCAACCTTTCCAAATGTTTTCTCACTTTTCAGGTAGAGGTCGTGATCCGGAAGCCTTCCATGTCTGTTGTGCAAAAGTTGTAGATAATTTTAATGTTGTTGGTTAGTACTTTGGCTTACCCATATTGTGTACATAGGTTTTGTTAAGGGGTTAAGCACAGTTGTAGTTTCTGTTTGGTTCTAAAAAGGATAGTTTGGATGTAATGACATTTAGCCTAAACTTGTTTTGGTTTGTGTAAAGAAGTTTATGTTAGTTATGTTCTTCTACTTTCCGCTGCGTATGTTTTACTTTGCTCAAGTTATTTAGCATGATTAAGGATCTGTAGTCAGGGTCAACTAGTGTTATTTAGAGACGAAAAACAACATTGGTTAGTTTCACGCTACATCTCAAGCTGAGCATGCAAGTGTTCGGGGTAGGATGTGACAATTGAAGTCATTGCTTACAATTTGTATGGGATAATTCCTTTATTGTGGTTTTGAGTTGTCGGAGAAGAGAGACAGCATCTCATCACACTATCCCTTTTGATCAGCGTATTGCATTGTACGTAGAGGTTAGCTGCAGGATTTCTTGGGGTTTCTCAAATTGGATTCATGCAATTGGATTGGCACCTAATTATTGTTTTAGTAGAGCGTTGGAAACTGGAGAGTACACATTTCATATGCCTTGTGGGAATGCACCATCACATTGCAAGATGTTGCGATCTAGTTGGGGTTACTGCTAGACGGGGGAGTCTATTGTGGGATCATTAATGTATAACTGAAAACAAATGTGAAGATTTCTTAGGAGTTCTACCACCTGATATGAAAGGTTAAAGGCCTTCCATGGTCGACTGAAAAATTTGCAGAATTGCCACTAGATCTTGAAGTTATGAACGTCCAAAGATATGCTCGTGCATACATTATGGAACTCATTTGAGGTTTTTTTGTTTACCAACAAGTCAAATAATCTGGCACACTATGTTTTTTCCACTTTTAAGCAATTTCGACCATGCTAGTACATACTCTTGGACCGCTGCATGGCTTTATAGGGAATTGTGTTAAGCTAGTAATGCACAATCCTTAGAAATAGTTGGGTCACTAATGCTACTACAAGTATATGGGCATATGATAGATTTCCTATTGTAGCAGCACAAGCTGTATTACAGGCTTTAGTTACTCGACCACTGAGTTTCAGTTATTATTTTATTTATATATTGTTTTTTTAAATATATTTGCACTCATTATAACATATTATTAATTTTGTCACACATTAGATGGAGTTGTGTTCCATCTGCAGCGAAACAATCAGCAAATATGTTGTTAACATATCGACAGATATTTGATCGAATGATGCGCACATAAGTAGTAAAGTATTATACGAATGTTGTCAACTTATTTTTTGTTGTTACTTATGTGTTTTTAACAGATTAATTAGACACCATACACATTCGATACCTGATCGATGTCATAATGATGAAGAGGTCTAAACTTACTTGGACCCTATGATATGCTTCCATATCGTTGGGTGGCATTTACCAGATCTTGTGTTGCAACCGTTCAGTATGATAAAAATCACACCATCATTATGCTTTACGAACCTGACACTGCACCAAATCGATTTAAGAGGCAAGCACGATCAAGATAGGTGTAATATTTTTTAGGATGGAGTATATCACGATGTGGCATACACGTCATGATAGTTGTGCAGAAGGAAAATCAACACAAGAGCCAACTATCTCATATGACTACTTTTCTTGGTACAAGTCAATTACAAGACGCTTTATCACACCTGATGACCCTTACTATTATTGCATGGTAAGAATTTTAATATGATTTGTTTTCTTATTTTATAGCATGACATTAGTTAATTACATTATTTGCAATAATTCATAATAATTTTGTTCTCAAGATGTACACAATTTCTCGGTGGAACATGATTATTTGAGTTCAATGTGTGATCAAACCTTGGTAAATGGGGAATATATTATTCAGTAGACAAGACGACTCAATGTTGTAAACATGGATCGAAGACGTATTCCACGTAGATGGCGACAAAGAGAGGATGTTGTAGACGAAGATCGGGATCATGCTTAGTTCATAATTGTAAATTTTAATTCATATGAACTTCAAATTTGTATGTAGAATTATATGAATTTGAACTTTTATTTCCACCATGGTGATATTAAAAACTAAAGAAAAAAATACCCTTGAAAGTTTTAAAAAAAAGTCACCTAAAAATGTACAATCTTATTCTTCTTCTTCTTTTTTTTTTTTCAAATTTTGTTTAACTGAAATTATTTAAATGTACAACCAAATTTGTTGCATCAAAATAAAATTTTGTGATAAGTGGAAATACTTGTCAAAGAGATCAAAGTTCAAAGTTTTTTTTTTAAGGAAGTCGTGTACCCTACACGACTTCCTTTAATCCAACCACAATCTATTTTTGACAATAATTTCACCTTCACTCTTGTTTATGTCTTATCTTTTCTAGGTACCTTATTTTGACAATAGTTTTTTTTTTAAAAAAACATTATTCTTGAACTTTATTATCATGCCTTGATCCACTTCATGTTATGTGATGGAACGAAGACGCGACCGCTTAGATGTCTTATGCGAGATTCTCCGTGAAGTAACTGAAATGATTAAAGCCATTGGCAGCAGAAGATTTTACAGAGATCTTAGATCAATTTAATTGAGAACTTAAAAATATCGTACATTGACAATAGTTACAAAAACAATTTTCTAATTGAGACTAAGCATGCTTTAAAATTATAGATTAAAGAAAGAGAAACTCACGTAGTTTGACGCTTCTGAATCAACTAAAACTCCAAATTAGGAACACCACCCGTCAGAGACCTTCATATTCTCTGGGATGAGATTGGTTTGTGGGAACCAATTGGAATTAGAAAATCTTTTAAAAGAATCTTTGAGAGAATTCGTAGAGAGACAAACGCTTAGGTTTAAAAAACTTGTTTTCTTCTGCGTATTTATAATTTCCTCTTCTTTAGGAAATTGGAGAGAATCATGGGATTCTATTAATTAAGTTTTTTTTTAAAAAAATTAAATTAACTAATTAATTGATTAAATCATATTTAATTAATATTTAATGAATATCTCTCACCTATCTTATAATTTCAATTTAATTAAATCAAATTTAACTAAACTATTAATTAATTCTTTAATTAATTAATTGGTAAATTAAATATCTTATATTTAATTTAATTCAATTTTGAATCATATTCAAATATAAATTTATCTCATAACCTATAGTTTTAATGTGTATCATATACGCATTAAAATTTAACCCATAGTTTTAATACGAATCCAATTCACATTAAATTAATATTTGAACTCATTCAAATATTTCATCTCTCATAAATTAATTTTGAGTCATATCCAAAATTAAATTTATATAATAAAGTTTAATTGAAATACAAACTTTATATTATAATGTATCATCATACATTATACTAATTTTCAAAGTAAATTTGAACATTTCAAATTACAACAAATATAAATAAATCGCATTATCTTTTACGAGCTAGGAATGGAACCTAATGGACCTATAGATTAGAAGTTACAACGATATGAGATTAATTGGCTAAATTCATTAACCACATTAATCAATATTTATTAACTGTGTACACTCCACTAAAGACTCATAGCTGAACTGTTCTCACTGTAGATATATTTCTGTGTCCACGGATATAGATCAATAACAGTAAGTTAGTCATTCACTAGTGTTTGTAACACCAGCTGTGTCAAATTATCATTTTCCCCATGGGTTACTTCTATTTCTTAAATACCAGTGCTCCTCTAATGAACAACCTGTTTATGGTCCAACCAATAAACAGAAACCCCTCTCGTGTCATAAAGAAAGTAGGACCATTTATTCAAGTCCCAGAGTCACCATTTAAGGGAACACTCATCTACTTACCCTAAAGTCGGGAAGTGATGAATTCCTTCTTGTGTGATTATGTTCCTAACTCCCATTCGGTCTTGTCCCTAAAATGATAAGCATATTGAGTCGGCAATTTGGCCACTCTCACCAGTACAAATCAAATGACAATTCCTTGCGAATAGGAGTTCATAACACACTCAGGATTAAGACTAAGTTACGTAGGTCATATTAATGAAATAGAAACCCAACTAGTTAACGGAGTTATATCTAGTGGTTACTATTTCGTGGTTCGGTCTTATGCAAACTCATTGCATAGGATACCCTCACTCACATGTCACCTACACGAACACATTGGATCATTGCGTTTGTATCAAATACAAAGTGAGTCGTATCCATAGTATTATCAGGATAAGGTACCTAGCCTTATCCCTATACTATAGACACTTTAAGCTGATCTTGAACATTGATCCTTGTATGTCTCTACATATTGTTCAAGACTCATCAAACAACTTAGGATGTTAGTTTATTGGATTTAAGTTATTAAGACAAAGTTAATAATATAATCAATAACACTTATTGAAATTATAATAATAACACTTTATTTATAACAGTCAATGAATTATATTTACAATCTTTGAGTTTTAGGACATAAATCCCAACAATAGCGCGTAGAACATTTAGTAAGTGGAATTAAAAGACAAACACAAAGAAAATGTAACGCGGAATGTGGATGAATAAATAGTAAAACTTTCATTGATACTTTAGAAATTAGTACATTTAGTACTTTTTACAACATTCATCACAAAACCATTAAAAATGACTCAGAACATCATGTGTACTTTTTTCACCTAGCTACTATACCCTATGTGAGTTAAGTGTGGCCTCTACCAAAATGATGCAATCTAAGGAGACACGGTAGACGATCAAGGCTGAAAGTTCAACGTTGGATGTCCTTCGTTATCTGGAAGGGAGGAGGGGGAATAAAATAGAACATGTGAAATGTTAGACGGAAACGTCTAGTGAGTGAGATCTTTTAGCAACCACCTTAAATAAATCAAATTTGCCTTAACACATGAAAATTGTTTCGTCAAATCATATAGTATGAATAATATCCAGTATTATCAATAAAACATTGAGTTTAAATCAATCCAAATCTCATGCGTTAGGTGATTCACAATACTTCAATATCATCAATCACTTTTGGGGGTTATTTTAAGATTATCCCCTTTTTACAATCTTTCATCATAAGTCACAAAGATAGTTTCTTTTCAATTCTTTCATCGTAATTCATAATGCATCGCATGCATTTCGCGTATAACAGTCATTTTGTAGAATCATTTCGTAGGTTTAATTACATCTTTATACCTTTCCTTGGCTCAAACATTTTCCACACTCTTTTGCCAAGTTACAGATATGTGGAGTAACCTCACCACGTTTAGCTAGTTCCATCAATTCCACTACGCATGACCCGACTTCTAATGCCAGATCACACAGCAAGCAAAGGACATTCCATACCGGATCACACAACAATGAGGCATCATATTCAAGATCACACAACATGAATAGAACATTCTATTCCAAATCACACAACAAAAATAGAACATCTTATCCTAGATCACACAGGAAGGATAGGACATTCTCATTGCATCAGGTGCAAAAGATCATCTTATTTCAAACTTTATCAAATCTTATGCATTCTCCATAACACATTATTACAATTCACGACAAGTCCAATTCATTATAAGTCATATGCATCTTAAGAATTGGAAGTATAAGAGAAATCATACAGCTCATGGCTTCAACAGAAATATATGCAAGGTTTCAAACATATTTTAGAAAATTTTATTTCATTTTGGAGTAAACTAGCTCCTTAGCCTAGCTTCCTTGGTCAAGAGTTTCCTTGCACTTCTCGAAATCTTTACTAGAGTTAAGCTTGTTTCGAGTCTCTAGAGGTGCTGGATATCTCCTTTGTTCTTCCTTAGGTAAGCTCAGGGGAAAAAGTAACTTCAAACTAGTCAAAATTCTTCTATTTATAGGTCTCTCCAGTGAATTTTTCCATGTCGGAATGATTGCCTCATGCCATGCCAACAAGAAGTGGTCCAATCTCAAAACGCCAAGTGCCTCTACCTAACCCTTATCCTGAGTTTGGATTGATCTGCGACTATAATTATTAAACAACTAAATTACTAAAAGTAAGAAAGTAATTAAATGCAATGATATTCAAAGGACAAAAATAGAAAAAAAAATGAGATTTTAACTATTTACATATTATTTTAATATTGTATCTCAACATAGAGTTTAGTTGATTAAAATAACTAAAAAATAATTTCAATAGCTACACACAAGAGAAATCTCAATAAACATAATCAGACATGAAACTATTAGAAAGGTATATCCAAATGAATAGTGTGCACTTTAAATTTTATAATTAAATTTAACTAAAGTTTATTTTATATCCAAATGGGAATAAGAACAAGGATTACATTTTCTTGAATTACCTCTTCTTTATTTTTAAACTTTTTTTATCAATGTCAATATTGTAAGTCATAAGTGATTTGAGATAATCTACTTTAACTTTATAACATTTGGATGTAAAAGAAACTCGTAATCTCTTAGGCCCTTAATTTTTATTCTTAGATTCTTATAAAATCAACGATTGTAATAAATTTAAACTTTAAGAAGGGTAATTGATGGTCATGGCAACAAAATAACAATATACTTATATATCATATATACATTATTCAAATATAGTTTATTACTCTTTACAAAATGAATGAATTTAGAGTTAAAAACAAAAATATAAATTAGAGAATATAAATTTATACCCTCAACTTTAGGGTCTATATGGGATAAATATTAGCACAAAGTAAGCAACTTAACTTTCTTTCTTCTTTCTTAAATTAAAGATGTTAATGACATGTGAGACTTATAAATTAAACCTATTAAACTTTAAATTTACAGAAATGAATCGATTTAGGCTCTCAATTAATATGTTTTAAAAAAAAAATTCATACAAGCTATAACAATCTAATTTTTTAAATTCGTATTTGAAAAAGTCAACACACATATAAAAATCGATACATTGATAATTGTTAAAATAAGTAGCTATTCCCTAATTAATAACAATTAGAAGTTCAATTTTCTCAATTAAAAAAAAGAGTGTAAGTGTAAATTAAAACGTTCTTAAGGCTTAAATTGATATAATTGTTTGATTTTAAATTTAAATTAATACTACTGGAAAATTGGGTGTTAGTGAATTTTTTCCTTAAAACTTAAGAATAAAAAATATTGCACACAAGATTGAGGTGGAGGCTACCAAATATTTTAATAACAAAACTGAAAAGAAAAAGTATATATTATTGAAGAAAAAATCTTATTATATTTCACTACTATAAATAAATCATTGTGTTTGGATTGGCTAAAGGGTCTGACTAAATACATTCATGTCCCACCCAAATTCTTTTATCTTTATTTATTTTTGTTTTATTTAAATATATCATTTTGTCTCCACAATTGTACTATTCTATTGATTTATTTGTATATTCATGAAAAAAACAAACTAAAAAACTAACAAATAGACCTACAAATTATGAGTTTCAAGGATCCAAGATTAATTGACAAACACTTTTAATCACTTTTAATAGAGTTAATTAGCATTCGTTAACTAATCGGAATTGTCCATTATAGCCCATAGTTGTACTCTCCTCACTTTTGATATATTTGTGTCCATTTGATATATTTGTGTCCACTTGATATAACTATAATTAGTAAGTCAACTCTTCACAGACTGTCCGCTTTACCCTCAAGACTACATCTTGTTCCTTAAGTTTATGTTGATCCCTCTAATGAACAATTGGTTTAAAGTACAACCTTAAACTCAATCCCTCTTGGGCCAATGAAAGGGCGGGGTTCTTTTATTCAAGACCAGGATTCAACATTTTAAGGAACAACCTATCTACTAACATTAAAAGCACGTAAGAGTGAATTCCGTCTTGGACCCTACATTCCAGCTATCCACCCAATATTACCTCTGAAATGGAAGGTCTATTAGATCGATGCTGATGAACTGTCATCATCTATGCAGATCTAAGAATAATCCTAAGTAGACAGAAGTTCATAGTTAGCTCAGGATTAAGTTCGAGTTACCCAGGTCAACTAATAGTTTAGAAATAGTAAATTTTAACTGGTTAAAAGTATTATAAAGTAAAAGTGACTATTTCATGGTTAGATCTTATACAATCTAATTGCATAGGATACCCCTATTAGCATGTTTCTACATGATCGTCTTGAGATCACCCTATTTGTACTAAATATAAAGTGAGTTGTATTCATAGTGTCATTAAATAAAGCGCTCAACCTTATTCCTTTACTATAGACTATTTAAACTTTTACTTAAACTTGATCTACGTTTATGTCTCTACATAAAGTTTAAGTACTCATACTACAATTAAGGGACCTTATTTATTGGATTATGAGTCTTATCATAAGCGAATCTCTTTATTCAATAACGACTTATTGAACAATATTTCAACAACTTTTGTTGAATAATATATAGAATAGTTTAACGTTTACAAATCACAAGTTTTAGAACATAAAATTCAACATGACTGACTTTTCTTCGTGTCGTCGTCATCTCTTCGTTTTAGCCAAATCTTTTATGTTACTTTATTTCTTTGTTGGATTTAATTTTTGGTATGATTTTAGCTTAGGATTTTTTCTTTTTTTGGGCTTCTTTGTAACAATTTCCTCTATTTAATGTGCTTTGATGTCTTGGATTTAGAACTGATGGGTCTAATTTAATTTAGAAAGTGAAATCTATGAGTTTGGTTGATGGAAGTTGCCTTGAAGAATTTAAGCTTCGATTTAAAAAGTGTGGGGGTAAAATAGAAATACTTTAAACTTAAGATTATATCACTTTAGGATTTGTGATTTGATTTAGCTTAGGGGTTAATTTTTCCCCATTTTAATTTTTTGGGCTTTCTTATTTTTTTACTTCTTTGTGTCATTTTCCTCTATTTCTTTTGCTATGATTCTTGGATTTAGAATTTGATAGGTTTGATTTGATTTAGAAAGTGAAAATCTATGAATTTGGTTGATGGAAGTTGCTTTGAAGAGTTTAATTAGCTTGGATTTAGAAAGTGATGGTGTTTGGAAGACGCAGATGAAGAAGAGATCAAGAATGAAATGTTCTCTAATAGTCAAGAAATACCATAAACTTATTTGAGAATTTAATGATTGAAGCACGTAATGAACTATACCGTGGTTGTTCACAATATTTTACTTGAAGTGTTTAGTGAAGTTGAAATTCTCAACGACTGAAGTAAACAATTATTTAACATGTTGATAAAATTGTTAAAAGAAGTATTTCCATCCGACATCATTATACCTACTTTCTTTTATGAATCTAAACAAAAATTATGTGAGGTGAGTTGAACTTAGTTTATTTGTTTTGGTGCTGTAAATGGAATTTTTATGTATTTGGGTTTATGAGGTTTGAATGTTATTTCTGGTGAGTTAAGCTTAGCTTTACTTGTTTTGGAGATGTAAATGGTTTTTTATGTGTTTGGTTGAAGTTTATGAAGTTTAATGTTGTGTTCGATTAAAGTTTGTGAAGTTTGAATGTTATAGTATAATGTGCTCTAAGTGAATGTGATTGTAGGTAAACTGCTATTTTGAAGATGTTTTTTTGAAAATGATATTTGGAGATGTCTATCACATTTTCTTCTATGACTTTGCCAAGGCATATTAAAAAAAAATTGATTTGATTAATACTATATACCATTATGAATTTATGAGAACACTCGACAGTGTGTTTTAGTCCTCAAAAGATGTTCTCTCGACAGGTATTCTCTAACCAATATTCTAACAATGTTAATGTTGTCGAGAGTTGATCTCCTGACACACTTTGAACATCTCAACAAATTCAAGCATAAGAAAAGTAGTGTTTTCTTCTTTTAGTGAGTAGTTCGTATGTGAGCTTTTAATTTGATCAATTAGCTCCTTGTAGTTTGTTGATTCTTGTGATAAAACTCATCAATTAGTATTGATGTTGATATATATTTGTAAAATTAAATGTTTGATATTGATATCAACAACATCAACATTTTAATTTATAATTTCGAATTGATCACCAATATTGATGGTGTAACCATCGACTTGTACAAATTTGGTTATTATACTTTAAAAAAATTCATTTTATCCTCTATGCATTCAATTTTTATTTATTTTAGTTCTTAAATTTTGAAAATGGTTAAATTATTTTGAATTATGGTTGGTTTCAAATTTTACTTTTGAACTTTTGGAAATTTTTATTTTAACTTTTGAAGTTTTAGGGTATTTTTCTCGGAAAAAAATGTTTTTATGGATCTATTTATGCAAAATAAATATAAGCATGCATGTGGGACAAAAATATCGACACATCATATATGAACCACATTTGTTGATGTCTTCTTCCTTTCTGTTCCACGTCTTATCAATTATTTAATCCTTTCATATTATATTGTTTTTTCTCATTTCTAACTTCAAATTTACTTCCCTATATATTTAGATTTGTCTACTTTAAGCAACACATAATCAAACATGAACATCAACCACAAATACCTTCAAGTCCATTCTTTTAAAAAAATAAAAATAAAATTTTTCAAAATACTTAGAAATAGAACTATTTTGATTTCTTCACTTTAATATTTTATTTTTTAATCAGAATTAAAGCATGACATCTCATTTTTTTTTAATGTAACCATAAATTTGGATCAAAATATATATTTTTAAAAGTATAGTAAACCTTTGGAAAGTAAAAAAGCTAAAATAAAAGAAAAAATAAATATATAATATCCAAATAAACATTCTTAAAATACAAGAACTAGAATAAATAAAAATTAAAAATACATAAACTAAAATAAATCTAAATTTGAAAAGAAAATGTTAAATTTCAAATTTGGTTATTACAATTTAAATAAGTTATAACTAGAATTTAATCCTTACACTGTTATAAAACTTAAAGATTATTTATACAAAATCGATTTTATTAAAGTATGAGAATTATATTATAATTTTTAAATTCATAAAAAAATTTTTTTTTTAACTTTTTCTACAAGGGTAGCGATAAGATTAGGACCAAATTTATAATTTAAGAAAGAAAAAAAAAAGATGTTTGAAGTGTGTTTTAAAATTTAATAATGCAATAATGGTGACGATTGAAGACTGACGACACATTGATGATAAAAAAAACTTTTTAGGGTGATAGAGTTATAGGCTTTCTTTTCTCTTTTCGAGTCTCCAAAATGCTAAAATCCACATTGAAGTGGCAAATGGGTCAAAGTCACAAATGGCTGCCATTTTTTATCAATGATGATGAACAAGAATTCAAGTGGCCAACCAAATTCTCTCTTTCACAACTATGAATGACAAAAGATTTGTGCCAAACAATTATTTGTCCATTTCATACAAGTTTCGTCTCACCAAATGGGAAAGTTATGATTACATTGTTATCTTTTTTATCTTTTTTTTTTTTTTTTTTATTTTTTATTTTTTTTTTTTTATTTACCATATTGATCTTTGACGCATATGTGTCTGATTCAAAATTCAATCATAACTTTCTATCATATATCCAAGTTTAGTATTTTAATTGGTGTTTTGTTGATAATTACTTTTATACAAATTATGTAAGTTGATTATTAATGTCAAAATCTTATTAGAAAAAATCTCACTTGATCTACACGTTTTCCTGTGATAAATTTGTAATTTAAAAAAGAAAGGAACTGCAAAAACAAAAAAAAGATTTATATGTTAAAGTTAGAGATGAACAACTAAAGAGTAAAGAATAAGTTAGAACATGAACTTTTGACTCACATGATTTGATATCTCATTTTTTATTTGTTTATATACATAAATTAAGATTCTAAAAATTTTAGATAATTTTGTTTGATGTTTGAATTGCTCAACGTTGAGCTTGTTCTCGACCCTAATGTGATAGGTATGCCCAATTTCTTAATTCTCACTGAGCTACCTTTCAAATTGTCTAAATTCCAAGTTTCTTCAATTATGTATATTAATTTCAAACACTTTATTGAGTAATTAATTGTGTGTACAAAGAGGAATAGTAAACTAAATACATATATAAGACACAATATACATGAAAAAAAATTGCTAATGACAGGGATCTAATCTCTTCTAATTTATAGAAAATGGATAATTTATGTTAAAACATTTCCTCAATTGTATACAGCGTGAGCGAGACCTTAGAGCCTGGCCACGTGCTAACCTAGTGCACCTGTTCAGGCCGCGCGCGTCTCTTGACTGCTTTCCATGTCAGGTCGCATGTCTTGACCGCGTATGGCTGACCGTGTGCTAGATGTGTTGGGTGCCTTATGGTCGCATGCTTCACGGTTGCATGACATGTCATGTGGCCTAGGCGTGTCTTATGCTGCTTGGCCGCACATTAGTCATGTCCCTCGTGCGTCTAAACCCTGTAAAATAACCTCTTTACCTTTCTTTGGTGTAACACAACCCTTGTTCCTGCTGTCCGACCCACTTTGCTAAATGCCTAGAAACTAGGTTTCTGTCTAGAATCCTAATTCCACCTTAGGAGGTTAATAACTAATTTTTTTTAACTCAAATGAGAAAACTTCCTTCTATAAAGTTGTTTATAATTTTCTTAAGTATCTTATGGTCAAATTTCAGCTTAAGATTCCAAATAATACATTCTATAGTCCTCAAGAGCTCAATACACTGCTCAATCTTACCTGAGAACTGACCTTTAGTGTCTTAACTCAGAAGTTGAACACTTTCCTCAACTCTTTTGGGTCTGACAATCCTACTCTAGGAACTAGACTCAATTTAAGAATTCTTGCAATTTGAATTACTCAATTGACACGAGTGGTTGGAAAAACTTCTCTTCTAAAGTTTGCTTTATATAGTGATCCTTGCACGACTTCCAATTGACACCTTCTATTTGTCGCTTTACACCCCCTCCTTGCATGGTTGGCCTTTCGCCACGTCCTACTTACAACAATTTAAATGTTTGCATGCCATGGCATTTGGATTCCACTCCACCTCTTGTCATGACACTTAGATTAAAAAATGCCTTGAAGCTTGCTATGGCTGCCTACATTAATATTTAGACAACCTCCTTCCCACCTCCTTACCATGTCACCTCAATGACACAACAACTATGTCATTTAAACCATAACACCAAAAAAATGTCATCGTATCAACTAATACTCCTAAAGGAATTTCTTCTTTAACTTTCTTTCACTAACGCTACTACAAGAACTTTTAAATGACTTTAAGGATCCTAAGTTGTAGGGTTTTGTAATGACCCAACTTTCCTATAAGTTGAGGTCATTAATATTTAAATAAGTATAGTTTTTTTTTTTTTTTTAAAAAGAAATAAATTTATAAGTTGAGGAAAATTTTTAAATAATAATAATAAAAATAAATAAGTAATTAAAGTGATAAATCAAAATACGTTCGGGCCCATAAAATAAAAGAAATACATAAAATAATTGAACCGAAGTTCTGAAACAAACCAAAGATATAATTACTAAAATATAAATGCGGAAAAACTGAACTATTCCCTATGGCGATCCACGGTCACTTATCATTTGCCAGCTTGCCCTTGCCTCTCCCCTTACCTAAAAGTTTAACATTAAAAAGAGTGAGTATAAATTTATACTTCCCATATTTAGTCTCACTATGTGTTGTTCGTCTCTTTGTTAGAGTCCTGTAATAAAGTACCACGCGCTATGGTGCTCCCGAACGCACACTATCCAGTAGTCCCACCGGGACTGAACTGGGCTCTCTGTGGACCCGAAGGAATCACCCTAAAGGAGAGTCGGGCTCTAAGTGATTCCGTCGAATCACGTCTCAATAACTACACAGACATATATAGGGAAGGACCTTGATGGACCCTTCGTGGTACGACTCTAACCGGCAGACCAACATAACACTATAGGCTATAGAAGCTCAACATAATACCAACATCTTAGCTCAAACACACATAACTAAAAAATAACATATAATCATATCATACACCAATGGTGCTGCATCTCAATCAAAAGGGGGAAAAATCTCTTACCTGGAGATCTGCTAAAATAATTCACTGGTTGACAGTCAATTCCTCCCAATACTCAGTCCTAAACATAAACAAAATTAACATTAATAATTTTGTCAACTATCACCCTACTGTTTAATTAAGCAACCAAACTTATCCAAGCTTACCCCAAGATTAGGGTTGAATCCAACACAACCCTAAATGGAACAATTCACAGTCTCAGTTCCTCCAATTATACTCGTTCCTTCAAGAAAACATAGATCCACTTAAATCCATAACTTTATTCATTTGGGACAAAATAGGTAATTAATGGGAGTACCAACACAATCAATATTAGCCAAACTCACCAAAGTGACTCCAAAACAAGGAACGGCTCGGCAGGGCAGTCGGCTCGGGCGCACAGCTTATAGAGGAGAAAGAATGCGTTCGGCTCGGATCAACGGAGACAGCTCACGCGGCTCATTGAAGGGACGCGGCTTGGAGTAAGGGAGACGGCTCACGCGGCTCGATGAAGGAACTCGGCTCCGGTGTGGCTCGGTGAGGAGGGACGTGTGCGGCTTGAGAAGGCTCGATTGCGGTGGGCGACGGGGCTTCGTCTAAAGTTCGACAGAGAACCGAGCCGGAGGGATGCGGACGGACGACTGTGGAGAGACGGTTCGACTTCGACAACCTAGTGTAAAATGGCTCACGACGTTCTCGACTGGCCAACAGTCCTTGTCTCCGTCTGAGCAAGCGACGAACGAAGAGAAACGGATGAAGAAGATGACCGAAGGAGGGTGGCGTGCGGCTAGGGCTTTAATCGTGAAGGGAAGAGGAAAGAGTGGAGAAGAAGGTGAATAGTAAGTTCACGCTTCCCAAAAATACCCTATTTAATAATTACAATATTATTATTATTAATAGTTATTACTATTATTATACTTATTAATTAATTCTTTCTCTTTTTACTTTTTCCACCATAACAAACAACCTCTCATCTCTCCTCATTTAATAACTCTTTCCATCATTTTTAATCCTTCTCTTTTTCCAACAAAAGATACATTTTCCTTTATAATTATATTTATTCCAAAATAAAATTACTCTCATTCCTCCATAACTTAATACATACTCATATAAATAATTACCCATAAACTTTTACTTTACCAACCTTAAATTCAAAACCAAATTTTTAACAATAGAATTCCAATTTTCAAAAATTAACCACACATCTTTCCAAAACACTTAACCTCCACAATTTAAAACAATTTCACAAATAACACCCAAAATTAAACAAAATAAAATGATAATAAAAATCACCAAATAGTTTTGGGGTGTTACAGGTTTACACAAAAGATAATAACATGTTTCTTACATTGTCAAAAAAAAAATTACTTAAGTAGAAAGCGATAACATATGATAGAATGTCAATTAATGGGAACACCAATCTAATCCACATCAGCGTGGTTCGATAACACTAAGATCATTGGGAATAAAACTCCAATCGAGAACCTGTAGTGCCTTTGGATAAAGCAAATAACATGGAGTACAACAGTACAAAGTATAGTTTGAGGAGCACACACGAACTGACTAACAATATGAATAGCATAGGCAATATCTAGATGAGTCACAATCAAATAAATAGAAGTTTCAACAAGTTGCTAATAGAGTGTGACATCTTCGATAAGAACACTATAAAAAAGAGTTAAAGTTGGACATTTAGATCAAGTAGTATAGAAATTGTGGCAGAGTTAAGAACATCAGAGTTGCATCTCATAATTTTATGTATTTAAATAGCTGAATATGAGACTAAATACATGCAAGACCAAAATAGAAGAAAGGAAAGTACTAAGGGAGATCATGGTGACTTGTTACTTGTGGAAGCTTGTGACAAATGGCTAAGTTCCTTCATATTTAACATGTTTAGAAATAATAATCAAATGGTCAAATCATTAAAATAAAGAATATTTTTTTAAAAAAAAGTCATTCTAATCAATTTAATGTTTTGGTTTACTTTTGAACCTGATTTTCATATACCATTAATATGATTATATTGAATGATCTAAGAGTAGAATTTAGAGTGTCAAACACTTTAATCTTTTGGTTTACTTTTCAATCCAATTTTCATACTATTTTGAGTGACTGAGTGACGGAGTAGAATATTTAGAGTATCTTTTTTATCCCATGATTATTTTTTTAAAAAAATTAAATTACTTTCCAATGTATTTTTCGTTTTACTTTAAATTATTTTCAGATGGTTGAGTTTATACTAATCATAAAATATATCATATTTTTATTTATAATTATTTAACTTAGATTTAGACTCCCTTGTTCTCTTTTTATCTTGTTACTTATCTACAATTTTGTAGTTTAATTTTAATACACAAAGATGGTTGACTAACATCACGCAGTTGTAAATAAAAAACTATATAGCCTAAAGCATATGTTAGTGGTAACTAAAGATGTCCATTTAACCTAAAGAGTTTAAGAGAGTTATCCCTAGAGAATTCCTAATTAATAGATAGAGAATGAGAAAAGGAGCGAGGTGACTTTTGTTTTACTGAATGGCTAAAAGAAGATGGGGATGGAGAATATTCTTTCGCTCCGCTTTGCCTATTTAATTAATTAATTATTGATTAACTGATGGATGGGTTTCTTTGTATATATTGTTTATTTTCTTATTTAAAATTCCACCATGTTTGGCTTTTCCATTTCTTTACATGCCAATTTCACTTTATTGAAAAAGTTATATGTTTCATCATCACTTTGGGTATTTTTTGTTAGGCATTTTTCAACAAAGTTTTTTTTTTTTTTTTAAATTTCTCAATTCCAAATTGAGGGATTCAAAATGGCATTGGAATCGTTATTCTAAGCTTTACGGAATGGGTTCAAAATACTAAAATTTGTAGAGAATAAATAAATTTGTTATTAAAAGTAAAAAAAAAAATACTTAAAACTATTTTTAGTTTGAGAAGTATTACATTTCTTATCGTTAATTTTTCTACGTAGAGAGAAAATGTGTCCTTATTTATGTTATTCTTAATTCCATGATATTTAAGGGCTATTTAGATTGAGGAAATTCGGATGGAAATTGATAAAAAAAAAATAGGCATGTGCAGCGAAAATTAGATCAATTTTTATCTTAATTCCACTAATTAGTTAACATGATAAACCCTAAAATAAAATCAAATTAAGCTTTAGTGATTATACCTTTGTAGCTTCTAATTGGCTTGTATCTTTACACACACACGAATCCGGATCACCATTAGTGTTAACCAGCTATTCTCCGAACTTAGAATCGGATTGTGAGACCTGATGAGTGAAAGATTTGTGTGTGAGAGAGATGAAAATTGGAGGTTAGAGAGAGATGAAAATTGGAGGTTAGACTTAGGGTTGAAAGTTGGGAGATAAATAATTTTTGTGAGTTCCTTTTTAATTTTTTTTAAAGACAATAAACTAAATTGTTAAAAAAAAAATTCATTTGAAACACTACAAGAAATAAGATTTTTCCCGACGTAGCAATACGTCATCGAAAACCCTAACTAACGTCAGGGAAGGTTACTACGACGTCGCAGATGACGTCGACAGACACGTCGGAAAAAACACATCGGGGATACTTTCTCCGATGCAGCTCATGTCAACGATGGAGAAAATTTTCCCGACGCACGCTGCAACACGTCCCGTAAGGCTTTAAATATTATTTTTTAATTATTTATTTTATTTATTTTGTTATTGTTTTAGTTAATTTAACAATATATATGAAAAGAAACCCACTAAATTCTTCCATTTATTTATGTCCTTGTTAGATATGGTTGATGTTGCTGATAAATTAGCCTATTTTCAAGTGATTAATCGTTTTTGGAGAATGAAATTGGACAAAAGAAAGGAAGGAGATAAGAAATTCAGAGAAGGGAAAGAGAGAAAGTACAAGGTATAATCACTAAAGCTTAATTTGATTTTATTTTAGGGTTTATCATGTTAACTAATTAGTGGAATTAAGATAAAAATTGATCTAATTTTCGCTGCACATGCCTATTTTTTTTTTATCAATTTCCTCAATCTAAATAGCCCTTAAATATCATGGAATTAAGAATAACATAAATAAGGACACATTTTCTCTCTACGTAGAAAAATTAACGATAAGAAATGTAATACTTCTCAAACTAAAAATAGTTTTAAGTATTTTTTTTTTTACTTTTAATAACAAATTTATTTATTCTCTACAAATTTTAGTATTTTGAACCCATTCCGTAAAGCTTAGAATAACGATTCCAATGCCATTTTGAATCCCTCAATTTGGAATTGAGAAATTTAAAAAAAAAAAAAAAACTTTGTTGAAAAATGCCTAACAAAAAATACCCAAAGTGATGATGAAACATATAACTTTTTCAATAAAGTGAAATTGGCATGTAAAGAAATGGAAAAGCCAAACATGGTGGAATTTTAAATAAGAAAATAAACAATATATACAAAGAAACCCATCCATCAGTTAATCAATAATTAATTAATTAAATAGGCAAAGCGGAGCGAAAGAATATTCTCCATCCCCATCTTCTTTTAGCCATTCAGTAAAACAAAAGTCACCTCGCTCCTTTTCTCATTCTCTATCTATTAATTAGGAATTCTCTAGGGATAACTCTCTTAAACTCTTTAGGTTAAATGGACATCTTTAGTTACCACTAACATATGCTTTAGGCTATATAGTTTTTTATTTACAACTGCGTGATGTTAGTCAACCATCTTTGTGTATTAAAATTAAACTACAAAATTGTAGATAAGTAACAAGATAAAAAGAGAACAAGGGAGTCTAAATCTAAGTTAAATAATTATAAATAAAAATATGATATATTTTATGATTAGTATAAACTCAACCATCTGAAAATAATTTAAAGTAAAACGAAAAATACATTGGAAAGTAATTTAATTTTTTTAAAAAAATAATCATGGGATAAAAAAGATACTCTAAATATTCTACTCCGTCACTCAGTCACTCAAAATAGTATGAAAATTGGATTGAAAAGTAAACCAAAAGATTAAAGTGTTTGACACTCTAAATTCTACTCTTAGATCATTCAATATAATCATATTAATGGTATATGAAAATCAGGTTCAAAAGTAAACCAAAACATTAAATTGATTAGAATGACTTTTTTTAAAAAAAATATTCCTATTTTCAAGTGATTAATCGTTTTTGGAGAATGAAATTGGACAAAAGAAAGGAAGGAGATAAGAAATTCAGAGAAGGGAAAGAGAGAAAGTACAAGGAATGAGAGAGGGGATGAGTGATTTGGAGAAGGAAAACATGGAGAAAGTAGAGGTAAGGAGATAGGGAGAGTGAGGAATAGTGACAGAGGAGAAAGAGGGGGACGGGGACACTTTCGACGGCAGCAACGACTACGGCAAAGACGAACGGACGGCAGCACGGATCTCCTCCTCTCCCTCTGTCTCGACCGATTTTCTCTTCCTTTTGTTTTGCAATTGGTTCTGTGTTGAATGGAAAAGAAATAGAGTGGACTTTCTCCGACGTCTTCGAAAATGTCGGGGAATGGCCCTTTCCCCGAAGTCGGATAAACCCAACGTCGCAGAAAAATTAAATAATGAATTCATTATTTAAATATTCCCTGACGTGCACACGTCACACGTCGCAGAAAGGTGACCATTGTCACTTCAATACGTACACTTACAACTTCCACTTTCTCCGACGTGCATCGGATAAATGTCGAGAAAAGTGAAGTTATTAAATTTAATTTTAAACTTTTTTGCGACGTCTTATTCTTGAGCGTCGCGAAATGTCTTTTTGCTGACTCAACCAATGTTACGTCGCCGAAAGGTGGTCAACACCGATGCATCTTTTATCGACGTTGTTTTTGGCATCAGAATTATTCCAATTTCTTGTATTGAAAAAGTAGTCTTTGATACTAATTACATGCAACTATTGCATGCCTAGACTCACCAAAACCTAACATCTTACAAAAACCTAACATCTCACATTCCATTAACTCTTAGTGGACTTGGTGTTATCACCATGAACTTTCACTTAGCCCACTAGTGAGTTAGTGGAATTATGCAACATTGCACTTTCTCTTAGTGAGTTAGGTGTCATCACCATGAGCCTCCATATAACCTACAAAGAGTTAGTAGAATTATTTAACAAAAAGTTGGATTTTTTCACTAACTTTAGTAAAAGGGTAAAATAGTCATTTCACCATTCAAGTCAAAGTCAAACTTTGACTTTTCAAGTAAAAAAGTCAACATTTTCACTTTTTACCATTTTGTCTGTCTTGACTTATTCCGACCTCCTGAGCATGAATCTGCATTCATTCTTCTGAAATTCAAAATCACATTTGAATATATTGTCTGTCCAAGCTTAACTTTTTAAAGTCAAAAGTCAACCCTTTGACTTTTTTGACCATTTCCACCATTTTCAAGCTTTCGATTATAAATCTGCATTCATATTTTTATTATTTAAATCATATTTAAATACAATGCTTCATCTCTAAATTAATAATCAAACGTTATATTACATATACTTGTCGGTTTCTCTCTCCTTACCTTATTCGAACTAATCCAACATACTATTATAGGTTTCTTCCATATAAGCTAGCAAGGAAACCTAATGGACCTATAAATCATAGGCTCCAACGATCTAAGATTAACTGGTTAAACTATTTTAGACTGAGTTAATCAACATTTGTTAACTAATTAACGAGTCATTCCACTAAAGTCCGGTAGTTACACTCCCCTTAATATAGATATAATTGTGTCCATCTGATATAATTATGATTAGTAAGTAAATCCTTCCCAAGTTATTCATAATCTCGATTGAGTCAAAATTATCGTTTTACCACCGAAATTACATCTTATTCCTTAAGTCCCATTGATCCTCTAATAAATAATTGGTTTAAGGTTCAACCTATAAACCAGATCCCTCTCGAGCCAATGAGAGGGTGGACCTCTTATTCAAGACCTGGATTTAGTGGTCAAGGGAACAACCTATCTACTAACCTTATAATTTGTAGAAATAAATTTTGTCTTGCACCCTATGTCCTTAGCTATCCACTTGGTCAAAATGGAAGGCTTATTGAGTCAACACTGATGACCTGCTGTCACCAATGTCAATTTAAGGATAATCTCGTGTGAACATAAGTTCATAGTTAGTTCAGAATTAAGGTTAAGTTATCTACATCATCAATAATCGAAATAGTCAGCTTTATCCAGTAAACAATGTTATAATGTAAAAGTGACTATTTCATGGTTCAATTTTTTGTAAACTTTTTACATAGGATGCCCCCACTTTCATGTCTCTAGATAAACGATTCAGGATCACATCATTTGTACTAACTATGAAGCGGGTCACATCCTTAATGTCCCCAGAATAAGGTGCCCAAACTTATTCATGTACTATAGACCATTTAGGTTATATACTCGAACTTGATCCATGTTTATGGATCTACATAAAGTTCATGTTTACTCAATATAGCCTCAAGACCTTAGTTTATTGTATCCAAGATTATAATATTCAGTTTTACTAATAATTTCTTAATAACAACTTTATTGAATAGAATATGATTTTACTTTACAAACTATGAGTTTTAGGACATAAATTTCAACAGGAATAATGGTGGGAATGGGTAAGGGATAAACATGTCCTTGTTTGGCACAAGGTTTTGTAGCTTAAGCATTAGAATACGTTATTCCCATGCATTATTTATGTGAAGCATGTGTTCTGGAGTAAAAATGTGGTGAAGAAGGAAGTTAAAGAACAAACTAAGTATAAGAATGAAGCGTTTTGAGGAAGAAAAGTTAAGTTTGCGTTCTGGCTAGGTGACACGAGGAAGCGTAGTACACATAATAAAGCTAAGTGATGTGCTAAGACAAGTTAACACAAGAAGGGATGCTTAGTAAGTATTTTGAGTTAGGCAAGGAAGAGCCAGACGAAGAAAAAAATTGAAAAGGAAAAGTGGTAGTAAACACTTAACCAATTATCAAGTTGTGAGCTAGGGGAGGAGGAGTTAGTAAGTGTTAAACATGAATGATTAGTCAGCTAAACAATTGTTAAGTTTAAGTTAAGCATGTTTAGAGGAAATATTAAACTTACACATGTAAGACACTAAGTAGAAGCTAACAAGTTAAAATGAGTTTAAGGATGACTAATCCAGTTTAGAATTAGTATAAATAAGCCTTGCAAGTTCAAAGGAAGTATAAGAAAGTTCTAAGTATTGAAGCTCTGCCAAAAGAGCATCAGGCGAGGAGAAGAAGAAGATGTTAACAAAGGGGTTAGGAGAATATGTTTTAGTTTTGGTGAGTGACTCTTTCAAAGAAAACAACAAATATTTCTAGAGCTTTTCTTCAAAAGTCAAGTCATGTTATGTTAGATACAATGAAGTGCATATTATAACTTTTTATTATGATTTATAAGAAAACCATGACCTTTTGAACGTTTGTTTCAAAGTTAAAGTATTTGTTTATGTTGCTTGAATGAAATGCTTGTATTCGAGTAAACCATTTGCTTTATTCATATCATTAGCTAGCTATTATGTGTACATAAGAGTAGTGGTAACTATGAGTTGAGTGGTCCACATGGTGAGAAGGTCGCTAGATGGATTGAGAGATTCGCATTCAAGCTGATCGCTTGAGAAATTGAAATTGAACATGAATTCTCCAGGGATGCTGGTGGTGAAATGAATCATCACAATAGTCTTTGCGTGGAGAAGGTTCAATGTCTAGACAAAAAGAATAAGTAGAGGCTAATGTGGTGTTTATTAATTTTAGTGCATGTTAAGGCGTTGTGAATTTGATCTTGTAAAATGATTTTATACATGTACTTGTATTTTTCAAAAGTTTTCCTAAAATGTTACTCACTAAGCATTAGGCTTACGCTTTAAGTTTCCCTTCCCCAGGTAAGCAAAGGGAGGAGGCCACATAGAGAAATGAGTTGTTGTGTTGTGCTAGACGTTAAATGTTGTGCAAGGCATTGGAGTTAAAAGTTTATAAGTTTTAAGTTCTTAAAGCATTGCCTTGCAATTGTTGTAAGTTTGTTAAAAGAGGAAACTAAGTTGCTAAGTTCTCTCAAGCTTATTAGTGTCGTGTTTTTCATATCGCAAAACAAGTTCTTCTTAGGTAGGAGCATAAGTCATTAAGGAGTGGATATTTTGACGTTCTCCTTAAGTAAGGTTCAAATCTAAGTTTAAGTTTGGACATTCTCGCGTTTTGCTTAGGAGCATTTGAGTTATCCAAGTCGTGTTTCCATCTGGGAACGCGAGGGAGGGACACGTGTTCTGGGTGGGGGCGTGACAACTTATGCCTATGAACTATACCCATCCAAAATGGTGAGTTTCCTTCATGTCCATCGTCCTTTCTCTTTTAATACATCTCTTTATTCTTTTACTTTATATATTATTAAAATTA
Source organism: Cucumis hystrix (assembly GCA_025688845.1). Classification (NCBI taxonomy): domain Eukaryota; kingdom Viridiplantae; phylum Streptophyta; class Magnoliopsida; order Cucurbitales; family Cucurbitaceae; genus Cucumis; species Cucumis hystrix. The sequence continues at coordinate 7,583,588 of CM046892.1, read as the reverse complement.
ATTACATGAGAATTAAATTTGTGAATTATAAAATTACATTAAAACTTAAATTATAGTGTATGAATTTAACTACTCCACTTTAATAAATTAATATGTGTGTGTTTTGAAACAATTTAATATGTATTTACTTCTTATTTTATTTTAATAAATTAGTTTATATATATATATATATACTCATACATATTTTAAAATAAACGGTAAAGAAACTATGCAATAAAACTATCTATGAATTAATTAATTATATTTCTCGTTAAGTAATGACTAATATAATATAATTTTATTTTTTAATATTTATAGTTAGTTTATCATTGATTAATTAGAATTGATTAATTATTTTATTGATTAATAATCATAATTATATACATTCATAAAATTTATCCAATTAAATTACTCATTTTATAGATATTTGTAATAATAATTTAATTGATATTATCATTTGATTATTAAATAATTATTTTTAAATTTTGAATTAAGTTTATTGTTTATCAATTAATATATTAAAATTTTATAGAGTTTTCAGGATCAATCTTACGAATGAAATACAAAAAAGAATTTTTTATTTCCATAAAATTTTAATAATATTATGATCCACAACCAAACATAGACATCCTTTAGTTCCCAGCAAATTTATTTCGATCTCAATTCTCTCAATCCAAACAACCCCTAAAAGAAATGTTGCCTGGTCAAAGGTAAGTTTAATTTGCTAATCCATCAATTTGGCTTGAAATTTTTTTAACCATTTCCCATTTGGTTGTAGTCCAAAGTCACATAACAAGCAAAGTCAGGAAAAAAGTTAGAAAGATTATTTTCTATTGAATCAATTGAAGTAAGTAAACAAGGGTGGCTATCTATTTTGGAAAAGCTAGTACAAAAAAAAAAAAAACAAATGTATTATTCATTTTAAGGCAACAAAAAATACGGAAGCTAAAATAATTTTTCAAAAAAACAAAAATAACTGAAAAATTATAATATGATTTCTATTATAAATATTGATGTCCATTATCTCACTATGCCATGTGTGTTATGTTTGTAGATGTTTAGTGTATACCATGTGTCAAACAAACATGGTATCTTAGTGGTCATCTAATGCCACATCTTACTAGTCAAGTTGCCTATAAATAGTAGCATTTAGTGGAGTTGTAGAAACACAAACATTGAAGAGAATTCAAAAGAATTAGGAGAAATTGGAGAAATTTTAAATTTCTTATTTTTTAAATTATTTTATTTATTTATATATTATATTATATTATATTATAATTTTAATATTATATTTTCTTGGTTTTCGTATTTTGGTTGTGATCCGTTTTCACAACAATTTTTGAAAAAATCCTTAATTTAAAAAATGTACTTCTTTTTAGTCTCTAAACTTATAAAAATATGTTGATGTCTTTCTAGTTGTTAGATTTTTAAAAATTTATTAAAAAAAAATTTAAGCATTTAGTTTGTTTGATAAAATAATTATATGATATTTAAAATTAAGAAAAGATAATTAAGAGAATATGATTTTTTAGAAAGTATATTTTATTTTAAAATATTCTAAAAATTGTATGCTTATTTATAAAAGTATATTGTTATTTGAAATACTTTTTAAATCTATTTTTTAAACTACAAATAAAATGCAGAGTGACAGACCTTCCTTTTCTCTTTGACAATTATCTCATGACAATATCAAGTTTCAAAGTGAAAGAAAAATGTTGAAAATATGATTTTGGTTTGAATCAATTAATGTAAATGACTAATGGTGTCTCTTTTGGAAAAGAAAAGGTATTATTCACTTCACGGTGGAAAATAGTACGAAAAATGAAACATTATTCAAATACGATATTCTTTTGTGTACTCCAAATTCTTCGATTATTATTTATTTGATCTCCTTTTTATTCTAGTGCTGATTTAAACACATTTTGACTAGAGACTTTTGTTTTGAATTTCTAATAACATCTTAATATAATTAATACTTATGTTTCGTATATACAGAACTAACAATTAACAATAAATGCATTCTATTGACATGAAAACGATGATGATAACAATGTATAACGTTTGAAAATGTACTTGGTTTATGTTAATTTCATATGAGTAAGTGCAGTACAATCTCTCATGTTTATCCACTAATTCTTTCTCTCATACTTGTGAATTTGTCTCCAAGATTTCATAATTTGTTCTTGAATGAATATTTATATCGACACTTTGTAGACTATTCTTTCAAGTTCAATTAGTGCTAGGTTCTCTGTAGCTTTGTTTTGAAGCCTTTAATTGTGTTCTTAGAGTTTGATAATTCTCATTTTTAAAATTTTCTTGTGAGACATGGGCCTCAAAAGGAAGGAAATTAAGAAGTGTTTTCGAACCATCTTGGGGTTGTGAAAAACCGAGATTTAGAACATAAGGGTTTTAGAGTTCAATCTCGGCCAGTCATGTGGAATAATCTCAGGCAAGATTTAGGAATAAAGTGAAATTATGAGGCAATCTCGGTGCTTGGTGGACCAAGATTGGAAGTAGAGAAAGGATCATAGATAGTTCTCAGTTGATCTCGGGGCCTTGTCCGACCGAGATCTAAAGAAAAGAGAAATATGTAAAGAGATCTTCAACAATCTCTGACATGAGTCTGAACCGAGATTGAAAGAAAAAAGGGAAAATGGAAGGATCTCGGGGCAAACTCAGGGTTGTGTCGGTCGAGACTAGGGACAGAAAGGATTTAAATGGGATCTCGGGGTGATCTCGAGCTATTTCCAGCTTGGATCACAAAGAAATTAAGTGTTTGGTGAGTTTGATTTCACGTGATATGACATGAAAATACTTAGAAATTTGGCAAGTAGGAGTTGGCGAGTTACCAAGGGCCCGTTTGGTAACGTTCTCGTTCCCTGTTTCCTGTTTCTGTTTTCATTTTTTAAGAAATGAGGGTGTTTGGTAACGTTCCCGGTTTCTCGTTCTAAAAAAAAGTAGAAACGTTTCTCATTTTATAAGGAATTATTGGGAACAAAAAAAAGTAGTTTCTTCCGTTTCCATTTCTCAAGTATTTCTATTGGTTTCTTTTTTCTTTTTCTCAATTATTTCTATTGGTTTTCTTTTCCTTTTTCTCAAATTCTTTTTATTGAATTCATTTTCCTTTTTTTCAATTATTTTTCTATTTCATTTTTCTTTTCCATTTTCCTCTCGTAATTTTCTTTTTCTTCCTCTTATTTTCATCTTCTTTCCCAAATAACCACTTTCCACGTGGTTTCCTTTTTCTTCCTCTTATCTCCATCGTCTTTCCCAAATAACCATCATGTTCCTCTTCCTCTCATCGTCTTCACTGTCTTCCTCTACACGACGCCTTCTTCTTCGTTGGATAAGGGTTTTCCTCTTCTTTTTGCATGAATTGTGTTTACGTTGTGGGTTTTCGCCGAATTTGTGGGTTTTTGTCAGATTTGTGTGTTTAATTGTGATTTTTTGTCTTCCTCTTTGCAGTGGGTTTCGGTCCTTCTCTTCGTCATGGGTTTTTGTCTTCCTCTCGTCAGTTCTGTCCTTCAGATCCCAATCTTCATCTCGTTCTCCATAAGATTACAAGAAGACCTTCCAATCTAGGTTTGATAATTTTATTTTTTATGTTTAATGGAGGTCATATATTTTTGTTTGATGTTTAATTGAATTAAATGTGAATAAAATAAAAAAAAATCTAAAAAAAAATCAAGAAACAAGAAATAGTTATTAAACACATTTTCTGTTTCAGTTTTTTTCTCTTTAAGAAACAAGAAATAGAAACAATTATCAAACACATTTCTGTTTCTTGATCTAAAAAAAGAAGGAACAGAAAACCAGGAACAATGGAACAAGAAACAAGAAACAGGAAACAGGAAACAGAAACAAGAAACTGGGAACAGAAACGTTACCAATGGGCCCTAAGAGTTCAAGAAATGACTAAGCTACTTTGGAACTTATTATAATTAAGAGAAAAGGTCTAGAAAGAAGGAGATTATTCAGATAAATTATGCAAGTTTTGGAGCTTTCCGGAAAAAAGAGGGTTTAGGCAAGCTCTCTTAACAAAAAGGAAAACCTAAGTACAGTGAGTGATTTTTACTAAAAGTTGATTTTAAGCTTTCTTCTATCATATTCGAGGATATGTGATGTATGTGTTTCATGTTTATGTTTATGAAAGCATGATTATTAAGGTTTTTTGTTTCTTGTTTTTCGTTATCTGTTTCTCGTTTATTTTCTTTTGAGAATAAGAAACATGACTATATTTGATAACTATTCTCATTATCTGTGTTTTTTTTCTTATGTTTTTTGAAAAAAACATAAAAAATATTTTATAACTATTCTCGTTTTCCGTTTTTCTTAAAAAAAATAAAAACATATATTTATTTGATAACTATTTCTTGTTGAAAATGACTTTGGGCTTAAGGTCCATAGCAAAGGAAAAAGTTGATTTTGAAATAAAAGAGGTGGTAGTTGTATCACGTTGAAAGATTTGTGTTTCACACGTAATTATAACATAGATACTTGCTATATTTATTTTAAAGTATATTAGTGGTGATAATATAATTTTGTCCTTACAACAGCGCATAATTATTTTCTAAATAGTAAAGCTCTAATTAATAAGTTTTGTGAACAAGAAATAATAAAAAATAAAGTACCACATGCCAAAACTTTTATATTTGGTGCACGATCTTGTACATCATATATCAAATCTAAATGATCGGATACCAATATTCCAACGATTTTTATTCAAAATAATACAAGATTTATGATTGATTGAAAACAAAAATCATGATTTCGAAAAATTATGAGAAAAATTGCAGAAAAAGAAAAGAAGAAAAAAGATAAAAAAAAAAAAAGAAGCAAAAAAAACGGAGCGAGGCGAAATTTAAAAGCACAAGAAAAAACCTTAAATATTTAAAAAAAAAAAAAGACCCTCCCGGATTATTTTGGTGTGAAAGTTAACCAAATAACAAACTAAATTACCATAAATTATTACAAAAATCCCAACAAAAAATTGTGTTATTGTTATTTAACTTTGCATTATTAGATAATGTAAAACATTTGATAATTTTTATTTATACATTTTTTTTAGGATTCTTCTTCCATACATTTGTTATATAATTAAATTATATATAAATTATGAAACAAATTGAAAACCAAGATAATTTTTTTAAAAAAATACATGAAATAAGAAAAGAGAAATGGTTATCAACATAATTCTACCTCTAATTTTTAAAAGAACATACCAGAAAAAAAAAACAATTAAATGCATATGTTACCACAATTTTAATAATATGTCAAACATTATCAATAAAAAAATCCTCAAATTTCTTATTCTAACGGACCAATTCAATATACTAAAATATTAAGTTTAAATTAGGAAATTTTAAAAAAGAGTAGATTTTACAAAATATTTACAACCTATAGCAAATTTTATCACTGATAGTCATTGATATGCTATAGTGACAAAAGACTATCAGTGATAGAATTCAAAATTTTTCTATACCTTGTAAATATTTTATTTTATTTTGCTATTTTAAAAAATGACCCTTTAAATTATAAATTTAAAATTTATTTAAAAGAGTTAGAATTTAGTCTATACACAAAACCTCTAAACTTTAACGTTTTCTACAATTTAACATCACCTAAATAAAAATAAAAATGGATTAAACTTTGTTTGGCACAATTTAACATAAATATACATATATATATATTACTAGAATTGTGTATATATATGCTACAACCTATATGCTCCTAAAATTCCTTCGATAATTCATCCCGGAAAAAAAGAACTCTTCAATAATTTTGTCACTTTTTTGGGCTTCATTCCTGGGCGGACGTATTATGGACTTTTTATTTGCAATGTAAAGCCCAACACTAAAATACAACGGAGAAAGAACGAAGAACGCGAGCGACTCGTCCTCCTCAGCCACCATGCTCATCAGATATAGAGCTCCTCCATTGTTACCTCTGGGAATGGTATCGCCATTTCCTTCTTCTTCTACTTCCTCCTCCTTTTCTTCCTTTTCTTCCTTTTCTTCAAACTCTAATCTCATCTCATTCAATTTCAGTCCCTCTTTCCCTATTCCAAAACCCTCCCCTTCTTTCCCTTCGCTTCTCTCCGCTTTCCTTCACAAGCCCTGTCGGAGCATGACTCATTCCATTTGCTTCTCTGGACCTTCCCCCACCGCTCCCATTCATACCTCATGCGAAGAATCTGAGGATGTGGAATCAGTTTCTCTTGTTGTTGTTTCCTTCTATAAGTTCGCTAATTTTCCTGACCATGCCGAATTTCGCTCGCCCTTGAAGAAGCTCTGCGAGGAACTGGTACTTGTTTTTTCCTGCTTTATGTGTTTTGATTGGTGTTTTATATGGTTTAGTTGTGTTTGGGGATTGGGGGTTTCTTGATTATGAGGTTATGATGCTGAAGGGTTTTGGGGTTTCTTAAGTGGGTTCTTGTTATGAAGTGATAGATTTGGAATTTTGGCTCGGCCTTTGGAGTAATGGAAGTTGGTTTTGAGATATAAGTTTACCAAATATTCGGTTGTTGATTAGTTAAGAGCAAGCCTGTTGGTAGCTCTTACTTCTGAAGATAGTAATTACTAATGAGTAAAAGTTTCACATTCTCATCATAATGTGCTGTGCATGTAGTTGCCTTCCCATTTCTTTGTAACAAGGGCATCTTTCAACGAATTAGAAAGAAATTTGTTTGTCTTAGAAATTTTCCTCTCCTTCTGATTAGGAACCTACATTGTTCTGGAAGAGCTCGAAAGGCTTATAGTAAAAGAAACACGTCAATCAAATATTTTTTATTTCCTCTAATTCATATTTACACAGCAGAAGGAACCAACGAAATGACTGGTCAAGCATCTGGGAGGAAGAGGTATGAGGTATAAAGTTAGGGAGCGATTCATGCTCGATCCCTCCTAAAGAAACAATCCAAGAGAAGACCCTGGCATGCTTTGGGATCTTAACCTTCCATAGGTTAGAATAGAAATGGATGGGAACTGGAGATGAGGAAGCAAAGATTAAATCTCAAGCAGCAGAAGTAAAAAGTTTATTGAAAAAAGCTCTTGCACAAATCTTCTTCAGAAAAAGAAATAAGACTTACATGAGCCTGCGCAAGGAAATTGCATGGCCCCTACGCAAGGATGACACAAAAAAGAAAAAGAAATAAGACTTGCACAAACGTACTCGGGAAGGATTAAGAGAAAGACGGTGATAATGTAAACCCCAGACGAAGACTTGAGTTAAATCAATGACAGTAGGGAAGTCCACCTCTTTATTGGAAAGGGAAGAGCTTTTATTTATTTATTTATAAAAGACGAATTATTTTGGGCATCCAACAGGAAGTCCTTCGAAAGTAAGGGACTCCAGGAGAAAGCTCCCTGTAGAAATAAAGTAGAAGAGAACCCTTCCAAACAGTAAAAAGCTGAGGCTTTAGATACTCCCTTGACAAGGACTGGGTTACAGTTTCGGCAGCTTTAGATACTCCCTTGACGAGGACTGGGTTACAGTTTGGGACTAGCAAACGAAAGGGATTGCCACCAAATCAGTGGTTGTCCTATCCCAGACTTCAAAATTGATTTATTTTCCATCGTTTAGGGAAGCAGATAATCAACTATTTCTTATCCGAAAAAGATCAGCAAATATTATAAAATTTATTTGATTGTCATTCTTTAGCAAGAACATATAGGTATTAGCTGGATGTATTTGACATATGCCAGTAAGAACTCAAAGTAATTTGCAATATAGAGAACCCTTTTTATTTCATGAAGTTGAAAGATGAACTTGAGTTTTTATTCCACAGTATAAAGAATGAAGTGAATACAAGTTAACCACTAAAACTAACAGAGACTGGATATGGAAACATTTTCCAACTTCCAGTTTGTAGACTTCATCTGTTATTATAAATTTATACCTCATTTTGCTTCCCTGTTTGGATTACGGTACTAAGCTAATCTTGCTCAGCGTGTTTCAGGAGGTATCATTCTCGCACCTGAAGGAATTAATGGGAGCATATGTGGATCTCGGGAGTCTGTCCAAAGGGTTCTTGGATTCATTGAAAGTGATGAACGGCTAAAAGGACTAAGGCAGGTGGAAACACCTGTTAGTCCTGAAGAAGAAGCCATCCACAACGGTCATACTAGCAGTTCCCCTCTTGCAGCGGGGGAAGATGCACCCTTTCGTTGGGACCATGTCAGGGTCAAATTAAAGAAAGAGGTACTAAAATTTTAATTTATTTTCTTTATTCTTAAGGATGTGGGAATCGGGATGGAGGGCGGATGTAGAATATAAGGGCTCGGATATGTTTTCTTATTTGTTGATTTTTATTCATTTATTGATGCTTTTGTCCCAATGCTGTGTTTGTTTTTGTAGATTGTCACTCTTGGAATGCCTGTTATATCACCTGTTGAAAGGGTTGGACAATATGTGAAACCAAGGGATTGGAATGCACTGATAAGTGATCCAGATACTGTGAGTAGTTTTACTTGTCTTAGTTTTTGTTAAAGGAAATTAGGGTTTATTGGATTTATTCTTATCTAATATTTTCCATATTTGTATGTTTCCTTTATTAGTATTATGGTCTCTATTTGTTCACCAATGTAATAGGTTATTATGTACACTTTGATTTATTCAATATAGTATATAAAAATTTAACTGTTTTAATTATATTGTTTAAGCTACCAATTGTTTACGTTGGATTCAGGTTTCTGCATATGTTTTGATTATTGAACTGTTATTGAACTTAAAAATGTAACATCACGATGGGAACTGCATTCCGTTCGTTAAATGAGCATATATATTCTGATTGTCTGGCCTAGCATTCAGAGATTATATACTTCTTCTCATTGAAGAGAATAAGGCGACGTTGCTAAATAATTAAATGATAATGTAGATGGTTATTGATGTGCGAAATCACTACGAAACAAGGATTGGGAAGTTCAAAACAGCAGTTGACCCTTGTACTACAGCATTTCGAGATTTTCCAGCTTGGGTGCAAGATAAACTCCAACTTCCTAAATTAGATTGCAAGCATTCAAATCAAGGAGGTGAAGAAACAGTGAACCCTGAAGAGAGCTCGCCTCCACGAGTTGCCATGTATTGCACTGGAGGGATCCGTTGTGAGAAAGCCTCGAGTTATCTCCTCAGCAAAGGCTTTAAAGAGGTGAACTTGTTGATCTCTATATAATATGATTTGCTTTTGATCAACTTTTTGGATAAATTTTGGACATGACATATGTTCGTCAAAGCTCAAACGCAATAGGACTTATAGGGAAAATCCTAATAATTATTTTCTTTTCAAAATAATAAAAATCTTGATGAAGGGCTTCATAGAAGGTGCACGCCTTGCCTTTTTAAGTTCTTTTGGATAATTGCTGCCTTGAAAAATCACAAGCTTTTCAGAAATAAATGTTCCTAAATTGATGATCGATGCATGCACTTAAATCTGGAAAATGTTTAATCAAATTATTTTTGCATGACACGGAACTGCATTCTCATGTATTTTTCTGGCTGAGACACTAATTATCTGCTGCATCATCTTATCTCAATCTTTTTTAGGTTTATCATTTGGAAGGTGGAATTCTGAAATATTTGGAGGAAGTTCCAAAGTCAGAGAGCCTATGGGAAGGTGAATGCTTTGTATTTGACAAGCGTGTCTCAGTTGAGCATGGTCTGGAGCAGGGCACATTCAAGCTCTGCTATGGGTGCAAGCAACCAGTGAGTGATGCTGACATGGAATCTCCTGAGTGGGAGTATGGAGTTTCTTGTCCTTACTGTTTCTCAACGAAATCTGAAGAAGAGAAGGAGAGAGCAAGAGCTCGGCAAAGGCAATTTGAGACTTGGGGCATCATAGGTGGTCCGGACAAAGGCCGGCGTCCAACACAAAATGATGACAATGTTAATCATCCAAATTCAGTTTGATGCTTTGCTGCTTAAGGTTCTTTTGTCATTTTTGTATTAGGGAATTATACAAAGGACAGATCAAAATATCCATCTCCACCTTTTAATTATTGTCTTTTGTACAATATATCATTTTTTTTTTATTATGACAAAATTGAGAAATTTTGGAACTTGGTCCTCTATTAAATGAACTTCGATACTTTCAGATTCGAAGACTTTCTCCCAGCACTTTTCTGTCTTTCTGTTTTAATGACACGTGAGCAACAAAGAAAGCCGTAAAGTGATGAGAACGAAACAAAGATTTATTAAACTAAATTCGGTACAAGTATGGCTCCTTTAGTGCTAAAGAGAGAAAGAAACATATAACAAATGAAGACAGGTGAAAAGGGTTTGTTGAAGTTCCTCCATCCAAAGCTCAGGAATCTCCTACATCCCATCAACATTGAAGCTGCTGCGTTATGGAGTGTTGCTGGGACAGCCACTGCTCTTTGGCTTGTACAGGTATTGGTCTTTCTTTTCTTTTCATCTACCAGCATGTTTCTGTTTGTTCAATGCTATTTGTGAAAGATCGTAAGTATTCTTCTCGTCTTGAAACTGAAAAACATGGCAGCCATTTGACTGGTTGAAGAAGAAGGTTTGGGAGGTAGAGGAGAAAGGAGAAAGCGGGGTGCAAACTAAAGAATAAGATAGCTAGTGTAAAAATATATCCACTATCTGAAGAACTCTAATATCTGAATAAAGATTTGATATGATATGAACATGTTCATCCTCTTCTTTCTATTTCTTCAAATTCATCATCAGGATTCAAGAATGGTGAGGAGGAGGAGGAGCAACAGCGTCAGAATGTTGCTTGAGAGCTTGGAAAACTTCAGAACTGGTACTGAAAATCTTAGCTCTTCTATTATAATCTGTTGGGTCTCTCCCTTCATCTTCTCCCATAATGGCTTCTTTTTCCAAACATTCAAGTAGCTCCACAATTCCCTTGCCTCCGCCGCCGCACTTCTCCTCCAATCTCCCTAGCTTCAGCCACTCTTCTATGTCCACCTCCCCCACACCCACAGAGCTTCCCCATCCACCCTGACTAACACATCTTGGCTCTGCCCCTGCCTCCGCAGGTCGATGGCAGAGCCATGGTGAGGAAAGGGCTGGAGTTGGCCTGAGGTTAGGGAAGAAGGCGGTGGAGGGGCGGTGGAGGAGGGGAGGAGGTGGTGGAGATATGAGAGATGCTGAGAGTTGCATATTGTTTTGGTGTGGTGGTGAGGTGTGTGTATGAATGATAAAATGATAGGCTTTCTTTCTTCTTGTTTGAGAGATTTTGGGAGGGGTGTTTGGAGTATCTATTATTATAGGAATTTCTTTAAAGAGAAAAACAAGCACCGCCACTAACCACCGTTTGGACGTTGAACGTGGCACACCATGCAATGGCACGAGGTCACGTGCTCTCTTATTCATCATTTCTAATTTATATATTATTAGGATAATATTCATTGAAGAAGTCAATTTTTAAAATTTCAAAGTACCATATAGAAAATGACTTTTTCAGGCTACTCATCCAACCAATTCTTTTTATTATTCATTAATATGGCAGAAACACAACCCTTAAACTTGGTTCTTTTTGTTGCCATAGCACCCTTACACTCTAATTTCACATTTGTTAATGGTTTCTATCAACCCCTCCTGCAAAATCTACTCTTCCTTTTGAAATTTGTTCACATGCTCGGTTAAAACTTTTATTATCTTTCTAACTATTGTTCGGGTTTTCTCCATCTCACCATATTACCATCAAGATTTGCTAATCTTTTCTGTGTAATCTTCTTGAATTTTACCCTAAATCTTATATCTTTCAAATTATTTTGGATTTGGTTATCATTACTAAATATTATAACAAAATATAACCTAGTTTTTTCTAAATATTTAGCAAAATTTATGTTTTCACAAAATCGTATGAATCTCCAAAATTTCAACTGAGTTTTCCAATTATCAAAATAGAATTTCAAAATTGGTTTTGGTGTTAATTTTGTCCTAGATTTCATTGAACAAGTTAAATGTATTGAATTTTTTTAACCACAAAAGGGGGAAAAACCAGAAAAGGTCGATCTCAAGAGAAGTCCAAATGCTTGTTTTGACGAAATTCAGAATTGGAGAGTCTATGAGTACACACCATCAAAAAAGTTCATATATTCATCCATGGGTCCATGGGTTTAACCCGAGTGTCTATTTTAGTGTTAGAATTCTGATTAGTTCCAATGTGGGAGAGGAGAGGAGAAATTCTCTTTCGGTGTGAAAAAATTTGAAGAGCGAGGCTCTTTTAGATTCCTCGCGATCTTGAGAATTTCGATAGTGTGGGTTGTTGTTAAAGTATAGATGACACGTTTCTCTATAGTTTTTTTTTTTTTTTGTTTTCTAAAATTATATTTATAAATACTTTTTCAATCTCTTTTTTAAATTTATTTTTTACCAATATTTCTAAAATTGAAATGAAAATTTGAAAATAAAAAAAGTAAGTATTTTATAAATAAACTCTTGTATTTAAAATCATTCTAAGAAATTAAATTAAAAAATAAAATTGTTACAAACTAAAAGATCTTACAAAACAACAATGACAAAGGGTATGTTGGTACATATGGTGCCCTAAAATTTAGTTGGCAAATTCATGCAAGCGTCTTTCTATATTTGGACTTTTCTTTACTGTCCATAGAATAATTTTATTTAAGAAAAGTTGTTAAAGTTGATTATTTTTGACAAGGGTGGTCAAGAAGAATAGTAAATTATGAGTTTTACAATTTTAAATTGTTAGAGTAGCCAAACATAAAAATTATAAATAAATGAAACAATCTCTCAAAGGTTTCTATCCAATATGAAAAGTACAATTATTCACCTAAACTTTAAATATATTATAATTGAAATAACATAGGCTAGGAAGTTTCACCTCATGACTTTAAAATTTAAAATATATTTCAAGTTTCAAAAAATTAATTACAAAATTGAGACACATTCAATCCAAGAGTTTGGTTCTACACCTGTGGAACAGTCATAGTCGAAAGCTTCAAGTTGAAAAGGGGAGTATTAAGCATTGTTGATATTATAATAAAGATGAAATCATAAAATTATATCATAGAATTCAAAACTTATATACATCTTACTAAGATATGGTGAGTTTGTCCACTTAAGAACTCAATGAGTTCTTCAAACATTCGAGATTCATTTGAGGAAAAAATTTCTCTTACACTGTGTTTGTTTATTGTCAGCTGCCCCTTTCCTAATCTCTCTTTTTTTTTTTTTTTTTTTCTAATAAAACCTAAAAGAAGAAAATTCAAATAATTGCAAAAATTACGTATAATTAAATTCTAACCTGTTATTAAAATTATATATTAAAATTAAAAATTGTTATTAAAAATATATATTATGTATTATTTAATAAATTATTTAAAATATAACAAATTTGAAAATCTTGTATATGTAATTGCCATTAACATAAATTTAGTAACAAAATAGCAAATTTACCAAATTTGAATGTTATTGGCAAAATACACTCTTTTAATAAAAAAGGCACAATAAATTAATTTTTCCTAATAAAAATCAATCAAAATAAGTGTACAATTTGAAATATGAATTAAAATAACTATGTATTATCTAATAAATTTTTTAAAAATAATTTGAAATATAAATCCTACGAAAATATAGGATTAGTGATTGTCATTATTTTAGGGATTAGATTTTAAAATATTTGAATTTAAAATACTATGAAATCTAATGAATGAGGAACGGTTAGAAATCTTTTAGCAGTTTTTTTTGAGAAATATTTATTAAACATAAGTTTTATGAATTAAATAAATAAATGTTAACTAATTTGATTTAAATACTAAAAATATAAAAATTTGTTATGAATTATAGACATATATTTAGAAGACATTGCGAAAATCTTGTCAGTCCCAAAAATATCATAAATTAGTTAATATTTTCTAAAACTAATTGTAGTTTGCAAATACATTGTATTATGATATTTGGTCTCATTATTTGTATCATGTAAATACACATTAAAACACATATTATCCTTTATCCTTCTTGATTTAGACATGCATAACAAAGATGATTGGAAATAAAACGTCTAATTAAAATAAATATGAATATTAACTTTATTAAAAAACACAACGTGAAAAAATAATTAGCCAATACAAGAGGAGGCACAATAAATTATTTTTTTAATAAAAATAAACCAAAATAAGTGTATAATCATAATTAGCACGATTATAGGAATGATGAAACTTTATTTTAAAATTATTATTAACCATACGTACTATGTATTATCTGATAATTTTCTTTAAATATCTTGAAATATAAATAATACGAAAATACTTAATATATGCTTGTCATTGTTTTAGGGATATGATGTAATATTTGAAATCAAAATATTATGAAATATAATGACTTGGAATTGTTGAAATTCTCGTAACCATTTTTCTTATTAACCATACGTACTATGTATTATCTAATAATTTTGTTTAAAATAATTTGAAATATAAGTCATATGAAAATATTGGAGTAGTTATTGTCATTATTTTAGAGATTAGATTTCATAATATTTGAATTCAAAACATTATGAAATATAATGAATGAGGAACAGTTGAATTTTTTTTAGCAATTTTTTAGGGGAAATCTTAGTAAACATGAATTAAATAAATAAATGTTAATTAATTTGATTTAAATACAAAAAAACCGTTATGAATTATATGCATATATTTAGGAGATATTGGAGAATGGAAAATTTGTCAATCTCGTAAATGTCATAAATTAGTTAATATTTTTCAAAACTGATCGTAGTTTGCAAATACACTGTATCTGTGACAGTGTGATATTTATCTGAAAACACGTATTATCCCCCTTTAGGTATAAACGGGTAAAAAAAATCCAAAAAGTTCTGTAACCATCCGTTTTGCCAAAATTCTTATATTTTTCAGATTTGCTATTTTAGAGTTTATTATACTAAATTTTGCTATTCTCACGATTATCTCATTATTTTTTTAGAATTTCATATTTGCTTTTAATGGTTTATAACGTTTTTTCAACTCTTTCTCTTCTTCCATCATTCTCTATTCTCTTTTCTTTATGATCTTTGACACTATTATTTTTTTTCATCGTCTTTCTTTTTTTTTTACAATATTTTCTTCTTTCCATCGTTTTTTTCTCTTCTTTTGCAATTTTTCTTTTATATTCTTTTCAAATCGTTATTTGGTTCAAAATCGTGTACCAAATATACAATATCTTTTTTTTAAAAAAAATCAAACTGTTATTTGAACGTTTAGATCGTGTGACAAATATAAAATATCTTGAAAAAAAATAGTTGGGATATTGGATAGTCAAATCTAAACGATTGTGTATAGCCAAATTTAAACACAAAAAAATCTTTAAAAAAAGTGTTTAGATTTGGCTTTCTAAATTTAAACAGGTACAAAAATAGCCAAATTTAAACGATCATCTACCAAAGAATTTTTTTTTAAAAAAAAGTTAGATTTGGTTACTCAAATTATCGTGTACAAAAATAGCCAAATTTAAATGATTAAATCTAAATGATCATGTAACAAATCTAAACGATCGAAAAATCGTTTAGATTCTACTGTCCAAATGTTCAAATTTAAATGATCAAATTTATACCAAATATATATGATCGTTTTTAAAATAATCGGTGAGATTTGACCATCTAAATTTAAACCATTGTGTAAAAAAAAATTTTAAAAAATTATTTAGATTTGATTTGATTGTTTCCCAAACATAGAGGTAATTAATAAGATAAGTTTTTTTTTTCTTCCAAATAAGAGAGAATTAATTAGTATACCTAAATCCAATATATTTCCATTAACAGAAAAGTAAAAGCTTTGGTGAAAAGCTTTGTGATAGAGAACTGATCACTTAGTTGATGATAGAGATTCTTTTTCTTTCCATTAAAAGACTTCTTGTAATTAGTGTGTTGCGTAGTACATTATTTATGATCTAATATATGATGTTGATAGATTCTAAACTTTATTTAATTTTTATATATCTTTTTTTATTTTGAGGGCTTTTATTGAATACTAAACTTCGATTGAGTTTGTTGTGTAAGTTTGCTTAAGATTTGATGGTTTTTCTTAAAAGAAAAAAAAAAGTAATGAGAGCAAATGCGGTCCATATTAGCAACTTGCAGTGCAACTCCAAAACTTGAACGTGTGGTTTGAAGTGATTTTGAAAATAGAAGAATAGATAAAACACAAATTACTATCTCAAAAGACTATTTTTCAGTATCTTCCATCTCCAATGTTGTTGGCCTCAAAAATAGAAAGAAAAAAAAAAAGAAAAAGAAAAACTGGTAGATATATTTCTAAAATTTGGTCAAATTAGTCGTTTTAAACAGAAAAATATTAAAAAATAATCTAAATGAAGAAATCAATCCTAATTTCATAATTAGAGTTTCTTAATTAGTAATAAATTAACACCTCCAAAACAATGAAACATAATATTTGTACAGAAAATAACACTATCATTTATTGAAACAGAATAGAATAGCCAAACAGAATGGAAAATTGAGTAACTTACAGAGGGAAAACCATTCCGTTTAATATCTAGTTCGATAAACTGCCATGGTGTGAATTGATTATAGCATGGTTATCAAAACAAATTAACACACTAATCCACTCACCTTCTTCAAGTTTATATGACAGACGGTTAAGACTATAGCACCAAGATGTATTCTAATTCCTAACCATGCTTGCATTTTCCTTGTAACACAATTTTCAAAGAAAAAAATAATTAAAATCTGCCATTTTGATAGTCTATGTACTTCCTTCTAAAAAGAACATCAACTATGAAATAGAAGTTTGCAAAGGAGAAGAATATAAAAGTTTACAATTACGAGATACTGTATACTGTCCTCTAAGTGTTGGTTGTTATTTTGGTTTGGGACTTAATCTTAGTAGTTTCGAGTCTGTGTAATGCAATTGCAATACGTCATTAAGTAAGTTCATTGTGCATAATATGCTCACCATATCTTTCTGTATTGCATGCTTAATTCTAGGCAAAAAGTCGCAGGTCATGATCATAGCATGTGAAATGCTCACTATGTATCTCTTCATCGCGTAATACATATGTTCTCGTTGAGTACAAGTTTTCCTACTGCTTGCCCAAGTACAAGCGAGACAATAGGTTTACCTGGGTGATCCAGGGTCGAACACAGGGAATTGTTTCAAGACATTTGTTCTAGGGAATTACTCATCAATTAGGCGATATGAAAGAATTAAAGTATAACAAGTGTAAGAAATGCTAAACTAAGTAGCAAGAGTTTATAAAGAGGAACAAGAAAGTGATATGATAATGCAAACTAACTTGTATCAGAGAAATGAAGAAAGGAATGTCTACGTGTTATCATGCGAATAAGTAATGGGATAACCTTGATGTGATGTAACTCACTAAACCATACTTATGATGAAGGCATGCTTCTCTCGAATTCATTATGTGCCACACATGGTCGCTTTCGTAGATCCATATGATTAAATATGAATTGACGGGTTATATTTAGAAGGGATTACTTATAAACCGTATAGGATTTCATGATTAAGGACTGCAACCTCTCGGTGCCCACTATCCACATTTGTTCTCTTTCCGGGATACAAATGTTGGAAATGATCTCGCGAGGAAAGATGAAACTCTTCCTTTCGCGCATCAGTTAGGTCCTAGCTACTTTCTCTTTCGGGTAGTTGGCGACTTACACTGGTCAGGCGATGAGAATAGCTCAATTAACGCGATACGACTTATAAGCAACTCTTCTTATCAAGAACTTAACATCTACCTAAGCTACGAATAACACATTGACTGGGTGAAAGTAAAAGAATGTTGGATTGAAAAGGCATAAACATGTAATATATACAAAGAGTGTAGACCTTAGGCCAACGTACGATATGCACAACACACATTACAACGAATACAAAAATGAGAGACAGAACAATGAAATAGTATTACAAGTTAGGGGATATAGGGGAATGGTCTTCATCTCTACCTAAGCTTTGAGCTCTCACTCACAGCATGACCATAGACGAAGAAGAAAATTGAACTCTTTACACTCGTGGTTCATTCTTGACTCTCTTTCATGGCCCATACAGGTGCCCTTTGTCTTGGTGAAGATGAAGTACTTTTATAGGAAACTTTGGGCGGAAAACTTCTATTACTCTGAAACTGCCAGCGCTGACTTCAGTCCTATGAAGTCACATCACTCCAACTACCATTATTGTCTCTTCTAGTGAGCCTTTCTCGTGAGATGGCGTGTTTCTTCTTGCCTGGAGATGTTATTCGCCAGACGAGTTTCCATCGTGTGACTTGTGCGTGAAATGTGCTCTGTGATTTACTCCTTTCTTCTTGTCCACTTATCATGTGTTTAAACATGACAATTGCGTAAAATAGACATGATACTTATGTAAGATGTATTTCTAAAAACCTATGTATTTACAACGTAAGTCACATGCTTTGATAATCTTCTTATGCGTTTTGACCTCATTATTCTAATAAAAGTGGTTATAATAATGAGTATTTATACACATTATCAACTATGAATCCTCTCCTTCGTTGATAACCATTTCAAAAATCACTCTCCAACATTCCTTCATTGAACAGTATGTAGAGACATACAGGGATCAATGTTCGAGATCGGCTTAAAGGGTCTATAATATAAGGATAAGGCTGGGTATCTTATCCTGGTAACACTATGGATACAGCTCACTTTGTATTTGATACAAACGCAATGATCCAACGCGTTCGTATAGGTGACATGCGAGTGAGGGAATCCTATGCAATGCGTTTGCATAAGACCAGACGGCAAAATAGTAACCACTAGATGTAACTCCGTTAACTAGTTAGGTTTCTATTTCATTAGGATGTCCTAGGTAACTTAGTCTTAATCCTAAGTGTATTATAAACTCTTGTTCGCGAGGGATTGTTATTTGATTTGTACGGGTGAGAGTGGTCAGATCGTCAACTCAATAAGTTTATCATTTTGGGAATAAGATTGAGTAGGAAGCTGAGAACATAATTACACAAGATGGAATTCACTCCTTTCCTTATTTAGGGTAAGTAGATGAGTGTTCCCTTAAATGATGTTTCTATGACTTGAATAAAGGGCCCTACCCTCTCTATGGCACGAGAAGGGTTTCTATTTATTGGTAGGACCATAAATAGGTTTTCCATTAGAGGAGCACTGGTATTTAAGGATTAAAGGTAACCCATGGGTAAAATGGTAATTTGACCCAGTTGGTGTTACGAACACTCGTGAAGGACTAACTTACTGTTATTGGTCTATATATGTGGACACAAAAATATATTTACAATGAAAAGAGTTCAATCGTGAGTCTTTAGAGGATTGTACACACAGTTAACAAATATTTATTAATGTGGTTAATGAGTTTAGCCAATTAATCTCATATATTTTTAGCTTCTGATCTGTAAGTTCATTAGGTCCTCTTTCTAGCTCGTAAAGCATAATGAGATTTATTTATATTGGTTGTAATTTTAAATGTTCAAATTTACTTTGGAAATTAGTATAATGTATAATGATACATTATAATATAAAGTTTATCAAACTTTATTATATAAATCTAATTTTGGATATGATTCGAAATTAATTTATGAGAGATAAATAATTAAATTAATATAAAACTATAAGATATTTGAGAGATATTCATTAAATAATATTTAAATAAAATATTATTTAAATCATATTTAATTAATTATTAACTAATTGATTGATGGTTAATTAATTAGTAGATTTGAAATTTTTACCAATTTAATATTTTTTAAATTAATAGAATCTCATGATTCTCTCCTACTCTCTTTCCTACTCCATGAAGGAAATAGTGTTATAAATACGCAAAAGAAAATAGTTTTTCTTCAACTAATAATTTTGTTTTTCTGCAAAAGAATTTTTATAAAAAATTTCTAAACTTTTTTCCATCCCAATTGATTCCCTCAAACCAATCTCATCCTATATGATATGAAGGCATGCGACGGGTGTTGTCCCAGTTTTGAGATTTATTTTATAGATTCAGAGACGCCAAACAAGTAAGTTTTTCTTTCTCTAATCTATAATTAGAAAGCATGCTTAGCCTTTAAGTCTTAATAAGAATTTTTTTTCCTATATTATTTTGCCAATGTACTGGTATTTTGAGATTCCTAAATTAAATTGAAGAACAATTTTGTAAAATCTTCCACTGCCAAAGGGCTTTTATCCCTTCATTAGAGCCACCGTTGGATTAGTGTCGACGGAAATCGTCGATGTCGAGGAGATGGTCTTGATGTTCTTTCACGTACTGACGCATGATGTGAAGAATCGAGTGATCCAAAGGAAGTTTGTGCGATTTGGTGAGACAATTTCCCAGCATTTCAACCTAGTTTTACTAGTTGTGCTATGCCTGCATGATGAGTTATTGAAAAAACCATAACCAGTAACAAACGCATGCACATATCCTTGATGGAGGTGATTTGAGGTTTGCTCTTCAACGTCTCCCAATTGCGATCTGTTGATTCGTGATTTTTTGTACACTACAGAATTACCTTGAAGCATTAGATGACACATACATATAAAGGTGAACATGATGGCAACTGATCACCCGAGATATAGAATGCGGAAGGGCGAAGTTGCCACAATCGTCCTAGGAGTATGTGATACAAAAGGAAATTTTGTGTTCATCTTAGCCGATTGGGAAGGATCCTCCACTGAATCGCACATCCTTCGAGATGCTACTTTAAGACCAAACGACTTAAAGGTTTTGAAGGGTAATTGCGTACACATACTTCCTGTCAAAAAATATTTTAAACTTCCTCAATTACGACGTTTAACACGTTCGATATCTTAACAAAGTATTACTGCCTATGCAACGTAGGGTACCCTAACGCTGAGGGTTTTCTAGCTCCTTATAGAGGACAAAGATACCATCTGCAGGAGTGGCATTGAGCGAGAAATGCACCTACAACAACAAAAGAGTTCAAAATGATTGGTAGCATAAACTTATTGCAATGAACAATTACGACATAAAAAGTCACGATGCAAGTGATCTATGGAGTTTAGGAATGATGCGGGCAGGAAAGCTATACGGAACAGAAGTGATGATACCACAGTCCTTCCTCACCAAAGAACCTGAACGCATGGAAGCATTTGTAAAGTATAATTCTTCTAGCTTTATTACTGATTGCATCCATAAAATTTTTGTGTAAATATTCATGTAATTAGTTATAATTGTTTTATTTTTATAAATCATTTTTGTAACTTTGAATTTTGTATTCTCTTTAATTTGGGGGAAACGAAATAGTTCTCTAGATCTAAAGAGCATTAGGGTTTAGTTTTCCTTGGGAATCGTTAGGGTTTTTAGGGAGTATGAAACATCTCATCGCCCTTTAAAGTTCTTAAACTTCCAAGACGCAATGAATACGTCGTACCTCGAGCCACGAGTTGTCTGTCAGCGTTTCAAATCCACATTCAATATGACAAGACTTTAACCTTACTGTAACCAAACCTTTAACCCTGGTTAAGAATGCCTATTTAAACCTCCCAAAACACTGAATCTCAAAATTAGGCCCCACACACTCGACTCAACACTTTCTTCATGAAGCTACGAACAGGTACCCTTCAAGCGTGTGCATTCTCCGACCATCACTATTTTAAGTTGTATTTTTCGTGAATGTTAACTTACATCAACTATATCGGGAAAAGAAAAAAGAAAAATACAACTTAGAACAGTTATGGTCCACGGAGTAAAAATATAACTACATGCGGACCTCCTACTTACCACTGTCTCAGGGGAACCCCCAAAGACAGGCGAAGAGGCAAGAAGGAAAGACATGGAGGAAGGAGAATCACAGAATAACAATCACGGCCTCCTCCTCGTCCGAAGGGAGCTGTTCAAGATGTATTACTTTCTAAGTTTATGTAATTTGTATTTCTATGTAATTAGGTTTATTATAATACATGTACATATTTTGGTATATTTACCATGTGTTAAGTTTATCTTGTAGCAATACATAACTTCCAATTTTCTTTTTAGCACTTTAATTTTTCTAAACATTCTCAATAACGACTTCAATGAAATAAAATATGTGTAATAAGGCTTTATTTGTTATTTAGGCGTTGAACTTGTTAAAAAACTTTACTTAGGAAAGATTTCTATAGTTTATTAGGCGAGTAAGTTTTACCTCAAACCTCTTTTGTAATATTTTTTCGTGAGTGATCTTATCATTCACTTTTAGCAATGAAAACATCGCTAACCTCTAAATTTGGGGGTGTGCGAGGTTCGCGCTAAAGTTTTTGAAAAATTATTGTAAAATCCTCCAGTTCATCCTTGAAGCAAAAAATCTAAAAAATTGAAAAACTTTTGTATTCAATCACAATAACAACTTCTATGTCGCCTTCTCCCACAAAAATAAGAAGCATAGCTTCAAAAGTAAAAATCAGAGAGTGAGTAATAAGAGACGATAAGAGTTACAGTTAAGGAGAGAAACAAACTCATAGAGTGGCTATGATTTTTCATTCAACGCCAAACCGCAATTAAAAAGCTTATTAAAAAGTATTCTTTCGCTAATAAAAGGTTGATTCAAAAGTTTTCAAAAAAAATTAGCCATTTCTAAGTTTGAAAATAAGATTTACTGCGGGGAATGAACAAAGGTATTTTGAGTACTAGGTTTGCCACGTTTTGAACTTAGAAATATTTTCATAGTAAGAAGTATGGAATGAGAGTAAACCCTAAATAGTGAATAAAACTTGATCGCATTTTGAGAAGCCTAGAAGTATGAAGAAGAAGGTAAGTCTTTAAGGGGAATGGTGCTTGAGGACAAACATGATAGTGAAAGATGCTATGGACAAGCATTATTCTAAATTTGGGGGTGTAATAACTTGTAAAAATATGAGTTATTATGGTCTCTTAGATAGAATAATGGGTTTGAAACACATGGTAAAGATGCCAAAATGCGTATTTATATTGAAAATACATAATTATTTAGAGATACACTTTACATAAAGCTTCATGACTGCTTTACCACGCTTTCAATATCTAAACACATGATTATAAACAAAAGAAGAAGATAGCAAGTTACAGAGTCTTTCGCGAGAAGAATAGGAGAGAAGACCAAATTACGACGTTAGAAGCGGTCTGCTAGACGACATAGATGGTAGTTGAAGTTGATGTAACGTGGCAATACTACTATCAGGGCTGAAATGATCAGAATAATAATAATTTTTTGTCGAAAGCTGTCTATAAAAAGTCTCCTTCTTCACCAAAGAGAAGGGGGCCTGCATGGGCCAAAGAGGGGCTTGTATGAGCCAAAAGGAAGAGCCTGAAAGAGGCCAAGGTCTAGAGAGAGAAGGGCGACAATGAATAGCCTTTCTATCAGCTGTAAAGAGTTTTCTCTTCTTCTCCGGTCATACTGTAAGTGAGAGCTTGAAGTTTGAGTGGTGAAGGTTACATTTTTCCATTCCCCCTAACTTGTAATATTCTTCATCTTCTTTGTCTTCCATTTTTGTATTTCTTTGTAATATATGTTGTTCATATCGTACAATCAGTGGCTGATCCATAAATTTTATATAGGGGGGCACCAGACACTATATAATAAACACACTAAAAAATATTTTTAAAAATATCATGACGTTTCACTAATGCTCCGATAACATTCACTACATTTGTAGCAATAAAGAAATACCGACAATTTTCACATGATTTTTTGTAATGCAAATATGTGAATTTAAAATTATCATTAAAAAAAGAAAAGAAAAAAGAAAGATTAATACCTTTTGCCTGGAATGTTGTTGAGAGAGTGGAAGTTTGGATCACCGACTTTGTTCATTTTTTTAAAATTTTTGTTAGATAACAAATAAGGGCTAGAAAATAAGTTAGAGTTTTTTTTCCTCTTTTTTAAAAAAATATATTCCTTTTAGAAAATCAAATTATCTTCCTTTTAGAAAATCATTGAAATTTAGGAAGAAATTTGATATTTGGGAAAAGAAAATTATTGATATTTGAGAAATTTGAGGAAAGAAAATAATTGATGTTTGGAATAAAAACTATTTCGTGACAATTTATGAAGAAATTTGATATTTGAGGAAATAAAATTATTGATATTTAGAATAAAAACTATTTCGTAAAAATAATTGTAGCAGGTGAGATTTGAACTCACAACCAAATGATTGTGCAGGAGGGGCACAACCACTACAGCAGAAGTTGAAATTAGGCAAAATACTACTAAATTTAATATATATTGTAATCTAAAACTTCAAAATTAATAAAATACAAAATTCGATAATGTAAGAGGGGGCACGTGCCCCCTTGGCCCCTTAATGGATCCGCCCTTGCGTACAATGGGAAAGGCATGCCTTCTTTAATGTATATTACATGTTTATACCTTTTCAATCCCTCATTTCTTGGCTTTTTACTTGTCAATGTGTTATTAGTAGTTAGATTTGTGATAAGTTCTTGATAAGAAGTTTAACTTATAATTCTTATTGTGTTAGTTGAGTTGATCTCATCGCTTAGCCATTGGCCAACGTAAGTCGCCAATTAACTACCCCAGAGGGTAGGTAGCAAGGACATGACTAACACGCATAAGGGAGAGTCCTCCCCCACTATAAGATAACTTCCATCATTTGTATCCTGAGAGGTGAACAAGTGTGGACACTAATTACACTTAATCATATGGATCCCGAGAGGTGACCATGTGTGGCGTTTAATGGCTCTAAAAGGAGCATGCCTTTAGTGGTAGTTTGTTCTCACATTTATTTTACGCAATTTGTTATTCTTTAATTCTTTTATACTGCCTAGATGATAAGTAAACCCTAGAATAAATATCTTGAATCAATTCCCAGTGTTCGAACATGAATCATCCAAGTAAACCTACTGTTTCGCTTGCACTTGGGCAAGCAGTAAGAAAACTTATTGTTGGCTTTTTGGCCCTTAATCTCAAATTAATTTATTTTAATTAATTTATTTATTTATTTATGTTTTGATGATAACAAATCTTTTTTTTTTTTTTGACAATTTTATTAATTTGAATAGTCCATAACGTAGAGCTTGGACAAAGAAAATATTGCTAAAAAAAGCTTAACAGAAAAATACCCGAGATGGTGAAGTAGCGGCCAAGTATTCAATTTGAACCAATTAGAGAAAGCCACTTGGAGCAATAGAGGAGTAGCAAATGTGGCTTTTAGTTATGTTTTATTGGCTTTTATAAAGAAAACGAATTTAAAAAGAAAATGACTTTAATATTATTATTTTTTCTTGTGTCTAACGGCTAGTTTTTTTTTAAAAGATGGTGGAGTTGCTTTATTGGTTTTTAAACAAATTACTTTGAAAAGACATATTATTATATTATTATTTGTATTGTGTCTAACGGCTAATTGAGTTTCAATCTCAACCATTCATTTTTTTTTTACTTACATCCAATGATCCAAAATGATTTTGAATTTATCTTTCCCCTCTTTTTAAATACTTCACTTTTTTTTTCAAATTTTAGATACAAGATTATTAAACTTTACAATCCTCAAAAAGTGCAAAAGTCAATATTGTTATGCTCTCTAAAACATCCAATTTTTATTTTTTTCATCTTGCTCTTGAGAGAATTCTTATTGTATTGTGAAGATTAAATTTGTGAGCTTCAAATTGTATACTCACTCTTTTAGAGAGTTTTCTTTTGTGTGATTTAAAATTTCAACATATTGTTACAGTTGGAAAGGATCAGGTTTGCTCTTGAACCCGAAAAAGGAGCAAGCAGCGGTTCGGCTATAATCTGTGGAAAGAGTTAAAAGAAGATTTTCAATCAAAATCCCAAGAGGTGCTTGGGAAAGTGGATGTAGGTTGAGTTTAACCGAACCACTATAAAATTACGGTGTCTTCTTAACTCTTTTCTAATTATTTTTGCATTTGATTTTAGTTACATATTCTTATTGGTTGAGTTTAATTGCATACTTCCATTAATATCTTTTTATCAATTTGTTATTTAACAAACTTTACAAAGTTCTTTATTTAATTTAAAAAATATCTAATTAGTTGAATTTACTTTTTATTTGTTAAAAACTTTAATTAAACTCTATTCACCCCCCTCTAGGGTTGCCATACCAATCCAACAATACTCAATGAGGACTTAGCCGCCATGTAATATGAAGAGACATGGTGAGCAACTCGCATGTAGTGAACATGCTCAGTGATATATCACCTAGACTGAATATAGTTTCCATTCAATATTTACAAACACTAAGTCTCAGTTGTTGAAGAGAAACAACGCTTCAATAACCACCACCAGGCTAACCAAATCTAAACGATTTTTTTAAAGATTCTCGTTACACAACCATTTAGATTTGGCTACCCAAATCTAAACGATTTTTTCAAGTTTTTTTTTTGTAGACGATCATTTAGATCTTTACTAAATCTAAACGATCGTATACTAATATCTCAACGATTTCTTTTCAAGATCTTTTATATTTTGTACACGATCTTGAACCAAATAACACTTTGAAAAAAAATACAAGATTTATGATTGATTGAAAACAAAGATCATGATTACAAAAAAAAAATATAAAAGAAAAATTACATAAGAGAAGAAAAACAATGGAAAGGAAAAGAAAAATTACAAAAGAAGAAGATAAGAAAGAAGATGGAAAGGAAGGCAAACCTAGAGTATTTTAAAAAAAAAAAAAAAAAGCCTTCATTTTGTTACACTGGTCATAGATATTTTGGTTTTTTGATATATTTATGAAAAGTGACCTAATTATAATGGTGAACAATTTTAGGAATAATAATTAAGTGTCTAGAAAAATCTTTAAAAAAATTACCAATATAACAAAAGAACATCTATTATTGATACATCAATATTTGCAATATGGTCCATTAGTAAATAGATTTTGTTATATTTGCAATTTTTTAAAAAATGTTGATATATATGCTAATATTTTGAATCTAATTGCTATACTTGTAACTGTCTAAAAAATTTATTATTTATTTTCTAATTTAAATGTCTATTTAGAATAGTTTTTTAAAAAAAAACTTATTTTGTAAGATGAAACAAATTTAATTTTAATAGACTGGGGTCGGTTGGGGCAAAAGATTATCTAAGACTATAATAATCACATTTGGTTACAGTAAACACTATTTAAAATTCTTCCGTTAGCTACAATAAACCACTATTTCAAAACTCCCAATTTAGTTTTTACTATTTAACATTCATCATTTTTTTATTTTTTTGTTATAGTCTTCGCTATTTTCTTATCGAACTAAAATAGTTTATACACCAAACACATATTATTATAACTCAAACTAAAATAATTTACGTCACAAACACAAACTATAATAACTCACTCTTTATCTCAAACACTCGTAGAGAACTAAAATAAACTCAATTGATAAAAGTGTATTATGTATGTTATAGGTAAACTATAAAGCATCATTTACTTTCTTGGGACACTACTGTTTTGGTAGAGATGGTTAATGGTTGGTGTATCATATTGCATTTATTTTCCCCCTCATTTTATCAATAAATTTTTATTTTGTCCTTACAATTTATGTCAATGAAATGTTGTTGGTTGAAGTGCATTATTTCGAAAAGGTATGTTCACGAGTGCAATCGATGCATCTATTCACGTTCCTCTTTTTGCTTTTATGGTTTTAGTAAAAAAAATTGTTTTCATTTGTTTTTTTTTTTTTTTGACGGATGAGACAACTCAAATAGATGTAATTTAAGCTAATATGCTTGACTATTTGGGAGGAGATAGTTACACATTAAATTGGTACATCCCTTCGTATTATTCTTTTCCGATTTTCATTTTCGATAATGTTCTATTTATTTCATTTGTCAACAAGTTGCTATTCGAATAGGTGTAGTCCATACTATTCAAAATGCAATTATTGATTTGCATTATGTGGTTACCCATCGAAATAAAACATCTCTGACATGTGTGATTTGTGAATAAAAGATACAAACAAAATTGATGACTACTTATAGGTTACAACCAGGAGGTTACAATGGTGACATTTGAGTTGTTTACGTTTGTAGGTTTTCTTACATATTTTAGTCAACTTATTTACTCCTTTAAATTCAAGGAAAAGTAAATATATTCAATAACTAAAATTCACATTAAAACCTATATTTCAAATATTTTGAACCACGTGCATCGCATGTGAAGTATTAGTTATCAAATAGCTAAAAATCAACTAATCTTATATTAAAAAAAGACCATGAGAAGAGAATCTTTATGTATTTATTTTACCCTTATGACATTACATCCCTTAGTGATTTCTATCTTGTCCTCTCCTATATTGTTTCAGGTCAAAGTGGTTAAATACGAAATACTATATTCTTTTATGTACCAGTGTGATCTAGACTATACATATATGGAATATCACGATCTAATGATGAAAATATACTTAAATAGACAATTTCAACATGTCATTATAACTATTAATTGCGTCAAATTGATCATATATCCTCATATATGAATGTGATCTATATAAGTATGAAACATTCACTCAAAAAGAACTAACATCCTCTTAACAAATATCGGAGAATATCAACTCATACATATGAGGAGGGTTCATCAATTTAAACTATAATTTTTTGTAAAAGTAGATCAATCTACACCCATCATAACATACCGTTTGAGAAATTCTCGTATTGCAACTTGAATTGTGTCAATTAGACTCTTAAACTTTTATAAATGAATCAATTTAAACTTTTAAACAAAATTTTCTTTCAAATTTACTCATGCATTTATTCTAGTCACCCATTTTATAGAACTAACATTTACTTTACAAGCCTTTCAGAATTAAAGCATTGATGGTTTCAAAAGAAATTGTAATGAATGGTAAAAAATGATTTGACTCATAAAAATCTAAGACTTATAAGTTTTATACGATGTTGGTTAAACAAAAATGAAGAATAGTGTAAATTGATGCACTGAACTTGCATAGTTTAAATTTATATAACAATTAGCTCAAGATTATAATTAATACAACATGAAAGCTTAGGGCTATAAATTGGCATTTACCCTAATTTTTATTAAACTTAGAAAACAGCAAATAAGGGGGGAGCGGGGATTATACCATTGGAACTTCTAGCTTGAGGAAGGGAGAGAAGAAAAGAGAGGGAAAGAAAGAAAAAAAAAAAGCTTTTATTAATTGAGTTTGCAATTTAAACTAAAGGAAAATATCAACTTTTAGTCTTAAAACTTTGAAGACTTTTGTCTTAGTATAAATGAGGTGGAATATTTAAATCCTAGATTTCTTAAATCTGCTTATACTAATTGAACTAGTTTTTTTTTTTTTAACATCTTCTGAAGTCTTAAACTACAATCTTAGTGTTCATTTCCTTCTTCTACTCAAAACCCTTGTGCATTCACATATATAAATTTGTGCCATTTTTCTGGCACACCAAGCTCTCAACTCGTTGAAGGCGGAGTCAATGAACAATGAGAGTTCTATTGTCGAGAAAAAAAGAACTATAAATTCAATATATATTTTCCAGCCCAACAAATATACTCAAATATCATATTGCCACATCATACTATCTATCTATTAGTTAAGTAACGAGCTTAATTAGAAACCATTTAGAGGGTATTTGTATTTTGAGAATCAACAAATTTAGAATTTAAAAACATTTATTACTAGATATGTTTGAAAATATATATATTTGACAACCTTTAGATAATCATGTTTATTTTGTAGTAAAAGCTTCTAAGGATGTTCAAAATAAATCCTATGTCAAAGAATCATGATTGTAGATAGTTTGAAATTCCTATAAGGTGCTTAAGATTAATAAATCCAAAGTCAAGAATCGTGGTTATAAACAACTTGAACTTTATGTAAGGTGGTCAAGATTTTGATAAGATTTTGAAAGCAATAGGAAAGAAAATGTGGTCCAAATTAGCAACTTGTAATGTAACTCCAAAAACTTAATAGGTGGTTAAGAGAATAACTAATTGCTCATCTTTCCTCTTATTCTAAATATTCCATTTCAGGTCTCAAATGAAAATTAGAAAGCACAAGTTGCAAGGGAGAAACATTTTCTAGTAATTATTATTCAGAAGTTTCACCACTCTACAACATAAATTGATGGTTGTATCATGTCATATATGCAGTAAAGACTAATGTATTATTCTACGTTAAACATGCCTACCTGTATTTTGTAGCAGAATTTTATAAACTTGATGGACTGATATTCCATCATATTCATCTGAAACTGTCTTTGTATTTGTTTCTTCGGTTTGAAACAATTGAAATCCTCTGATCTTGAAGCATGTTCATATCCGGGGCCAGTAACCGGGTGTAACGGTCAAAATACAAGAGTTGCTTCATGAGAAGCGCAAACTCTCGAGGAAATCTTAGCCCGTAGGATTCACTAACCTGGAGCTGTAAATGTGTGGAGAATAGTATCATTGAGGGTTAAGAAGATGGGACAAGAAAATGCTAGTAATACTTACCACATCAAGGAAAAGTTTGTTCATTTGCCTCTCATCTACGAGTATATTCGCGGCAACAGCAGTTGAACCACTTCTTCCTTCCCTGGCTGTTGCTATCACAATTTCAGTATCCAAATCCTGCATCGATAGAATGAGAACAATCTGATTAGGATATTTGTGTTTAATTCTATTTGTAAACTATCACAAAGCTGGCGAGATCCTTTGTTTGTGACAAAAGAAAAGATGCTGCTACCGTTTAATGCCCTTCCAGATAACTAAATTGTTTTTTTCTTTTTAGAGAAAGGAAATATAAGAATTTAATCAATACAAATACATTATACAATTAAAGCCTAATCCAAAAAGATCTACCAATTGGTAGAGGAAGAAAAGAATTTTCAATTTTCAATTGGTGTTTTTTGTAAAGTCTAACGAGGTGTTTGGCCCAAAGAGTTAGAGTCGAGAGGAGTGATGGAGTTGTTAATTCAATTCCTTGTTTACCTGGAGTTATTAATTCAACTCCTTGTTTGCTCAAAGGGTTTGTGACCTCCCAAACTAAAAACATCAATTTCATACTTATTCCAATCGCTCTCTAACAAGTGTTTGACCAAAGAGACTAGTTGGAGGATAGAGTTGTAACTCCACTCTTTGCTTGCTCTAAGGAGTTTGTGGATCTCATAATTAAAAAAATGAATTTCATACCTCGTTAAGCCAACACTATGAGTCACATGACTAAACTCCCCAGGCTTAACAACTTAACTTGTTTCCCCAAACTCTCTAAACACTTACCTTTATTGTGGAAAATATACTTTCTAGATCTCTGGCAAAGGCCACCGCATTGACATCATTGTTAGTGGCACCCATTTGGATGAGGGCAGATGCCATTGATTCATAATCTTCAGTTGCAATTGATGCCAAAAATACATCCATGGCAACCCATGTTTCTGGAGATATGCGTCCAACAATTCCTGAAAATATTTTATTTTGTTTTGCCATGTCAGTAACACACGTCAGTAACACACGTCATTTATTTTGCAGCAAGGTATGTGGCAGACCACAAACACATTATAATTGCAGTTTGTAAGAATAGCTGTTTCAGAAAAGGATTTTGGAATTTTGAACTTCTCAAAAAATGGAATCTCATGAAAAGTTATTGAAGGCTTAACCAACATCATTAAATAACTGAATTACTGCAAAACGTAACAAATAGCAATTGATCGAATGCATTGAGAAATAATATAGGTTCAAAACAATGGAATCCATATCTCCAAATAACTGAAATTCAAATTCAACACTGAAAAGAGAGCAGGGGCGAGGCAGAGTTCAGATAAAACAAAAATTTTGTGACACCAGTATTTTCGCTAATTAGAAATTACACCCACATCATTCCGAAAAGCTTTCAACTCTTTGTTACATCATCGATGAAGAAAATTTTAATATTATATCATCTAACACTCTCCACAATCGTACAATAGATCCCCTAAGGCTGCAATCATTTAATTAGGGAAGGACATGGGATTGAGCTAGATAGAGAGCAAAAAAGCCATGCGACTGGAACTAGGAATGTTAAATGAAATGGAAGAACTCATAGTGTGGTGGGAAGAAGAACGGTTCACAACTTTCCCTAAGGTCTCCCTCTCCCCCAAGAACTAATAAAAAATCTATCTAGTTCCTTCTCCACCTCCTTTCTATGTGTAACCTCCTGCCCATATAAAACTCTTTCTTAGAGCTCGCATGGCCAACAAACTTATCTCTCATTTTAAAAGCTCTTATTGACCCACTTTTTTAGTTAAATCTATCAACTAACTAATATAACTAACCCGCGGAGCTTAGTTGCGCAAGCTTGTGACCCAAGTGAGGGGGGAGTTAATTTGATGGTGTTGCTCTTTCTCAATCAAAGTTGTTTTTATGGGAAGGGAAAGAAACATAAACCGTATACTAGAAGTGAGTGCACATACCAAAATCAAGGAAACCAATACGGCCATCTCGTAATAACCACAAGTTGCCTGCATGAACATCTGCATGGAATGTGTCACACGCAAGCAAACTACCAAACCTGCAATGGTGTTTTATATCAAATGTAAACTGCATCGCGCAGAATAAATAAAATTTGAGTAAAAGCAAGGGCAAACAAGCATTGGATCCTACCAGACATTAAGCGCAGTAATAAGACTGGCTTCTGGGTTGGGAACAAGAGAACTTATAGACTCTAGGTCCGTGAGAGGAACACCATATAGCCTTTGCATAGTTAACACTCGTCTAGTACTGCAGTGGTGATATACTTTCGGAGCTGTAGCCTGTCTCGTGAGTCCCATGTCTTCCAAATATCTCCTGAAGGACTCAATATTATTAGCCTCCTTGTAAAAGTCAACCTCTTCAAGCATCGATTCTCTTATGTCCTTCACGATAGATACCTGAAGAAAATAAAAATTCAACTTCTTTGAGTATCATTTCTGGTGTACCCTCCAAATTCAACCGACTAAAAAGTAGAAATCAACATCTTGCGAACTTTTACACTATCACTACACCCACCTATGGAAAGTTAAAAGTGCTTGTTTGGTAGACCATAAACATAGAAATTCGAAAACAAGGAATTCAATGGAAACGGAATTGTATTTCATGTTTTCAGATATGTGATTGGTAGCAGATTTAGAAATTAGATTCTAGTTTTAACAAATTGTTTAAAATGTGTTTGACACCCTATATTTATAAACTATAAAACTAGTTACAATTACTCACTAATATTTAGTTGAAAATAAACTATTATTAATATAGGGCTATTTTCAAATGACAAATATAACAAAATGAACCAAAATATTTACAAATCATAACAAAATATCACAGTCTATCTATGATAGACTGTGATAGATAGATAGACTGTGATAGATAGATAGACTGTGATAAATATTTGTATCATGATAGACACAAGTAATAGTCTATCTTAGTCTAATATAGATAGGTTGTGATATTTTGCTATATTTTTAAAAGTAATTATAATGGGCAGCAATTTTAGGAATAATAATTAAGTATATAGCAATACTTTTTAAAAAATTGCAAATACAGCAAACATCGCTGATAGACCAATAATTGCAATATGGTCTATCATTAATAAACTTTAACATATTTTTCTATATTTGCAATTTTTTTGAAATGTTGTTATATATGTTAATATTTTAAATAACTATATCTACAACTACCCCTATTTTTAAATATTTTCAGAAGTTTTTCATTTAAAATAATTTTTCATAAATTTATTAATGAATATGAATTTAAAAAAATTATATATCATTATTTGGGTTGTTTTCAAAAATAACAAAATAAATTAAAATATTTACAAATACCACAAAATTTTACTTCCTATCAACGAAAGACCGCGATAAAGCTGATAAACTGTGGCATTTTACTATATTTGTAAATATTTTTAGCAGTTTTGTCATTTACAACCATTTCCCTTATTATTTTGTAATGTTATGTAATTTATAATACATTACATAAGACATGTCATATTTTTTTAAAAATGAATTAGTTTATAACATGACATATTTTATTTTTAAATGGTTTTATCTCTATTTAATATAATTCTAAAATTTGATATTTAAAATCCAAAATCTAGATATAATGTAAACACAAAACAAGTTTTCAAATTCACAAGAATTCAAAAACGGTTTTAGAAACAATATCTGTGTTTTCTGTCAAACACATATTTGTTGAATTCTGTCAATTTGAAAACATAAAAAACAGAATCTAAATTCTTTACCAAACAACCTTAAAACTTCTCCAAGCATTTATTCTTCTTTGTCATTCACAATAAAACTTAAAAGAAAAGCAATCATTATACACATTTAAAACTGAGAACTCTAATGAGATTTTGTATCTAAAAAATAAGGGAGAAAATCAAATATTACTCCCAAACGCCAAGTTGTATCAATCGTCCCCCCCCTAAACTTTCAATTTCATCAAATCCATGAAATTAGACTCTAAACTTAGACTTAACATTGTGTTATTCTTTAAAATTTGTTTGCAGAAAAGGATGATTTTTGTGGTGAAGGATGAATGAATAAACAAAATGACAAGAAAACCTAAATTGCACTTTTTTTTAAAATAATCCTTTCAAATTTCCAAGTTCCAACAGCAAGAAATTAATTTGAAATCTTACCAGTGATGCACGGCTGAGTTCGGGATTCAAGAACTCCAATATGCGTGCAACAATATATACAAAATTTAGATCTGCTACCAATATGTCCTCTATCCCTGGTTTTAGAACCTTAATAACCACATCATCTCGGGAGCCCCTAAGCCTTGCACCATGAACCTAGACATTAACTACAATACTCAATAAGTATAAGCATTAAGAAAACTTATTTAAGAAATCAAGATAGTAGATATCCTTGCACCTGAGCTATTGAGGCTGAAGCAATTGGGTTGGGGTCAATGTATTCATAGACACTATCAATCGGTCTCCCCAAATCATCTTGTATGATTTTCTTGATCTCTTCAAAGGGAATCGGAGGAGCTTGGTCAAAACATTTTTGAAACTCCTCCACGTATTCTTGCGGAAAAAGTGTGGGAGCAGATGCTATGAACTTCACAGTAAAGGACCAAACATAATCAATTTCAACGAGGAAATACATAAAGAAGGATCAACAAAAAGATGGATTGCATTAACTAACTCGTGACAAAGTGGATACATGCAAATAGCAAATGTCTTCTTCATCAAGGATTTGTTGAAGATCAAAGGTAAAGGGGAAAAAAAAAGAAAGCTGAAGGGGTAATACAAAATGTGTAATTTAACATTAGAAGCTTCACTTTCCTACACTTGAATGGGCAATGATTACTTACCTGGCCTAGTTTGATGTATGTTGCCCCCATGCGTTCAAACAGCCTCCTCAAATAAGTTGGGGAAAGTAATCCTAGCTGCAATTCTGTTGGCAATCCAGCTGATGAATTTGCTGTCTACAAGGATTGAGAGGGATGTCAGTGGTTCTATACTAATAAAAGGATGCATATAGGGGCATAGCATATTTAAAAAATTTATAAGCTTATATATATTATCAGCTCAAATTCACCAAATAACATTCTATTGACTTTTAAATTCCAAAGAATACAAATAAAGACATCTCCTGCAAGACTCAGATATTTTTATGAATAACAATGTTACCCAAAATTTTTAGACATTGAAACTCAGAAAATGAAGTACAAAAAGAATGTTATCACTAGAGTCTTCATCAGAACTTGACATATATTTATTTCTCAAAATACCTATGGAGCAACTATGAGATATGGATTTAGCAGCCAATACCAGTGACAATGAACTTCGTGAACATAACTTCCAATCATAAAAGCAATGTAGAAATCATTCAGAACTATGTAAAAGAGTGCAATCAACTTAGAATTGAAGCAAGGAAGATGCAGGCAAAATAGTTGAAATAAGTCAAGCCCCGACTCTCCAAGCAATTTTTCTGTGAAATCATTATCCCACCATTTGAAACCCTCTATGCCCATGAAAAAATAAGGCTTTACACCTTGTGGAATTCTAAAAGCACCAAGATAACTAATATTCTACTGTGGATTATGATCAATGGTAATCTCAACACATTTGATGTTTTGCAGAAGAAACTCCCACCAAAAGCACAATGCCTTCAGTTTGTTTACTATGTCTAGGAAGCAAAAAGTCTTTAAAACATATCTTCTTTGAACATTTTTATGCTAGTCGTGAGTGGATTTTTGTTTTTTGTTTTGCAATTTTCAATCATTATTGGGTGTTTGCCAGTAAGCAATGTTTCTCAGCTGCTCTTGGGTGGAGTTAAAGCCATTTTATTCAGAATTGTGGTTAAATTTTAGAAAGAAAAAAAAGAATCTTCTATGACAAACTTCTTCCTTGGATTGATTGTTTTGAATTAGCTCGGTTGAAGACTTCATCTTGGTGTTTATTAGCTAAGCTTTTGTAGGGCAAGTTATTACCTTAATTGAAATTCGTTCATATATTCTTTCTAGTTTTAAAATGGTTAGTTGCTATTACTTTTGCCTTTGTATCTTTAGATCATTAGTCTCTTTTCATCACGTTAATGAAAAGCTTTCTTTCTTGTCAATATAAATACATATACATATCGAATTAACGGGCTGTTCTCTCACAATTGCTTGCTACATACCAGCCACTCCAATCTGATGATGGATGGTTTTGGAAGCTTGATCTTTCTGGAAATTTCTCTACAAAATTTTGGATTGATTCTAGGTGTGAAAACTGCACCATTTTGTTTGATGGCCCAACAGATGTTATTTGGTCCAACCGCTATCCCAAAAGGATTAAATTCTTCCTTTGGGAGTTTGCACATAAGGGCGTCCTCATACATAACAAACTTCAACGCCCTCTGGCTCTCCCCTCAGTGGCAATATCTCCAAACTGGTGTTCTCTTTGTCATAGGGACACGGAAACTCAAAGCCATATCTTCATATTCTGCCCTTTCTCCAAGAGTTTTTGGAACCACATCCTTTCGTGCCTTTATCTGGTTCCTAAGGATATTACACATTTCCTCTCCCTCGTTATTGAAGATGATCCCTTTAAGGGTAGAAAGGGTCTCCTATCGAAGCAGCTTGGTAGAGCTTTTTTGTGGTCGGTTTGCTTGAACGGAACAATCGCCTCTTCAACAAAAATGCTCAAAAGTTCGACCATTTTTTGACCATGAGCTTATTCTTGCTATCTCTTGGTGTAAATTATCTAAACATTTCAAATCATATAGTTTTGATTCTCTCTAGACCAATTGAAGATGTCTTTTGTAACTCTGTAGTCTGTTGGTTCGGGGCTTCTTCCCCTCTCTTTTGTAATTTCATATATCATGAAACTGTTTCTTATAAAACATATATAAAGTTTCTGTACACATAATCAATCCTATCGTCTATTGAGAAGAATTAAAAACGCCCTACCATTAAAAAAAAAAAACTGGTTCGTCTTATCAAATGTAAACTGGGATTCTGAACTCTTAGAACAAGAATTCACACTTCATAATGTTTTGGAGAACAAGATAATTGCACTATACATTGAAAGTAACTGAACCAATTTTTCATCAAGAATATAAAAAGTTGCTTCTATAAATAAGAAGCCAAAGATTAAGTCATCTACTCTTGAGATTTAAGGTTCAAATCCCTACACCACATTTGTCTCAAAAAATAAAAAATATAATAAATAAAATGACTGCCAGTAAAATTACACGGGATTTCAACTGGAAAAAAAAAAAAAAAAATGACAATATAAAACAAATATGAATGCCCTTTCAGCGAAGAGAAGACCAAATCAACGTGAAAAAAGATAAGTTTCTATCTGAATGTTGGTTCATTCACAGTATCAATATGAAAAAAAATCTCCACACCTAAATGAGCTATATGTATGAGTTTTAGTGAATTTCTTCCTCACAAAATCATCTTAACTGTGAAGAAATAATTTGAGAATTCATTTGAAAGCCAATCATTGTTCAAAAGACCATGTGAAAAAACAGTGATTACAAACACAAAGTAAAGCAACTGAAAAGGTGAAAGAACTGATACCTTCGTCACATCTGCAAGCCACTCTCTACCAACTCCAATAAATGCTTGGATACCTTGAGCTAGCCTTATGGGACCACGTGGACCTGTGTTTATGGAGGTCTGCACGATGTCCTCCAACAGTTTAGGTAAATTTTCTATGCTAGCTGAGAATTGCAAGTTATACATAGGCATTTGGTTAGATTTTGATGAGAATGGTGTCAAACAGATGAAACCACGTAAAAAAAATATTTTAACAAATCAATAACTTCTGATTTTGATGAATATAACAGTGTTTATACCATTCACAACATACAATTGCTATGAAACTTCTGCTTCGAGTCAATATTTCCTTATCCTTCTTCCCTAACATACACAGTCCATATACTTATTTTCATCCCAATTGTTCAACACTCGAAACGAAAGATGTGATAAAATTTTCATCAAAACACAAATCGCTTCCGAATCAGAATAAACAAACAATCAATTTCTAAAGTGTTTCAGAACAGACAAGCTCAAATAAAAACGAAGAAGAAGAAGGGAACTGTACTTTGAAAGCGGGAAGAGAAGAGGTCTTGAGCTGGAGAGTAACGGGCAAAGAGACGAAAGGCGTTTGACCTGAAGAAGCCATGGTTGGAATTCCTCGTAGCTATGGCGGGAAAATGAAGGCTACGATGAGGCGACGATTGAGGATTGAACAAAGGCAATCGAACGCCTCTAAGAGCTGAAACCGAAGTCATTTGGCAACCAATTTTGTTGATTTTTGTTCCGAAATTGAACGAGATCGTTGGCGAGAACAGAGAAAATTGAGAATCAGAGTGTCACTGTCGAATCATGTGGTGGTTGGTGGTAATTGGGGAACAGAGATGAGGCCTTCAATCAATCCACGAACCTCTACTCTTACAAGATCTCTTTTAACGTTTACAAATGTATTAACCTTTTGTTGGCTTATTGGCTCGTTTGGACTATTTGGGAGCTTGAACGTAATCATGTTGGAAACAACAAGAGTATTGGAAATGGGCGTGAGTAATTCGCGGAACCAAAACGAGACCGTGATAAGCAAATTCGGGATGAATTTTGTACTATGAATAGATTCTAAAATGCTAATTCAAACTCGAGTTTTAAATCACATTCAAACCTTTTTTTATAGAAAAACTTAAAACTAATTGCAAATTTCACGAATATCACCTTTCATCATTTGCAAAAATGTTAAAAATATTCATTGAAAGTAGAAGATATGGAGGCACGGAATTCTGTTATTGATAGTAGACACTTGAGATAAATTTCAAGGATGGTGTATTTTTTCAAACTAATGACAAAAGTACAATAGTTATAAAAGAATGTAATTTCATATAATTGAAAATTGAAGTTCATATTAATTAAATTTTTTAATTAGAAACTAATCATGATCCTGATCTTCCTTCACAATATCCTCTTTCTATTGTTGTCGTCTACGTCGAATACATCTTTGATATGTGTCTGCAACGTTGGGTCATCTTGTCTGCTTAATAATATGTTCTACATTTACCAATGTTTGATCACACATTGAACTCAAATATGGTAAATTATGTTCCACCAACTATTTGTGTACGTTTTAAACAAAATTATTATACCAGATTTAATATAAAAACATTAAATAATGTTCATTTCATAAAATTATAAAGTGTATTATATTAACATTCTTACCATGCAGTAATAGTAAGCCCTATTAGGTGCGATAATCGTTTTGTAATTGAATTGTACAAAAAAAAATAGTCATCTGATATAGTTGGGTCATTTGTTGCTTCTTCTTGTGCACAATAGACATGATGTCAATGCCACATCGTGATATACTCGTCATGAATCTTACAACAATCTTGATCATGTTTACCTTTTAAATCATTGTGATGTAGTGTTGAGTTCGTAAAGCACAAAGATGGTACTATTTGCAGCATATCAAACTATCGCAACACATGATCTAGTAAATGTCACTCTAACAATATAGAAGCATATCAGAGGGCCAAAGTAAGTCCAAACTTCTTGAACATTATGACATTGATCAAACAGTAATGTCATAATATTGTGTTTGTATGGTATCTAATTAATCTGTTAAAAAAACAAACATAAGTAGACAACAAAAAAAAATATGTAGTATTCATTTGTATAATACTTTGCTACCTGAGTGTTCAATGATTGATTAAATATATGTCGATATGTTAACCACATATTTGTTGATTGTTCAGATGCAGGTAGGACATCGCTCCATATAATGTTTTAAAAAATGGTAACAATAAATTATAAAGAGTGCAAATATCTAATTACAAGAAATTATAAAATAAAACAATTTATAAATAAAGCGGTACCTAGAACTTAGTGGATGATCAATTGGGGCATATAGTCTCATACTTGCAACAATATTAGTGGTACAGCTACCAAGGATTGTGCATTACTAGCTCGACACAATTCCTTATAAAGTCATGCAAGGCATATAGCGCCCCAAGAGTATGTACCAACTTAGTCAAAATAGCCTAACATACAATGTACCAAGGTGTTTGACTTGTCGACGAACAAAAAATCTCCAATGAGTTACATTATATACGCACAAGCATATCTCTAAACACTCACAACGTCAGTGTTTAGAGATATGGTATAACTCCCAAGAAATTTTTATAGTCTTGTGTCCAATTAGATCGCAACATCTTTCAAAGTGACAGTGCATTCCCCACAAGACATATGAAATGTGTAGGTATCAAGTTTTCAACGCTCCACTAAAGCAATAATGAGGTGTCATTCCAATTGATAAAATCTTATTTGAAAACCCTCAAGTAATCCTGCAACTTCTACACATGGCGCAATTCGTTAATCAAATGGGATAGTGCGTTGAGACTTTACCTCTCTCCTTCGACAACTCAAAACTACAATAAATGAAGTATCCCCTACAGATTGTGAGCGATGAGACTATTGTTGATACAACTGCATAGCATTGACAGGACTAGGTTTCATTATACACAACTACTAAAAGAAATAAAACACAATGAATCAACTCAATCCAGTAACAAATGAAATTAAAATAACATAAAAGTAGTACATTACATACAATCGCACGTATAATGAATTACAGTTATATGGAGAATGATCATTACATACAAATGTAAAAAAAAAAAAAACTACTACTTTATAACACCATTCCTGAAGAGAAAGCACCTGAATGTACATAGTGGACAAGTAAGCTTGTTATATCCTTTTCTCTTACATGTTGTACGTCTAACTATGTGACTAGACTTTCTCTAATCCATTTTATTATGAATCCAAGTATGTTTTGGTCGATCGAGCTCTCTACGTAAGTCCACAATTGGCGAACTTTAGTGAAGGACAATTCAGGCCAATAATCTCAATATTGTATTGGATGGAAGCCACTTTCATAACATCGCTTGAAGTTGGTCAATGGTAGCATTCGTCAATAAAAGAAATATATGTCAAATGCATGTAATTACAAACTACAATTACATGAGAGCATAGAATCTTAAATGACTTCCATTTGTTACAAGAACATATCATTTCCTTCAAACTTACAATTTACGTGTGTTGGCTTTTGTAAGGAGAAATCATACTTACTTCGTCTGCACTTCAAATGTTTGGGTTCTCTATCAATAAATTTCACAATATGTGCAAAAGCTTGTTTCTCCCACCTTCTGCCCTCATCACATGTTTTGTATACTCATATCTCTCATCGAATGCTTCATTTATCTCATCTCTTCAACATTCAAAATATAGGATTGTGCGATAAAAGGTTAATTTAACCATAGATGTTATGAGTAACATTCTAGCTCCTTTAGAAATATCATCCATGCATTCAGCTGCATTGCTTATTATCCATCCCTTTTGAATTAAACAAGAACTGTCTACAGATATATTTATATCTCCCAATGTTGACATTTGTTCACCAATAGAATTAGTAATGTCTCAGTCTATTTGGGTAAATATTTCATATGGTACCAATTTATTTTTTCTATGTATTTTCTTCGTTTCCAAATAATTCATCAATTTGTACATCAATATAATTGTCCTTATCATTACCAGGTTCAAGAATACGGACAAAGTTGGAAAAATATCAAGACCATTATAACTCGTTACATCACTCTAATAAAAAAAATTAAAATTAAAATTAAAAAAAAAACTTCAATACCCAAGTTCAAACTCTAATTTCCTAATCAGTCCAGAAAAGTCTAAAAAACAACAAAGTCAGCCTTAACTCATTTTCATTCTAAACCCAATCAGTCTAAATCCTAATATAATCTCCAAGTGCTTCTATGGTTAGGTGTTATTCACAATCCCACCACAAATCCCACTTTGTTGCATGAATTAAGTGTCAAATTGGGGTGCAACTTAGATTTGCATGGCTTTTGGCCATTAATATGTGAGCTTTAATTAGATTAAACACTTTTGGTTGTTGAGAATTTTGCTAAAAAAAAATTATATCACTAAAAAACTCCCCCTACTAAAATATCTCTTAGATTGATAAAGAAAAAAAAAAGTTGATCCCACGATGGAGTTCTAAGTCTCGAAAATAGTGAAGAAGATCTTGGTGGTAGTCCTTGAAAGATTTGGGATTGGCAATAAATTATTTCAATTTGAGAATTTGAACTACATAGGTATTGTTTTTGTGAGATTTTGAAAGCATGTTTAATCCTTATAATTGATGCACTTAGGATGATACTATTGATCCAATTACTTGTGCTACATGATTAACTAATCTTTCAAAAAGGAAATGGGAATAAAGTGATATAATGTAGTAGAGACAAGATTGTATGTGGTATTTGGGTGGATAATTTTCTATCCCACTTCCTTCGTCTTGTCATCAAAGATGTAGAGTCAAAGTTTTCCCATAAAAGTGAAACAAGTATTTTGAAAAATTGTCAAAAATAACAAATTTGATAAAATATTTACAAACTATTGCAAAATTTCTGATTCTATCAATAACAAACATTTGATAGTTAGTGATATCCTTCTATCGGTGGTATTGATAGCCAGTAATGAAAGAATATCAAATGGTTATCATTGATAGAATTCAAAAATTTTGTTATAGCTTGTAAATATTTTAATTTATTTTGTTATTTTAAAAAATGACCATAAGTTTTTTTAATAGAATAATACCATTATTGCTAATCTTGAGTCTACCTACTAGATTTTTCTATTGATGGTAGAAGTCTATCACATAACTAATTAAAGTCTATGATTTGATTGATTTCAAATAGCATCTAAAACTCTATGGATTAATAAAAAGTTGTATAGACTTTTAAGTTAAATTATATATAAAAAAAAATATCTCTCAACTTTGCATTTTGTGTGGAAAATATCCCTAAGTTTCAAAAATTTCAAAGACACTCTCAAACTTTTAAAAATGCTTAACAAAAATACTCTTATAGATAGTTTTGGATGGAAATAATTAAAATTTTGTTTAAAAAATAGCCTTGAACGGTTAAAAAGTGTCAAAAATATCTTTGAACTAAAAAAAAAGTAAAAAAAAGACACATGACAATTAATATACAAACTAAAACTGTTAATATCTAGTCCAAAAATAAATTCAAAATTAAAATATTTATATCGTTAGTATAGTGATAAATTTATTTAAAGTTTCATTGAGTTTGAAAATATTCAATT
Organism: Cucumis hystrix; assembly: GCA_025688845.1. Taxonomy (NCBI): domain Eukaryota; kingdom Viridiplantae; phylum Streptophyta; class Magnoliopsida; order Cucurbitales; family Cucurbitaceae; genus Cucumis; species Cucumis hystrix. The sequence continues at coordinate 7,540,135 of CM046892.1, read as the reverse complement.
TAAAAATATATATATATTGGCCTTGTTTAGTAACAATTTGTTTTTATTTTAAATTAAGTTTATTAACACTACTTCCACCCCCAAATTATTTTATTTGTTATTTACTTTTTAGGAAGATGGTCTTAGGCTCCCCTAAGATAGAAACTCTCCCTTTGAAGAACTTGAGCTCTCCTCTCCAATTTGTGAGACCGTCTCTCACATTGTTGTATATCTTTATGTTGAACAAACTTCTCTTTATTCGAATGACTTAGGCTCCCTTTAAGTGAATCACAATACACAATAGTAAGAAAAATGAAGTATACCTCCAATACATGTAGCATTCCCTTCTTATAACACAGCCAAAACAACTACAACAATATAATACAAATGTTATTCTAAAGACAAACTGAACGAACAACCCTAACTGAAAGACTAAGTGCCCTTTAAATATACACAACATTGTAACCATCTAATTTTATCCTACATTTTTTATTATATTCTTTTAGAAAAATTAATGACTAAGATTTTATTTTATTTTCCTTATAATAATCATTTTGTAGAAAAATTCTTTAACGAGCATACTTATCATTTAAAAAAAAAACAAATCAATTGATTTTAAACAAAATCTTTTAATATCACATTTAACTTATATTTCTACTTTAAAAAAATTAATTTATTTTAAATAAAATATTTTAATATCGCATTTAATTTATTTTTACTCATTGTAGAAAAAAAAAAAAGAACTCATTTTATTTTTTATAAAATCCCATAAAATCCCATAAAATCCCATTTCTATTATTTTAGGAAAAAATAAAATTAATTTATTCACATAATATATAATTTTGATTTTATTCTTATTAAAATTTCTTAATTTGTGGTATACCTCGAGTCTATAAATAGATATCTTTGTCATTTGAAAAGGGAAAGAAAGTTTCTTAGAGAAAAATTTTTTTAGAGAAAGTTTGTAAAGGAAAAAAAAATCCGTAGAAATAAAATTTTTAGAGAGAATCTCTATGAAAAAAATTCTTGGAAGAAATTTTTTATAAAATGTGGGCTTTTTATTCATTTTATTACCTTATTGTCTTGCTTTTCTTCAATCGTTGAAATAACTTAGTTGGAGGTTGCATTCGGTAGGAATTTACTCCTAGTCCGCACTAATTTTCTTTGGGTTTGAATCCTTTTTTTTTTCTTTTCCTTTTTAAAAGATAGAGAGAAAGAAAAGAAAATATATAAGGAAAATTTTATTATATTCTTGGTACTTTTTACTTTTATCAATATTTTTTTAAAAAAAATCTTTATTCTTTTTCTTATTTCTAAAAATATGAAAAAAAAAAAAGGAAAAAAACATTAAAAAAAATTCTTTTTTTATTATCGTTATTTCATTACTTTTGTTTTTTTTCTTAACTTATTATTATTGTAATTAGTTTTTTTATACTACCGTATCTTTTATCTTTTTAACTTATTAAATTCTTTTTATTATTATTGTTATTTTTTTATCTATTCTAATTATTATTATTATTATTTCATTATTATTATTAATTCCATGCCGCCACCATCTGTCTCCCTTTTTTTCTTTATTGTTTTTCCTTTCTTTCTTTCATTTTTTTCATTGAATTTATATTAACAATATTATCATATTATATATAAATATTATTTTATATTAGTTAATTAATTTGTTTTTTCTCTTTACATTGTACTTATCTTTACCTTGGACGATGAAATTAGAAATATCTAAGAGTCCGTTATTTCTAAATTCTTGAGGTGAGGGGATTAGTTCTTTGAAAGTCCAAGATCGATCCCAATATTTAAAAATTAAATAAAATCTTGTTTTATTTGCTTAATTTGTTGTGTGATATATTTGATTCTATATTGTGCATGATGAAATCTAGAACTTTTTGGAAATTCGTTATTTCTAGATTCTTGAAGTGAGGGATCAATATTGTTGTTTTCTATGGAATAAATCTGTATTTCATTCCATAGAAAACAACATGGTATCAAAATCTTGTCTCTTTTGAATTCAAGTCACTACATCCCGTTCTCTGCCTCCGTTGATCATTCATCGACGGAGACAGTACCATCCTCAATATTTCAGATCTGGCCATCCCTCCTCTTTTGCAAACCGCCGGTCTTCTTTCGCATTTCCTCTCCGGCCAACCAGATACATCTATGTTCTTCATCCAGATCCGTTGTCGCTCCTCTCCGTTCTTCACCCAAGACTCTGTTCGTTCGAGCATCCGCCAGTTCGTCGCAGATCTAGCTCTGTCTTCCTTTATGTCGACGTTTCTCCGTTTGTCTTCGTCTAAATCGGCCGTTCATGCATGTTTTTCAGCTCGTCTTTGTTCAGATCTAACGCTCGATCTGTCCTACACAACGAGATCCATTGCTTCAACGAGGAGATCCGACGAAATCCAGCCGAAGAAGCCCTCTGTTCGCCCCAGATCCAACAAAGGCCCTGCCCAGAAATCCACCTTTTTCGATGCCGCCTTCTCCCGCGCGGTACTTCCTCTTACCTCGACTTCCTCTCCCCCGGCAAACAATGTCTCAAAGCCAGTCTCACAACCCGCGTTCCATGGCAGCTCATATTTGATTTCCACTTCTTCACGTCCTTCTCTTCTTAGATCCGCCGTCGCTACCTCTGCCGTGAAACCCACCGATGATGAAGTTCTCCGTTCGCGCATCGCTCAGATTCATTCACGCATCTCCACTCACATCTGATATGTACAATATCCACAAACGAATACCCTCACAAATGTGCATCTCTGCTCTTTTGACTTACTTAAATCATTTAAAAAAAAAATCAATTTTAAATAAAAATCTTTTAATATCCATTTAATTTATTAATTTATTTTTTACAAAATATCTCATTTAATTTATTTTAGAAAAATAAAAATTTGTTTTATTAACATAATATCAAATTTTGATTTTGTACGATCATCGGTTGAGCGGGTGGAGATTTTGTACGAAAACCACCGCTAAAAACTAACTAGGTTAGTTTACGATGGATGAAACCAACCACCGACTGCCAGAAGCTTGAACCGATCGACCAAACCGTTGGTTGATTCAATTTGTTCGCTTTTTTTTTTAAAGAAAAAGGAAAAAGGACAGTAACACTTACCAAAGTTAAAGGAAAGAGGGCAGAAGGAGGAAAGCCCACGGATGGTGGTGGACGAATGGCTGCCAATGGTGGATGGAAGGAAGTGATGGCCGACAACGTTGCTAGTTGATGAAGAAACCAGACTGCAGTGGTGAAGAAACCAAACAATAGTGCTGAAGAAACTAGATGACGAGGATGAACGACGCAGTAATGAATATGGAAGTTTAGTGTTTCTGTTATGGTAATTAAGAATCTTTTAAAATATTAAATGTGGACCGTAGGAGGTGGGTCTGGGCTATAGGCTTTAAAAGTTGAAGGGTGTATTAAAATTAGGAATATTTGCAGGAATAGCAAAATTGAGTTATACGGTTGGAAATATAGCAATATCTTAGTGGAATAAGATTTTTAGCAAATTCCCTAACAACTTCCCTTTTTATTCTCGCATTGCCCCTTGGTATGTTATGATTTTCACATTCATTATATTTTAAATACATTAGACATTTGTAGGGCGTCTGGATTTTCAATACAAAGTGTATTTTCAAACTTGGATATTTGGATATATCTTAACTGAATCTGAGATTTGTTTGCTCTAAAATAATTAACCAACTCTTTCTTAAATCAATGGAATGTCTATTCGTAATATCTCAGTTAGTTATATCATAATTGAACATTTATATGTAATCAATGTTTACGTATTAATCTAATAAAATTATATGCTAATTGAACCTTCATATTTAATAAAGTTTTTTTTTTCAAAAATATAACAACCGCCAAATTATTTTACACTATATAGAACAATTTTGAAAAAAAAAACCCAAATGTCCACATGGCCACGATAGGAAATACCAAAAATCCTCTAGTCAACACGTGATTAATCGACCACATGACCACGTGTAATTCTTCTTCTAAACGATCATGATGCGTCATCGTGTAGGAAACGATACATTATCGTGTAGGTAATATCAGCACCGGCCACACACGCACATGTAATTCTTCTTTTAAACGATCATGATATGCAATAATGTAGAAAATGATACACGTCGCATAGTTCATGATACACGATTGTTAGTTCATGATAAACGATGGTTTTAAAAAAGCCCTAGTAAATGATCATGTAGATAATAATACACGATCATGTGTAGTTCGTGATAAACGATGGTTTTGAAAAGCCTTAGTAATCGATCCTGTAGATCACGATACACAACCATGTGGTTCCTGATACACGACTGTGTAGTTCACGATATATGATCATGTAGTTCATGGTAAACAATGGTTTTGAAAAGCCCTATGGTAAACGATTATGTAATTCATCTCTGTCTACGACACATTAAAAAACATAATACAAGATTGATAATTTATTGAAAACAAAGATAATAATAACATAATTATAATGAAAAAGAATAATAATAATTGTATAACAATGATTGTGATTTCATAAAAATATAAAAGAAAAATTGCAAAAAAAGAAGAAAAAGACGAAATCGAAGGTGCGCAAAATTCAAAAGCGGGCAAGGGCAAACCAATAGTGATTATTTTATTCTTTTTTAAAAAAACATAAATCTTGGATTATTTCAACCAAATAGCATAAATTTCTGACATTGCTCAAATTCTACCAAATATACATTTAATGAATTTATATTATATTTGAAAATCACAAACTAGTAGTGGAAGCAACATCTTGAATTATTTGAATTTTTTTTTCACAATACATATATCTTGGATTTTCAATAACGTAAAAAAAATACACAATCACTTTTATTTTCAAAATATTTCGTTAATAAACTTTATAAAACATTAAATATTTGGTTGTTATAATAGATTCACTTTCATTTATCTACAAAAAAAAAAAAATAATAATGTGGGTAGACCGTCAAACGACATATTTCTTAAATAAAATCCAAACTTTTATCAAAGTTTTTATTTTCCCTCGTTCTTATAATTGAAGTTTCTGTCTTCTTTTTCAAATTTTCTTTTGTATGTTGTTTTATCCCAAAGTCATTCAATTATAGTGTATTTTATATATCCATGTAAGTATATCTACTTTGTGAGTTACGCTATTGTTGTTTATTGGTATTAAATTTAACCCTCTTTAGTTTGCAATTGAATCCTTAATATGTTTTGATAACCAAAATTTGATGACTTATGTTCTCATTTAAGGATAAGATTTATTTTGTGTTATATGTAATCATAGTTACCTTACAATATATTTTCACTATGAAAATTGTTGTCTTCAAGTATGGTATATTTCATGTACATTGTACTTTTTTATATATAGTGGCACATTCGAAATGACTTACAATTTAAATATACTACAATACTGTTGAACAAGAAATTTTGGCGAATTAAATCATGTCACGTTATCACGACAAAGTGATGATATTCATAATTTAATTGGGTTTTGGTAGTTAAGTTTTCTCATATCCAACCCAATTCAAGCGCCCCCGATGTAAAAACTGGACCAAAGAAATAATGAGCCCCAGCTCAAGCCCGAATCCAACAAGCAAATTAATCCAAGTTTAAGCTCAACAGGCAAATGGATCTAAGCCAAGCCCACCAAGCAAAATGGGCCGAAGCCTAAGTCCAACAAACAAATGGACTCAAGCCCATGGAAATTCTCTATAAATAGAGACTTTCACATTCATTTTGGGAGGTTTTTGGTTGAAGGAAGAATTGAAGCTCTGAAGTACTGAAGCTCTGAAGAATTGAAGATTCAAACTTCTACAAGCTCTTAAGACGTGCAAATCCGTATCAACCTCGAGATCAACATCTTCTGAAAGATTGAAGACTTGAAAGATTAACCTTTCCTTGGATTCCAAAAGATCGAAGTTCAAATCGACTTGCAACTACAACATCTTGAAGACCGAAGACCAAGAAGTTCTAAAGTTTTTATCTTGTATTCAAGAGAAAGCATCTAATGAGTAAATACTATAGACTGTATTCACAATATTCATCAATATACAAAGTTCAATTCCACGAATTACAATTCTTCCAAATCTCGTGTGAACAGTTTGGCAAGCCCAGTGGGATAATCTCAACCTTTTATCTCTTTCTCTTTTGAAGAACATTTAAAGAAATTATAACATCCCAAGGCAACACTTCTAAAGCTCCAAGTGACATCGGCAAGCAGCCAAATACTCGCAGCCGCTCAAGGGAGACACAATCATATGAGGAAATGTCATTCTTTGATATCGCAAAAAACATTTGGGAACAACCGTCCAAGCCACCAAAAGGTGGATTTATAATCAAAGAAAATCTTGTGATTGATGAACAAATTTCGTCATCTGAACACTCAAAGGAGAAGATATCTCATCCAAATATAATGTCAGTTATGGTGACTGACGTGGATACAAGTGAAGACAGAATGACTGAGCTTGAAAAGAAGATCAACATGCTTATGAAGGTCGTTGAAGAAAAGGATAATGAGATTGCATCTCTCAAGAATCACATCGAACGTCGTGATGTTACTAAATCAAGTCATACACATACTGTAAAAAATACTGACAAAGGGAAGATAGTTATACAAGAAAGTTGTAGCCACCTATTTTTATCATACACATATATATCTTTTTTTAAATACTTATATTAGTAATAATGGGTAAACTTTTTATTTATTTATTTTAAAAAGGTAAAAAATTAGTAATAACATAATATGTCATTTTTATTGTTTTAGGAAATAAAAACAAGTCCATTTATTTTAAATAAAATCTTTTAATATCAAAGAAATTATTTAGTTTTAAATTAAAAAAAAAATTAAAAAAAAAAACTTATTTCTACGCATTTGAGGAAAAAATTAAATTAATAAAATCTTTGACTTATTTATATCATTTTAGAAAAGAAAAAAGAAAATCAATTTTAAACAAAAATCTTTTAATATCCATTTAATTTATTAATTTATTTTTCACAAAATCTCAAAATATCTCATTTAATTTATTTTAGAAAAATGAAATTTTGTTTTATTAACATAATATCAAAATTTGATTTTATTCTTATTATTTTTCCTAATTTGTGGGGGTCTATTTAATAGGGACCCTTTCATTTGGAAAAGTGAGGGAGAGTTTCGTAAACAAAGAATTCTTTGGGAGAGAAAATTTTCTTACAAAAAAAACCTTTAAAGAAAAGTTTTTTTTAGAGAATCTCTGCGAATTGGAAGAAAAGTTTCGGTGAAAGGTAGGTTTTTTTAATTCATCTCATTACGTTAGTATCTTTACTTTTTTGGTTTTTTTTATTCATTTCATTACGTTAGTATCTTTACTTTTTTTTGTTTGGTACTTTTTTTGTTTCTCTTTAGTAAATTAAATCTAGTGTTGAAATAGACTCTGTTAAAGGTTGCATGTGGTAGGGATTTACTCTTCCAAGGATCCGCATCTCATCGACGAGTAATTTTCTTTGAGATTTGAACTTTTTTTTCTCTTCTTTTTTCTTTAAAGATAGAAAGAAAGAAAAAGAATTATATAAGATTTTTTTTTTGGCTTTCTTTTACTTTTATTGTTATTAAAAAAAAAACCTTAGTCTTTTCTTCTCCCTAAAAAAATAGAGAAAGAGAAAAAGACATAAGATTTTAAAAAAAAATCTTGATCTTTATTTTATTATCTCTAAAAGTATAGTTGGAAAAAATGAGCAATAGAGAATTATGTCATTATTATTAAATATATATATATATATATATATTATTGTACTTATATTTATATTTATTATTGTTTTCTTTTTATTATTACTATACTTATTATTCTTATTGATATTCTTTCCATATTACTATTTATTCTCTTTTAGTCATTTTATTACTATTACTATTACTTTATATATATATATATTTTTTTTTAAAAAAAAAAAACTTATTATTATTAATTTCTTTTGTATCATCGCTTTCTTTTATAATTATTATCATTATAATAATAATAATTATTATTAGTAGTAGTATGGGTGGCGGCAAGTTTTTTTTTCTTAAAAAAAATTCCTTTTCCTTTTCTTTTATTTCTTTCTTCTTTCCTTTTATTTATTTATTTATTTTTGTTACCATTTCTATTATATATATATATATATATATATTTATTTATTTATTTATTTATTTTTACTTATTTTCCTTGCATGCATAATAATTATTATCATGTAATATTAAATTTATGAATATTTTTTTTACACTTTGCAATATTATCATGGTATTTTATATCAATTATTTATTTATTTTTCTTCTTACATCATATTTATCTTTACATTTTATCATTCTAAAAAAAATCCAACGATGGAATTAGAAATATCTGAGAGTCCGTTATTTCTAAATTCTTGAGGTGAGGGAATCGGTTCTTTGGGAGTCCAAGATCGATTCCCAATATTTTTTTTCTAAAAAATAAAATCTTATATTACTTGATTAATTCGTTGTGTAATATATTTGATTCCATTGTTCATTATTTCCTATTGACCTAATTTTGAAGTCTTTCTTAAATTTTCTTTTTTAGCCGTTTAGAAATTTTTACTTTAAAACTATCATTAAAAAAGTTTAAAATATAAATCTATATTTCATAAGTTTTCCTAATCAACTTTTCTTAATAACACACTTCTATTTCACTAAAAAAAAAACCTATGATGGAATCTAGGAAATTTGGGAGTCCGATTTTCTAGAATTCTTAAGGTGAGGGATTACATCTTTGGAAGTCCAAGATGTAATCACAAGAAAAAATGAATTTAATTGATGTTTTTAAAAAAATCTTTATTCTAAGACTAGCCTATGATAAATTTGAGAAATTGTAATATTTTCTCATTTTCTTAAGGTGAGAAATTTTCCTCAATATATAGTCTAATTAATGGAATATTATTCCACTTATTTTATGAAATGATTGCTTCAAATATTGGAGTAATGAGGGGTAAAATAAGACATTAGTTTTAAAATAAATAAATAAATATTTTCAATTCAAGATGTAAAATTTGGCCACCGTTTTTCTAAAATGGGTGTTGTGGGGTGCTAATACCTTTCCCACACACAAATAACTTCCAAACTCAACTCTATCTTTCGCAGACCATTTTTTTAAAATTGTTTACTTTATTTTGGTGTCCAATCACACTGGGCGACTCCTATTTTCTTTTAAAACTAACTCTTTTGAGGACATCGGCCGCTCCGCGTCGTCTCGGGCACGTGACGACAAAAGTCAACCACAAAATTTGACTTCAATTGCATCGCTGTCTGTTCAGCAGTTGCAGGAGATGATTGCAAACTCCATCAAAACTCAATACGGTGGACCTGCTCAAACTCTCTCTTTGTATTCCAAACCATATACAAAGAGGATCGACAATCTCAGAATGCTGAATGGATACTAACCACCCGAGTTCCAACAATTTGATGGAAAGGGCAACCCAAAACAACACGTTGCTCACTTCATTGAAAGAGAGAGTTTTGATGGAAAGGGCAACCCAAATCTCAGAATGTCGAATGGATACCAACCACCCAAGTTCCAACAATTTGATGGAAAGGGCAACCCAAAATAACATGTTGCTCACTTCATTGAAACATGTGAAACTATTGGTACATGAGGAGATTTGTTGGTAAAACAGTTTGTTCGAACTTTAAACAAATGTCTTCGACTGGTACATCGACCTGGAACATGAATCCATTGATAGTTAGGAGCAGCTTGAAGGGGACTTTCTCAATCGCTTGTATAGAATCTGACGTATCGTCAGCATGATGGATATGAAAAACACCAAACAGCGGAAAGGGGAGCTAGTCATTAACTACATAAACCAATGGAGGGCTTTAAGCCTGAATTGCAAAGACAAACTCACAGAATTGTCTGCAATAGAAATGTGCACTCAGGAAATGCATTAGGGGCTCTTGTACATCTTGCAAGGGATAAAACCCCGCACCTTTGAAGAGTTAGCAACCAGAGCTCATGATATGGAGCTAAGTATTGCTAGTAAAGGGAACAATGGTCTACTGGTTCCAAAAATGAGGAGTGACAAGAATGAAAATTAATGACAGTAAGAAGGTAACAAATAGTGTCATAAAAGAGTGTGTGGTTGTTCATGCAACTCCTTTGAAATATTTCTCTAAAAGAAAAGAAACAAAAACTGAAGGAAATCATGATGGCGACGAAAAGCGATGCCTAACTCTTAAAGAAAGATAGAAAAAGGTTTATCCATTCTTGACTCTAATGTTGGAGACATGTTACAGCAACTACTAGAGAAATAACTTATTCAACTACCAGAATACAAACAACAGGAACAAGCAGGAAAAATAGATGATCCTAAATACTTTAAGTACCATCGGGTCATTAGTCATCCTATTGAAAGGTGTTTCGTGTTAAAAAAGTTAATTCTAAAGTTGACTCGTGAAAAGAAGATCGAGCTGGATATTGATGAATTAGCTTAGATGAATCATGTTACGGTCGAGATGACTTCAAGTGTTCCACTATCAACACAACTTTATGATCAAAGGAAAAGCATAATTCAATTTGGGACTTTCGAACCTATAGTTGTCCAATTTCAACAAAGAATCGTGACGACATACTCCCAAAACAAAGAAGAGCCTATTGGAGATGATGATGAAGGATGGATAGTCGTGACTTGTCGAAAAAGAAGATAACAAAATTCCATTCAAAAGGAGTAATTATTCCATCAAAAGCATGCAAAAGGAAGCATCTCTCATAAAAAGAAGGGAAAAAGAAACAAAGATGTGGAAGCCTAAGCTTGTCAAAGGAAAAGACGAAGACTTCCTCTGACATCGATGGTTGATAACTTTAACAAAGTTCCTCCCAAAAAGCTTCCTTGATGATCATCCCAAGGACGTATTAGAAGTCACTGAATGTTATGTTGTCAGTATAATAGAAGTTGACAACAATTATGCATCTTCTGAAGAAGTCAACAAGTCAAATGAAATTAAGCAAATGACTTATGTCTTTGATCGTATCAAGCCTTCAAATACACGATCTTCAGTTTTTGAATGATTGAGTATGGTCACGAAAGAAGAAGAAAATCAATGTCCAATGTCTACTTTCACTCGAACTTCAACTTTCAAAAGGCTAAGTATCTCCACATCGAATAAAGATCAACCTTCAACATATGTTTTTGATCGACTAAAGATGACAAGCGACCAACATGAAAAAAAGATGAAAACTTTGAAAGTAAAATCACTTCATGAAGAAAACAATGACGATAAGATTCACAGTCGTGTCCCATCGTGCATGAAGAGGAAGTTGTCTGTTGACATAAACACAGAAGGTTCCTTGATCGTGAAGTCAAGACTTATTATATTCACCAATTCTACAAATAAAGAACGTGAACAAATTTTTGATGAAAATATAAGTTGTTAAATCAACAAAGCTCCTTATCGCAAGAGCCTAAACTGCATGATGCTCTTAGTTCACAAGAGCTTAAAAGGTGAATGGCAAAAAAAAAAAAAAAGTAGTTGAAATACTTTATGACTTGATCCCTATGTTGTAAAAAGAGTACGTAGGCAGCTTAAAGTTTACTTTAAGTTCAATCGCACAAAAAAAAAGTATTATGCTTCATCGTGATGATGTAATCTCAGCAGAAATGAAATCCATGAGCAATTACACCAGGATAAAAAAAAATTCATTACCGTTCAACAAAAATATGACATTTACAAGAATTGCAACAAAAAAATGATTGAAAGAAAAGAAAGGGGACAAATGGGGCAAAAGTCAAAGTAGTGAGCTCTACTTTTTCTCCCAAGTGTTGTGACTGAGAGGATCTTCTCCTCTCATGTGTTGCAGCTGAGAGGATTTATCTTCATCTTCTTCCGCATGTTGCAGTCGAGACGTACTGCAGCCGAAAGGATTCATCTTCATCTTCTCCCACGTGTTACAGCAGCCAACAGGATTCATCTTCATCTTTTTCCACGTGCCACAACCGAGTGGATTCATCTTCATCTTCTCTCATGTGCTGCAATCGAGAGGATTCATCTTCATCTTCTCCCACGTGTTACAGTCGAGAGGATTCATCTTCATCTTCTCCCACGTGTTACAGCCGAAAGGATTCATCTTCATCTTCTCCCACGTGTTGCAGCTGAGAGGATTCATCTTCATCTTCTCCTACGTGTTATAGCCGAGAGGATTCATCTTCATCTTCTTTCACGGTCGCAACCGAAAGGATTCATCTTCAACTTCTTTCACGTGTCGCAACCGAAAGGATTCATCTTCATCTTCTCCCATGTGTCGTAGCCGAGAGGATTCATCTTCATCTTCTCTCATGTGGTGCAGCCAAGAGGATTCATTTATATCTTCTCCCATGTGGTGTAGCCAAGAGAATTCATTTTCATCTTCTCCCATGTGTTGCAGTTGAGAGGATCATCATCTTCATCTTCTTCTACTTGTTGTAGTCGAGATGATCATTATCATCTTCATCTTCTCCTATATGTTGCAGTCGAGAGGATCACCATCTTCTTCATCTTCTCCCATGTGTTGCAGTCAAGAGGATCTACTTCTTCAACGTGTTGCAGCCATCATCTGCATCTTCGACGTGTCGCAGCCGTCATCATCTGCATCTGCGATGTGTCACAACCATCATCATCTGCAGCCCCGACGTGTGGTCATTATGTAACGCCCAAAAAAAAAAAAAAAAAAAAAAGGGTAATAATAAAATAATATTATTTTAAATATTATTATTATTATTATTATTAGGATTATTAAATATTATTATTTAATAAATATTTTTTTTTCCTTTTCTTTTTCTTTTTTTTTTCTTTTTCTTTTTTTTCTTTTCCCTTTCTTCTTCCCCCGTACGCAGCCCCCCCCTCCATTTTTCTTCTTTTTCTTCTTCCTCTTCTCCCAGCCGGCCGCCACCCCTTTCCTCTCCTCCCTTACGTTCTAGCCGTCCGTTTGCCCAGGTAGCCGCACGCCGCCGTCCAGCAACCTCACCACCGCCCAGCCGGAGCTCCGCGAAACCAGCCGAAACCCCCCCCATTTATCTCAGATCTGCCTTCTTTTCTTCCTTCCGTCCGACCGGTGAAGCTCAGCCGCCGTCTGCCCAGATCCGCTCGGTTCCAACGTCCGACGAACCCAGCCGCACCATCATCCAACCATCCTCAGCCGTCCGCGCCGTTCGGCCTCCGCGGAAGCAACCCGTGGCCGCCGGGTTCCGTCCGTGAGACCACCACCACGCGCCCCTTTTCTTTCCGTTTCCGTCCAACCGAGCCCAGCCGAAACGCCGAACCCCCTCCCCCTGCTCAGATCTACCTCCCGGCGTCTCCACTCGCCGCCGCCGCGTCTCCACGCGCCGCCGTGACCCACGCGCCGCCGCGACTCCACGCGCCGCCGTGACCCCACGCGCCGAACCGCGCCCGTGACCCACGCGCCGCCGTGACTCCACGCGCGCCGCCGTCTCTCTCTCCGTCCAGCCGTGGACCTTTGGGTTGATAAGATTTGGGGTAAGGATAAAGTGTGGGTTCCGTTGTACCTATCGTTAAATGTTAACCGTTGAGCTTAATGTGCTAAAATTTTCCAGAGGATTGAAGTGGAGTTCGATTTTCCATCGACTTGGGATTTGGTTTATTGGACTCAGTTCGATCGAAGAAGTCGCATAAGAGTGAGGTAAGGGACTTTCTACTGGACTCAATAAATATTATTTGGATGTATTGGCTGTATAATTTGTACTGATATACTGAGGAGGAAATAACAATCATGAGGTGTATGTTTGGGTGTGGACTGAAGGTTAATGTATATTGTGTTGACTGAATACGATTTTATATAAATGTTTGGATTGATGCGAACTTGTTGTCTAACGTTGTCCTGATTGCTGGGCTATTTATGTGGCTGACTGATGTAGCGACATGTGTCGACTGTTCTTGGATTAAATTGGAATAAAAATGGTTGTTTGAGGTTAAGGGGAAAGTTCACGTGATTAGGACGTTTGATTGAGTTGTAAATTGACTGTTAAGAAGTATAGAATGGACTGAGGGGATAAATTATTAGTTTTCCTAGTGGATAGTTACCCTGCGGGTGTCCTTCGGGATTATCCCCTATATGTGCATCCTTCGGGAGCACTAGACTGATATGTGCATCCTTCGGGAGCACTAGACTGATATGTGCATCCTTCGGGATCACTAGACTGTGACTGTGCAGGGTACACCATAGGATACTAATAATTTATTTTCCCCGAACGGGACCAGTAGTGGGTCCCTTACTGAGTATATTAATACTCACCCTTTTTATGTTTAACTTTTCAGGCAAAGGTAACACGAGGGGCAGACCGACGAGGGACAAGAAGGACTCGTGAATGGCCATAGAGGATTGTCCTTTAAACTGCTTCCGCTGACGGTTTTATAAATGTTTTGTTGAACTGAATTTACAAGTAGTTAAAGTTTTGTAAACAGTACTTTAAAATTTCATGTTTTGAAATAGGGCCCGATTAAATTTTCTTTGAATTCGTATGGTTTCATTTAAAGTTCTATGTCTTTCGTAAACAAATGGTTTTGTGTCAAATTGACGACTTAGACGGTCAGTCCGAAAAGTCCGGGTCGTCACACATTATCTGTATCTTTGACATACGGTCATCATCTACATCTTCTACATCTTCGATGTGCGATCTTCATCTACTTCTCCGACGTGCGATCTTCATCTGCTTCTTCAACATGTTGCAGGCATCATCATCTGCATCTTCGACGTGCCGCAACCGATAGGATCTTCATCTCCATCTTTGATGTGTCCCAACCGATAGGATCTTCATCTCCATCTTTGATGTGCCGCAGCCAAGAAGATCATCATCCGCATATTCATCTTCAATGTGTTGTAGTCGAAGCAGTGGTCACCATGCTAGAGTTGCATCGTCTATCATGTACAAACCTAAAAAGCAGAAGCCGAAGAAGCAGTGGGCGCCATGATAGAGTTGCATCGTCTATCATGTATAAACCCAAGAAGCCGATGAAGCAGTGGTTTAGGGAATAGCTGGAAAAAAAAAGAAAATTATTAATAAATAATAGAAAATAGAAACCGAAATAGAAAAAAGAAATGAAAAAAAAGAAAAGAAAATGGAAAATGAAGAAGAAAAAGAAAAGAAAAAAAAACATAAAAAAAGAGTTAAAAAAGTAATGATAAAACGAAAATGAAGAAAAAAAAAGAAAGAAAGAAAAACTAAAAAGAAAAGAAAAAACGAAAAGAAATACGAAAAGAAGAAAAGAAAAAGAAAAGAAAGAAAAGAAAAAAAAAAAAAAGAAAAGAAAAAAAAAGAAAAGAAGAAAAAGGAAAATGAAAAGAAAGAAAGTTTAGGAATTTAAGAAAAAAAAATTAATATTTTTTTTTTTTAATTTTCTTCGGCCTTATGCCGCCACTCTCCTCTCTCCCTTTCCCTTCTCCATTGGTCTCTCCTTCTTTAGCCCTAGTTACCTCTACCTCCCCATATCTCTCCAACAATAATAATAATAATAAAAAAGTGCTCACCAATTCCAACACTAACTAGGTAAGAAAGCAATATGCATTTGGTGATTTGGAAGCAATTTGTCATTGGTCATTTTTTTTTCTCCAAAGCATGAAACAGTAAAAAAAATGTTGAAGAATCTAAACACATAAAGCAACGGTGAAAAAAAAAAGTTGGAGAAGATAAAAACTAAGAACTGGTGTGAATTTTGTTTTCAACATTCTTGCTATTTATAAAGAAGAATGGAAGGTATAGCAAATCAAATCTTCAACTTTATCAACAAACAAACAATTTAGATCGGATAGAAATATACGTAATTCTCCTCTATTTCTTCATTTTAAAAAATAATTAAAAAAACAACAACATTCATTTTAGACGGTTTTAAAAAAATTGTTTTAAAGTTGAGTAATTTCTCTCCAACTCAAGTTTTCTTAAAGCATCCTCTTGGATAAATGATATATATATATATATATACCCTAAATCATAAATTCAATTCAAATTAAGTAAAAAAAAAAAAAAACAAACAAACTTTTCAAATTTTAAGTTCGAGACAATTCATGTAGCACAAGTTTTGCCAAAAAAAAAAAAATCAAATTAGGGGTTTAAAAGAAAAAATTCAAAACTTTGACTTAAATTCACATTTTGATGAATTGTCAATATTCCAATTCTATCATTTTTTTTAAGTCTCAATCCCCAAATTATATTCATTGAAAAAATAATTGTGAATTCAAATCAAAATTCTCTACAAAATTGATATTGGGTTGTATCCCAAACTTCATTTTAATCAAACTTATGTTCAAATGCATAGTGTGATTAATTTGACATATTAACTGGAGCCAAAGTCAAGAACAAATCACTTGTATTTTTTGTTTCAGCTTATCGTTTTCAAGATTCACTCACCTATACACGTGCACGAATCTCAAAAGGGGACATTTGTTGAACAAGAAATTGTGGCCAGTTAAATCATGTCAAGTCATCACTTATTCATAATTTAATTGGGTTTTGGTAGTCAAGTTTTCTCATATCCAACCAAATTTAAGCACCCCCAATGTAAAAATTGGACCAAAGAAATAATGGGCCCAAGCCTAAGCCCAAGCTCAACAGGTAAATGTATCCAAGCAAGCCCACCAAGCAAAATAGGCCCAAACCCAAACTCAACAAGCAAATGGGCCCAAACCCATGGAAATTCTCTATAAATAGAGACTTTCCCATTCATTTTGGGAGGTATTTAGTTGAAGGAAGAATTGAAACTCTGAAGAATTGAAGATTCAAACTTTTATAAGCTCTTAAGACGTGCAAGTCCGTATCAACCTCGAGATCAACATCTTCTGAAAGATTAAAGACTTGAAAGATTAAACTTTCCTTGGATTCCAAAAGATCGAAGTTCAAATCGACTTGCAACTACAACATCCTGAAGACCGAAAATCAAGAAGTTCTCAAGTTTTTATCTTGTATTCGAGAGAAAGCATCAAATGAGTAAATACTAGAGACTATATTCACAATATTCATCAATATACAAAGTTCAATTCCACAAATTAGATTTCTTTCAAATCTTGCGTGAACAAATACATTATCGTTATTTTGAATACTTTGAAAGATGCTAGTGAATACTTAGGCATTTTCACAATTCACGATTTAATGATATGCTAACTGATATTTTCTAAATTCAACAAATTTGAGTTACACTAGTGTTGTTTATTGATACTAAATTCAACTTTGTTTAGTCATGTTTATTGTTTTCATAATCAAAATTTGATGACTTATGTTATCACATTTAGTGACAAAATTCCTTTTATATGATATGCATCCATAAATATATTACAGTGTATTTACTCTATGGGAACTTTTGTATTCAAGTATGATATTTTTTTGGATACAATGTATTTCTTTATGTATAGGGGTACCATAGCAATGACTTACAATTTAAGTATGTTAGAATACATAAACATATATTATTTGAATATCTTGAAAGATAATAGTCAATACTTAGACACACTTACAATTCACCCTTTGTATTTATGATATCTATCATTTTCTAACAATCCATTTTCAGAAATCTAGATTTTTTACTACATAGACGAATGTTTGAAATTTCCAATTTTATATAATAAAAAGTCAATTATGTTAGAAGTTGTGTGTGCCCACAAATTTTGCTTGGTTCAATTTTGACTTTTTTGGTTGTTGTGGCAAAAAGAGTTTGTTTAAGGAAAATTTTGAAGAATGTTCTAGTGGGACAATTTTTTTGTTCCCTTTTGAATTTTTATTTTTCATTTTTGGTGAAGATTTGTTGTTGGGTTTTTACTCGCGTGTTTGGACCTTTTTCGATATGCAATTCTTTCTGCAATATTGAGAAAAAGACGTAGTTGTTAAGCAGGAAGGAAGATCTTGAAGAATAGTTTCTCGATCACACACAAAACTAGAAGCATGTAAGTTCTCTCTCAATGGTGTGATTTGTTACTGTTACTTGTATCTAACATCGATTATTGCTGAGATTTTGATATTTGAAGCTTCCTTTGTATGATGAATTAAAAAACTTTCATATACGTCTTGATGAAGGACGTGATTTAGGGGGAGTTCCTCCAGTTTATTATCTTAATCTAATAATTTATGAGAAACATAATTAGGGGGAGGTTTTGATTAACCATATCTATCTTTGAAATAGTTGTGATAGTGTTACTGGGTGTAATACTGTATCAATATTAATACTGAGTGAAGAAGTAAGTGTGAGCCTCTGTACTAAGAATCAAATAATTTAATTATGATTTATATCTCAAAGCAATAAAATCTCTGATCTCGAGTCAAGGACCCTCTAGACATAGATGTCGTGTTATCGAATTGAATTTATTATTTCGTTTTTTAGTTTTTTTTTTTTTTTTTTTAATTATTAAAACAACTCTTTTGAGAAAACTTGAAATTTTGCCAATGTTGCTCCTTAAAATTACTTAATAATTTGGGCAGGGTGAAATCAATAATTCTAATTATATAATATTTTTAAATTTCGACCGGATTCGATCCACATTGAATTATCGGTTGGGTTGGTTTGGTTCACTGAAACGTTTTTCACAAAACCGAGCATCTGAGTGTCGACCCACCGAGTTTAGGAGATTCTGGACGTTGCATTCAGTAGATTTTTATCCATTGTAGCCGACTCTCTTTACTGATCTACATTGGACTGCATTGCTGAACTCAACGAGTCAACTCAATCGTTTCTAGATTTGGAAGAATCTGCTTCAGCGCCGATGAAAATCCATTACATTCCTTGCTTGGAAGACAACTATTCTTACCTGTATCTTCTAATCAAATCCCCATATTCATTTCTTCCGTCATTTTTCACTTCTGTTACTCCAAGCTGAAGTCGCTCTTGGATTGCATATTTTTATTTTGTTTAGTATGAATGTAGTTCATTGTGATTATTGGGTTCTGGGTGGATCTCAGGATCATTGATGAGAGCACTAAAGAAGCCGCGGTTGTTGACCCTGTAGAGCCAGAGAAGATTGTGAATGTTGCTAATGAACATGGCGTTCATCTCAAGCTCGTTCTTACGACTCATCATCACTGGTATGATGCCTCCTTTTCACTCTTATATTGATTATTGACTTATTTTCATTTCACTGCTTCCTGTTTCTGTTAGTTTACCTTGACTGCTTCCTATTTTTCATTTCACTGCTTCCTTTTCACTCTTATATTGATTATTGACTTATTTTTCAGTTTGTGAAGTTGTTCTTATTCACATCGCTTTTACTTTTTAGGGATCATTCAGGGGGCAATGAGAAAATAAAGCAGCTGGTTCCTGGGATTAAAGTATACGGTGGTTCCATTGATAAGGTTAAGGGTTGTACTGATGCAGTGGAAAATGGTGATAAGATACCACTTGGTGCTGATGTTGTTATATTGTCTCTTCATACACCTTGGTATATTTTATTCTTTTTATGTAGATTATTCCATCCTGAAAGAGACAATATCATGTTATGATTCTTCTGAGTTATATAGATTGTTCCTTAATTGAATTATTAGTTCGTGTGTACCCTGATTTTCTCTACTCCCTATCATTTTCTGCCCAGTATGCTTTCTTCCAACCATCATGGTTTGTCCTAGTGGTAAAAAAGGAGACAGTCTCAATAACTAATTAAGAGTTCATAGGTTCAATCCATGGTGGCCACTTACCTAGGAATTAATTTCCTACGAGTTTCCTTGACACCCGAATGTTGTGGCGGGTTGTCATGTGAGATTAGTCGTGGTGCGCATAAGCTGGCCCGAACACTCATGGATGTAAAAGAAAATAAGTATGCTTTCTTTCAAAGTGTTCAATCTAGATATGATCTCACAGCAGTGCAAAGAATTCAATTCAATTTACTTATTCCATGGGAGGGTAGCTACTCAGTCTATCTACTACAGTCAGTTATATATATAGGAAATGAAGGTTGTGCTCATGCATTCACAAGGGTGTCGAGTTGGATCTATTGTAAAGCAACAAACAACAAACAAAGTAGCATCCACAGTTACAGTTACTACATGTTGAGGGTGGTGATGCTTAGCTGGCTAGGAAGGATGTATAGGATATTTAGTTGATAAGCAGTATTTTTGGCAGAGCCTCGCTATCTTGAAGTTTGTCAGTTTGCATATTGTTTATATTTTTCATATTAATGCAAAAGGTTACTTCAAACATGAGGGGCATGTTGAGATGTTGAGAATCCCACATCGGAAAGACCATGGAGACTCACACTCCTTATAAGTTAGATGATCGACTAATTCTCTCATTGCCAATTGGTTTTGAGATGGAATTTCATACTATCAAATAGAAACCTATCACTATTAGGCAAAATAAGTAGGAAAGAGTGTTGATTCTTTTTTAAATATCCAATAAAGATTATTCATCTATCCACCTTCTCTGCTGAGTTAAAATTTTTTAGACATTCCAACTGTTGATTATATATAACTCATAAGCTTTTTGCTGGATGTCAATGAAATCAAATCTTGGCTTTTGTTAGAACTGAACTCATTTTTATTGGACAACTACCTATAATATATATGTAAGATTAGTCTTTATCTGAAGTCAGTTGTTTCTTTTAACAACCTTTCACTCATATTTGGGTGGGAGGTAGAGAGAATAATTTGTCTTATCTATATTAAATGTTATTTCCCACCCAATTGTTCTTGATTTTCTTTGATTGGCTCTCTTTCATCAGCCACACCAAAGGGCATATAAGTTATTATGTCTCTGGCAAAGAGGGTGAGGACCCAGCTGTATTCACCGGTGATACACTGGTAAGTCGATATTTAAAGCATTAATGATTTGTTTGTCAATTTGCTGAAAGTTTCAATGAGATACCAACAGTTTAAGACATTATTTTCATTCTGCCCATTTTGAATTAAAAGAAGGATGGAGTAGAGGATTTAGACTCATAAATTACTTTCCCAAAACTCAAAAGTCTTTCAAACTTCCATAAACTTAGCCGTGTAAATACTCTTTGGGATTTTCTATAGCCAAATTGCCATATAGTGCCTGAAAGAGTATGAAGCCTTTGCTCCTCTATAATGCCTCTGTCTCCACTAGACTCTAGAAGTGTCCAGGGGGAGTGTAAGAATGTCCTTGCCAAGGCAGATAATCTTTCAGGGTACATTTGATGATATACTGTTTTATGAGATGCTAATCAGCCACCCTTTAACCAAGACATTTTCGAGCAATTCCTACTCACCGCATTAGAAAGCTCTTTAGAAAGTCTAATGGTCTGTTTGGATTGAATTAAGAACAAAATGATTTCAATAATACATTTCTTTTTAAACACTTTTTTGGAAATGAGTTTAAAATTTAAACATTTAATGTTTGTTTAGACTTTTTTATAAGTGTTTATATGTGGATTTGGTTTTTAAAAATTTCTCCAAAATAGATTATTTTATAAATGAATTTTTAAAAAATGCATTATTTTAATTTGCCAAACACTACCATTTTTTTCAAAAGTTTTTTGACAAAATTAAACACTTTAGAATCTCAACCAAACACACCTTAAGTCTATTAGTTAGTCAAGAGATCAACTTGATAGTGGTGGTACTGTACTGATATGATCTGTGCATTTCCTTTCTCTCTGATGGGGAGTCATTTCTTACAATAAGTGGTTCCAGTTTTGGGTATCATGTATCCGTTAGCGTTTACTCTTCTGTCAGAACAATACAAGTCAGTAATAGCTCTTTTATTTCCTTTGGGTACTTGATTCTCATGCTCTTAATGTATAATTTGTTGCATCTTAACTTTGGTTTCTTTGTGTAGTTCGTTGCTGGATGCGGTAAGTTTTTTGAGGGAACAGCAGAGCAGATGTATCAATCTCTATGTATCACATTGGGTTCATTGCCAAAGCAAACACGTGTTTACTGTGGCCATGAGGTAATTAATTATCTGACTCTTATTCATTTTCTTCCCTGTTCAGGGTTTTTTATGGTCACAATTACTTGTGGTTTATTTTGAGTTTATTTTGTTCGTAGATTCCATTTTGAGGGCGTTCTTTCTGTTTGACTTTCCTTTTGTAATTCAATTCATCTTAATATTTATATTTTGGATATTCATGAAGAAATTATGGTTATGATTATGATTATTATTTATTTTTATTTTGGAGAAGTTTTCTGGGTAGTTTTTGAAACAGAATGTAAGGACCTTAGATAGAAAAATAGTGGATTATTAGGAGAAAATGAAAATGGTTGTTAGTAAGGTCATATTAGTAAATAGATGGTAAGTTGGTTAGGTCTTTTTGTTATAAATGGTGGGAGAGGGGTTGGAGAGAGGTGTGAAGAATTTTGAAGAAAGATTTCCTTGTAAGGGAACCTTGGGAGAGTCTAGCCCTTTCAAAAGGCTAGGGTTACTTGTTACTTGTTATTATGATCTTCTAATATATATTTCATGTTTGGATGTTTTTTAAGTGTTCTTGAGTTCATCTTTTCTTCTTGAGGTAGTCATTGTTAGGTGGGATCCTAACAAATTGGTATCAGAGCCGTAACCTCTTGGGGATGACACGGGCTTGGATGCAAAAACAAATGGAGGAGAGGTTGGAGAAGAATGAGAAGGACATTAAGGAACTTAAAGATGTGACTCTGGAGTTGTCCAAAAGCATCGAAAGGCTGGCAGAGGAATTACGAGAAAACAATGTTAGTTGCCGACGGGAAGAATCTGCTACGTCGGAGGGATCGGTGTTGAAAATGAAAGGAAAGATGGAAGAAGACCCGACCGCAGTTGAGAGAGGGACTTGGGAGCAAGCACTTAAATGGGCTGCTGATTGCAAACTGGAGGCGGCTGAGAGAGGAGAGACTTCATGGACATGGGAGCATATGCAGAAATGGATTGTGGATTGCAAGGCGGAAAGAATACAGAGGAGTGTTAGAACAATAGATCAAAAGCTTTCTAAAGGGCTGCAAAGAGATAAAGAAAGAGAGGAGAAGAAACTAGAAGAAATTAAAGTTGAAGAAAAACAGAAATGGAACAATGACTTGAAGATGAAGGAATCGAAGAACGACCATGAAAAAGATGAAAGGAAGAGGAAGCCAAATCTAACTGTGTATTCCCATGGCCGACGACTAAGGGTGAGGTGGTCCGAGACAAATACTTGGTGGAAATGGAAACACCGAACAGAGAAGGGGGAAGCATGGGAAAGGAGGCAAACACTATGGATGAGAAGGAAGGCAAAGAAACGATTGAGGAAGCGATCATTGATACTTGGTGGTAGTGAAGAAAGCAAAAAGAAGAATCAAACAGTACCTATGTGGAACAAGTCGACCTGGATACGATCTGTGAAAATAGAAGAAACGGCTCATTGGAGTGGCAGCATTGAGAGGTTGATCATATACATAGGCCAAGATTTTGTTGAGGTACATTACTTTCCTTGCCTTTCTTTTGTGGCGTGCGAGTTATATCAAAGTAGGGAAGGGATGAGGAAGCTAGGCAGTGAAGAAGATGAACAAAGGAATTTCGAAGGTCATCGGAGTAAAATAGAAAGGGTAACGACAAGGAAGAAAGTGGCACTGGAATTAGTACAGGGATCACGAAGAGGCTGGCGAATGGAAACATATTGGGTCGTGACGGAAAATCGAGGCGGGGATGAACAAACCGCGGCAGAGGAAAGATTCTGAGTTGGTCACCAGTGGTCGGAAAAAGAAGACGATGGATTGTCGAAAAGTCTAGTTACAGGAAGAAGAGATGGAGACAGGGTGCGTTGGTGGTAGTCGGCCTAAGGCACAAAGGGAGTTTGTCGGAACGCGGATAGCGACGAAGCCGCAAGTGAGATTGGAAATTGTCTGGAAGAATGCTTTGATATTTGCAGAGGGAGTGAGCAGCTGCGGACAAAGAAAAAAATTCAAAAAAGGAGGGGGAAGAGCTTCAAATTAAAATGCAAGTGGCATGGAATTAGGCTCAGGGAATTGCAGCTGGTTAATTGGGGTCACTTTCCGTGTGAGAAGAATGAAGATTGGGGAAGTTCTTGGAGTCTAGGGCTGTCTAAAGGGTTGGATGCATGCAAGTGTAATTATTACAACCCAATGGAATTTCAAGGCGAAGCTGAATAAAATTTCTTTCGAGAAGGCAGGGGTATGGTAGAGAGTTCAAGGTTCGTATTTTGTAAGCACACCTTGAGGACAAGGTGTCTTTGAAGGGCGGAGTAATGTAAGGACCTTAGATAGAAAAATAGTGGATTATTAGGAGAAAATGAAAATGGTTGTTAGTAAGGTCATATTAGTAAATAGATGGTAAGTTGGTTAGGTCTTTTTGTTATAAATAGTGGGAGAGGGGTTGGGGAGAGGTGAAGAATTTTGAAGAAAGATTTCCTTGTAAGGGAACCTTGGGAAAGTCTAGTCCTCTCAAAAGGCTAGGGTTACTTGTTACTTGTTATTATGATCTTCTAATATATATTTCATGTTTGGATGTTTTTTAAGTGTTCTTGAGTTCACTTTTCTTCTTGAGGTAATCATTGTTAGGTGGGATCCTAACACAGAAACGGATCTCTTTATTAATAGATAAAAAGAGACATGAGCTCAAAGTCAAAGTACAAGAGGGTTATACAAGAGCTCTAAAAAAAACTAGGAAGCATAACAGTCGCATCTGGACATCTCAACTAGGTAACACCCCACAACGACCTCATCATTTCCTCAAGAACAAAAGCAAAAAGGAGAAAACAAACTCAATACTAAACCATGATAACGGATCTTTACTAGGTCATGACTGGGTCATGACTGATAAAGAGTTTAGTACAATAAGGAGTAACCATAAGAAAGAGAAAAGAAAGTAAAAACAGAATAAAACAAGAGCAACAGAATTAGGTTGGAAAAATAAAAGGTCTCCAAGTTAAGTTGAGATCTTGGATTCTGTAGCTTTGAAAAAGATTTGAGAGGGTGCACCAGAACGAGGCATTGCTGTGTGCTATATCTAAACAATGAAAACAACCCATTGATTTATCATGAAAGACGCTGGTTTCTTTTAAACCAAATTTCTGCCAAGATAGCTTTAACCACATTTTCCCAGAGTAGTGTAGCTTCTTTATTCAAGCTGAAACCTCTTAATAAAATCTGGAAATTTTCTCTAAAATTTGCTCCAAAAACCCAAGAAAGATTAAATTATTTTGGACAGTTTTTCCCAACACTTAGCCGAATATTTACAGAAGATGAATAAGTGCTGGGGATCTTCTTTATTCTGTAAATACAGCAGACAAATGGAGGGAGAGAGACGACTGTTAGGCAGTTCATGTTGCATAACTGAGGATACATTCAAATTTCCCACCATCAGGATCCAAATAAGGATATTCACCCTTCTCGGACTGCTAGACTTCCAAATGGCTTTATGGAGTGATATGTCCAAAGAGGAAGGGGATAAGTGATGAGTAAGGGACTATACCGTAAACTTCCCGCTGCTATTTAAAGACCAATCCCAGCTGGCAGCTATCAGCCTACCATGATCTTCAGAAAGACTTTTATCTGCTATTTTACCAAGAAATGATTGGGATTCTAAAATTTTCTCATCCCTAGCAAATGGCAGAAAATAATTGACCATGATGCCAATGAAAAGACCCAATGATCAGCGACTGAGCCATTGGGGGCTATGGCAATTCTAAACAGCCGAGGGAAGGTTGAATTAAAAGGTGTTTCACTCTCCCATGGGTCTAGCCCAAAGGCTATCCTTCGTCCATTTGCCAGTCTAAAGGTTGCTAAAGCATCAACTTTCAACCACGATCTGGAAATGCTAACCCAGGGACTCTTCAAACATTCTCCATCTTTGCCTGTGGCCTTGCGGTGTGCCAATTAAATGTATCTTTGCATGTATACTTCTGGGTAGTTAGGCTAACCTTCTTAGTTATTGGTTTGCTGATGTGGCATTGATGTAGAGTTTAACTGAAATGGCTAAGAATCAAATGCCAAAGTAATTTATAGAAATGGGGAATCTAGAAATGATTGACCCAAAAGAAAGGGAAGCATAGGCTAATTTACCAATTTATGAATTTATATGTTTTCAAACAAATCAATGAAATAAAAAGAACAATGAACTTGGAATTAATCCCAATGACACATATCTAGTTAAAACATTTACTAAATATGCAAGAACTTTCAAAGAACTTACTTCATATTAACTTCTGATCCCTTTCAAGGAAGCATAAAAACCTTCTCACATCTTTTTTTGGTCTTTGAAAGATTTCATGCGCCATGACCACCCACACTAGATTGCCTTCAACTTTAGCCTTAGAGAAAAACGAAGTAGGTCATCTGGCAACATAGGCAGGCTTTTGGAAGACTCCATAAACATAAAAGATGTTCACAAATTTTAGCAGTTTAGATTTTTTGGTTTTGATGAATGACCCAATAATGGATTTGATCTATTTTCATGAAGATGAAGATTTGAGATGCTCCACGCATTTCTTTTTGTCCATTAACTAACTGAAATAATCCTAAAAATATGGATAACATATCACTTCCAAGAATTTTTTGCTCTTCTCCCCTTTTCTACAAGAGCAAGTATATTAGATACCTATCATTAGCCTTTCCAAGAATCTACGTGTCCTCAAGTTGGAAGTGAGAAAAGTGGAAAGACATACCAACAAAATTTTTCCCACATGGCTTGTTCCCCATCCATGCTCTCCCCTTGAACAAGCGCATTATAATCGAACTTCATGAATAAATTCCCAAAACAGTTCCAGATTCTATAATTTAAACATGTAGACAGCAAGATCAATGTATGTGTAAGGGTTTGATTGGAATCATGTGACTGACTTCTGCTCTCTGAAGTTGAGACATATGGGAAATGAAGCGTATTAAGGTTGTGCAAGGTAAAACTCGAGCTTATAGGCAACTGTTAACATAGTTTCAATCTAGTAAGGCCAATAAAATCTTGGTGCTTATCATTAGCCCATTTAGTTATGAAATGCTGAATGCAGCTGTAATTTTAGTTAAGCTGAACTACCTAATGTAAAAGGCATCCTGTCCTTGTCATAAGTGTGCATGATAGTTGCTGCTTGTTGTGAATACAGATTGTGATCGACTGTGATTGAATAGAGTAAGATTGCAACTAAAGTAGATTGAGAACAATAATAATGAAGAAGAAGAAGGGAGAGGATAGAGCACAAGAATTTTTTGGAAAACCCCTAAACAAGTTAGGGTAAAAACCACAGGCACGGATAGAAGAATTCACTATATAAAATAGGAGTTACAAACTTTCTTTCTTATTGAGGAATACAAAGCTCTCTTATAAGAAGAAACTCTCTCTATTTTATACCTCACTCAAATTGTTGGAGATTTTGGGATGGTTTGGCAACCATGGTCCTCACCTATTTATGGCCAAAAGATAATTGGCCATCAACCAAGTCCAATGGCTCTAAATTGTCCTTGATAGATGTGAAAGATCCAATAGCCATAAATTAATCTTGGACAAATTGTGAGATCCAATGGTCCAAAAGATTGTCTTCAAGAAACTTCTTGAATCTTAAAGAAAATTCTTGATAATTATCCAACAATCTCCTACTTAGTCAATCACATCTCCACACCATTCTTTCTTCCTTGCCATCTTCATGTTGCTTATGTTTCTGCCAGGCCATTTGAGGATTGACACCAAATGAACTTGTCAACATTGACTGCCTTTGTCAAGTAATCTACTAGGTTTTCTTTTATATGAATTTTATGCATATCTACTATTCCTTCCTCCACTTTCTCACAAACGAACTAGTACTGCACTTGAATATGCTTGGTCTTGGCATGGAAAGCTGGATTCCTTGCAAGATACAAGAACCCTGATTGTCACAAAACAAAGAGATTTTCTTATGTTCATGCTCGAGCTCCTCCAATAGCGTTTTTAACCATACCGCTTCTTTACTAGCTTGTGTAGCAACAACATATTCTGCTTCTGATGTTTGGACATAGCCACAACTGACCGTCGTTTGGAAACCTAGCTTACAGCACCGCTAGCAAGAGTAAACACATATCCGGTGGTGGATTTGCTTTTATCAAAATCACGTGCATAATCAGAGTCAACATATCCTTTGACAGTAAAGTTTATTCCTCCATAACGCAATGCAACATCTATGGATCCTTTTAACAACATTCCAATGCTCTCGACTAGGATTCACCATATACCGACTAACTACTCCTACCGCATGTGCAATGTCTGGTCTGGTTCATATCATGACAAACATTAAGCTTCCCACTGCTGATGCATATGGTACTTGAGACATCTCCATCCTCCCTTTTTCACGACTATGGCTCATATTGGAGGATATCTTGAAATTAACAGGAAGAGGGGTAGAAATTGGCTTACAATTTTGCATGTTGAAGCGGCACAAGACTTTCTTCAAGTAATTTTTTTGAGATAGCCAAATCTTCCTATTATTTCTGTCTCGGTGAATTTGCATTCCCTGAATCTTGTTTGTTGGTCCCAAGTTCTTCCTTTCAAATTCCCTAGCCAAATAAGTCTTCAATTCTTCAATACAATCTTTATTGGGGCCTGCTACCAATATGTCATCTACATACAACAGTAAGACAATGAAGACTTTTTCTCCAAACCTCTTAAAATATGCACAAGGGTCTACATTATGTTTGTTGTATTCAGATGCAGCTTAGTGGATGACATCAATGCAGGAAAAAATAGAAGCTCTTCATAAGAACAAGACTTGGGAACTCTAATGCTACCACAAGGGAGAAAGCCCATTGGAAACAAGTGGGTGTATAAGATAAAGCCTAATAATGACCACCAAGTAGATCTGTATTGTGTAAGATTAGTGGTAAAGGGATATGCTTAGAAAGAAGGTATTGACTTCGATGAGATATTTTCTCTAGTAGTTCGACTTACTACTGTTAGAATAGTTTTGGCAATGTTTGACTTACACTTGGAGCAGTTAGATGTAAAAACTGCATTTCTTCATGGAGATCTTGAAAAAGAAATATATATGCTCCAAGTAGAAGGCTTTGAAGTAAAGAGAAAAGAGAACTTTGTTTGCAAGTTAAACAAGTCTATGTACGGTCTCAAATAGGCGCCGAGGTGTTGGTACAAGAGATTTGATTCCTTCATTGTGAGCCTTGGATACAACGGACTTAATGCATACCCTTGTGCATATTTTAAGAGGTTTGGAGAAAAAGACTTCATTGTCTTACTGTTGTATGTAGACGACACGTTGGTAGCAGGCCCTAATAAAGATCGTATTGAAGAATTGAAGGCTCATTTGGCTAGGGAATTTGAAATGAAGGACTTGGGACCAACAAACAAGATTCTGGGGATGCAAATTCACCGAGACAGAAATAATAGGAAGATTTGGCTATCTCAGAAAAATTACTTGAAGAAAGTCTGTGACGCTTCAACATGCAAGCTTGTAAGCCATTTTCTACCCCTCTTCCTGTTAATTTCAAGATACCCTCCAATATGATCCCTAGCAATGAAGCAGAGAGGATGGAGATGTCTTGAGTATCGTATGCATCGATAGTGGGAAGTTTAATGTTCACCATGATATGTACTAGACTAGACATTGCACATGTGGTAGTAGTAGTTAGTCAGTATATGGTGAATCCTAGTCAAGAGTATTGGAATGTTGTTAAAAGGATCCATAGATGTTGCATTGTGTTATGGAGGAACAAACTTTATTGTCAGAGGATATGTTGAGTCTGATTATGCAGGTGATCTTGATAAAATCTTTGTTTTGTGACAATCAGGGTGCCTTGTATCTTGCAAGGAATCCAACTTTCCATGCCAAGAGCAAACATATTCGAGTGCAGTACCACTTCGTTCGTGAGAAAGTGGAGGAAGGAATAATAGATGTGCATAAAATTCCTACAAGAAAACCTAGCAGATTACTTGACAAAGGCAATCAATGCTGACAAGATCATTTGGTGTCAATCTTCAAATGGCCTAGTAGAAACATAAGCAACATGAAGATGGAAAGGAAGAAAGAATGGTGTGTAGATGTGATTGATTATCAATCAAATCTCCAAGTGGGAGATTGTTGGATAATTATCAAGAATTTTTTTTAAAATTCAAGAAGTTTCTTGAAGACAATTTTTTGGACCATTGGATCTCACACTTTGTCCACCATTGGATCTTTCACATCTCTAGAACATTTGGAGTCATTGGATCATACACATCTATCAAAGACAAATTAGAGCCATTGGATTTGCTTGATCGCCAAGTATCTTTTGGCTATAAATAGGTGAGGACCCATGGTTGCCAAACATCCCAAAATCTCGAACAAGTTGAGTGAAGTACAAAATAGAGAGAGTTTCTTCTTATACGAGAGCTTTGTATTCCTCAATAAGAAAGAACGTTAGTAACTTCTATTTTATACCGTGAATTCTTCTATCCTTGCCCGTGGTTTTTACCCTAAGTTGTTTATGGGTTTTCCACGTAAAATTCTTTTGCTCTATCCTCTCCCTTTTTCTTCTCATTATTATAGTTCTCAATCTACTTTAGTTGCAATTTTACTCTATTCAATCATAGTCCGTATCCACTGAGGATGAAGATACCTTTTCAAGTTCAACTATAGGTAATGGTCTTGAACTTATTTTTCACCTCTGGAATCAAGGAAGAACGAGCTGTATATATAAAAATGATGGAAGATCTTGGCTGGTAGGGATCCAAAAGGATTGAATTAGGCATAATTTGGTCTGTGCATGGTGGAACATGCAGGTGAGTTTCTAAACAACAATCAGTCTTTTCTCTTTGACCACCATTTCTGGTTGATAAACTTTACTCTCTTGAGTTGGGTACCTTGCAGCTGGAAAGGTTTTGTCTAAGAGTGCACCTGGGTAGTTAATTCTAATTCTGTCATCTCTTTTAAGAATTCATTATGCGCACCCAAAGATAATATGTTCTCAAACAATGCTGGATGTGGTGCGAATGAAATTTCTGTAGACATGAAGACCAATAAGGTAGGATGGGGCCACTCTTGATAAGTGAGCTCAAATGCCAAAAACCCATTTATAAGTGACGCCAAATCATTGCCTTGAACTTAAAGCTTTTCTGAAAAGAAAGCCATACGGTGGTCCCCATGCATCAATATTGCAACATGCGTCAGGACTGGTATTGGTGCATCTGTTTTCAGTCCAAATAATTTCGAAATTTTGTGTAGGGCCACGAGAGAGTGGGATAGGCATTAATTTGCGTATAAGAGAGAATTTATAACTCCCTCAAATGGCTTATCCTTTGGCCTTTTATTGTAAAGGTTATTGTTTGGAAGATTTGGGGTGAAAGAAATTTGAGGATCTTACAGACTAAAAGAAAGTGCCCCCTTGGAAGTTTCAGATTCATCTCTTTTCTATGCGGTTTTTGGTGACAAGGAACCTTTCAACAACTGTAGGTTAAATTTTCTCTTACATTATTTGGGAATTCTTTTGTAATCTACTTGGATGGGTCTTTCATTTTGTATGATTTCATTCTATCAATGAAATGCAAGGAACGGGTTCTTATAGGGGGAGGAATCAGGGAGAAGATTAGATCAGTTCGTAAGAGGGAAAAGGGCTTACTATTTTGCCACAAATGAACGCAATTTAATGGTTATCAGTTTTGGTGTGCGATCAACAGGAAACATTAGTGCATTTGTCTTTATTCCCCCTTTTAATAACATTATGTATACAATGCTTTGTTTGAATGCTGTTAAAAGTGGTATTTATTGTACAGATTTCTTAAAAGTGATACTTGGTGTAATGATTTCTTGGTTGGAAGGAGACAACTAGTCACATTTGTCGTGCCTTTTTTGTAAAACTGATTTGAATTTCAACGTTTTGTTTTTGATGTAAACTAAAACTTCTCTTTATACAGTACACAGTGAAGAACTTGCAGTTTGCTCTGACAGTTGAACCAGACAACGAGAAGATAAAAGGTAAGTTGTTGTGGGCTCAGGGTCAGCGACAAGCTGGACAAGCCACCGTTCCTTCTACCATTGAAGAAGAAATGGAGACAAATCCTTTCATGCGAGTTGATCTTCCACAACTTCAGGTACCTATTATTAAAGGTTCCAAGTCTTTTACAGAATAAGTTTACAGTATTGTAGGCATTGCTTTTTAATGTGTTTTACCCGAGGTTGGTCAAGAATGGTTGGTTAATTTGACGAGTGAGTTGTGATTAGCATTGCCTCATGGAAATAGAGCTTTCTTCAGATATAGTCCAGCAAGAACAACACGTATTCATTTGGTAGCAATTCCATCATATCCCATATTTCTTGCACTTTTAAACTTCACATCTAATTTCTTTTCAACTAGGGTACAGATTCCAGAAATGGCTACATGCTTTGAAGTCTTATCTCACAGACCAACCGAAACCATATCTTTGCCCTTCTTCGAACTCTGATTTGTAATGTTTCTAGAGAAATCTCTAATGAATGATAGAACAAGATCCATTTTAACACCATATCTCAAGATCTTTGCATAGTTCAATTCACTTGATATGATGACAACGTATTGACATGTTTTGGTGGTTTTACTGTTGCAGGAGAAAGTAGGTAATCATTCTCCAGTTGAAGCTATTAGAGAAATCAGGCGGCTTAAGGACAACTGGAAGGGTTAAGTTGACTGATACCAAACCCGTCATAGTTTGGGGTTGCAATCTCTTGAACGCAGGTATAGCACTTCGTAATAACAATAATAAAGGTTAAATACATTGTGTTTGATTGTTGTCTTAGTTTGAGGACACAATCCCCTGAAAATAAAGCTTGGACGTGGCTTGGCTATACACTGAATACAGGTGCATGTGCAACCTTATTTCTCTCAAATGTAGTTAACAGTATGTAACTTTATTTCTTTTAAATGTAGTAGTTAACAGTATGTTTTACACTTTTTCTTTATGGTGTTAAGAGTCTTGTACAAATTAGAGGATGTTTCTTTGATTCGTAAGTTGGGGTTTTCTTAGCCCATTTGGTAGAAGTTTGGGAATGTCATTTTGTTAAGTGGTGGGGTCTTCCACAGTTCAAAAGAGTGGTGTAACACGTAAAAAATTCTCTACTTTGAAGGAGCCAAAGGTGGGCAAAGGATAAGTTCCTTGTGATGTACATGCAAAATAAAATCTCTTTAATTTTCTTTAATTTATTTACTTTAAGGTCAAGGTTTGAATCTCTATCCACATATGGTGAATTAAAAAACAAAAAAGAGGAGGATAAAATGCATTTTTGGTTTTAAGGTTTGAAATTGATGTTTATGTTGTCTTTACTGATATAAAACACGAATATTAATAAGCGATCTAAAACTTAGAAGAACAATGAGAACAATAATATCACATGGAGAATGAGGAATTATTAATATATTTATGTTGTCTTTTATTTTCACTCGTGAAAGATATTTATAGCAGTGTAATGATTAGGAATTATTAAAGAAGGCGGAGGAGTAGGTGAAGAATTAATCCTCACCATCCATTTGAGGAAGAGGAAGAATAATTTCAGTAACAATGAAAATCTAACCCAATATTTTACAACACCCTCTAGATTTTCACGGTATATAATTTATATGCCTCATTAGTAAGGGAAAAATACTAACAAAGGAAAAAGTCTACATCATATATACTTTAACAATTGCCTTAAAAACCTTGTTAGGAAAAATCCAATGAAAAATCCTAGTTAAGGAAAAAAAGAGTACAATGTTTTTATCTCCCTCATGAGAACCAATGTTGTGCATCGACTTGTCAAATGTTTTGAGAATAAGTCACCAAAACTCCAAAGTTTGTTGAACAGTGATGTTACTATTTTCTTCAAGATCATGAGTGTAGAAGAGTTTTGGTGGAATATGTTTTGTTCTATCTTATTTGATATATTCTCCTTTTATTCGGACTATACATGTCGTATTTTCTTCATACAATATTGTTGGAGGAATTTTATCAGAATGCAAGCTACATGGTCCACGTATGTGTTGAGTAATTGATCTTAACTACACACATTCTTGACTAGCGTCATGAATTGTAAGAACTTCAACATGATTTGAAGAGACGGCTGTAATGATTTGCTTCATAGATCGCCATGATATAGCAATTCCTCTATGGGTAAACATTTTACCTTTGAGATCTACTCTTATGTGGTCAGATAAATAACTTGCATTTGCATAACAAATTTAGTTAAAATTTAATTTGTTTGCATAAAATAAATCCATATCAAATGTCCATCTAAGATAGTAGAGTATATGTTTGACTCTGTTCCAATGTCTTTTTGTTGGAGAACTATATTTAACTAATAAATTTATTGAAAATGCAAAATTTGGTATTCTATTATTAGCAAGATATATAAATACACCAATTACACTAAAATATAATATTTCAGGACCAAGAAATTCTTCATTGTCATCTTGAGATCAAAATATATCTTTCTTCACATCTAGTGAACGAACATGCATTGGTATGTTTAATGGATGTGTTTTATCCGTATGAAATTTTTTCAATTTTTTTTATAAGTAGATTCATAAACAAATATTTCATATGCTAAATACTCAATTTGCCGACCAAGACAAAAATTTTGTTTTTTCAAAATCTTTCACATCAAATTGTTTTTTCAAATATTTTATTGACTTTGATTGAGGGCTCCTCAGAAGTTTCAATTATATTCAAGTTATCAACATATAGAACAATTATAGTAAATTCTTACTGTGATTTCTTTATAAAAACACATAGAAAATAAAAACACATAGAAAAAACGAGATCCATGGAGATCTAAAATAGAAAGTTCCACGTTTAAGATCTTGGTTTAGTGTTATCCCAAGATCCTCCAAGATCTAAAACATATACCATCTAAAACATAAAGGTATATGTTTTAGATCTTGGTGCAATGTCCTCCTGAGAATCACCAAGATCTAAACATAAGTCATGTGTTATGGATCTCAGTTCGTACTTTGGTCGAACTTGAGCCTAAGATATTGAGGCCTTGGGCAATATTCTTCCTCGTTCAGTGAAGTTCATCTCGAAATCCACACGAAATGGATGAAAATACCCTCAAGTCCGAATATTTTTAATTTACTATTGTAGTAGTTAGTGGCTTGTTGAAGAAGTTTGAAAGTCTCACACAACAAATTCCAAGAAGGAAAGTGACTCTGAAAGTTGTTTTCTTCCCAAAAGTGTTTGGTACTTTCCTCTCAGTTTAATATTTCGTTTGTCTTTTTTCGAAAAACTCAAGGAAAGAATCTGATGAATATTTACGTTTTCTTTGTCGTTTCTCATACTAATGAGGTTGTTTATTGTTATTGCAATGCATTTCCATACGTAACCTACATGATTTCAATGTATATATATGACTAACCTCCTCATTAATTACACATGTTCAATATTCTTTCTGTCAGCATTTAATAAAGACGAGTTTGCCAATCTCAATACAAGTTCTTTAAGCGCACCACAAAGATTGAGGCAATAGTAAAAAATTCATTAAATGTATTGTTAATACAAGATTTGAAAGTAAAACATTACAAGAAGGCTCTATTAACCCATAATTGTATTGTTAATTGTCGACAAATAGGGGATGTTATATGGGGTTAGGGTTCGGAAGGAGGAGTGAGTTACATAGTACTCGAAAAATTTATAACAATAAATCTCCCATCACCCTACACCATTTGTTCTAGTGCATCACGTGCATGAAATAGCAGCCATGGCGTTGTAGGCAAACTGGGCTTCAACATGTAAACGCCACTGCAGTGCAACAAAGTCGAGACTACACACCTCATGTTGTCGAGTTCTTTCACTAGGTCCAGATCCGACATTAAATCAATGTAGGAATCCAAGACGTTGATTTGTCCCTCGACCATGTCTAAAATGATCAAAATTCAGTGACATCTCCCGATGTTGTAAGGCATGTACACGAAGTCGACGTGCATCCAATATGCCTTGTCGTAGTTCGATAACTCGTCCATCACATATTTCAAGATGGTAGTGTCTTTAATCCAAGTCTACTCAACGTCCACCAGGCGACTGCCCCTCTTAGCCTCCTTGTATAGACCTGGGTCAAACAGAACACATAATGTTAATAAGTTGTTACTAACAATTTAACTGAAACTTGTTTAAACTTACTATGATGGTACGGTCGGCCGTAGTGAAGCATTTCTTCACATACGAGGCATTGATGATATTGATCTGTAACTTCTTTTCGGTGAACAAGAACAATGTGTAGATCATCAACAAATGGTGAGAAACAACTCATTAGTGTTAACGATGACTGGCATAATGGAAAACATGCCAAATTTGAAGTACATACGTCATCGTCCGTGAATGTGGTCGGGGTTAGGAGGTCCATTAGCCACTGAAGCGCCCTTGAACTTCTAACTGTCTTTCGCAACTCCTTTGTTCTCTTTGGGTCTGAGAGGTATGCGAAGAACTATTTATCAAACTTGACGGGGATCTTGTAGACAAGATTGTACGAGCGCACCCTCTTTCTTATCTTAGCCCCTTGTCCTTGTTCAATAATTAACGATCACAATTTTCAGGATATCCCTCGTTTCCTTGTCATCCTTTCCTTAGGTATGGCATCCGAAAAAATAGAAGACGATATGAACTCTATGTCAAACTCGATAGGGTGCACAATTCGTAATTCAATATAGATGTTAATTTTATTATTACTAAAATCACCATATAAAGTAGGGGTGTAATCGGGTTGGGTTGGGAGACATTCTCAACCCAACCCATATTTTTGAGTTATATGGATTGGCAGCCCGAATAACCCAAACTTAGTTTTCAACCCAACCCAACCCAACCCGTAAAATATGAGTTAGGTTGGATTGAGTTGTCGGGTTATTTTTTTCTCTGTTTAGGGTTTAGGAAAATGGAGGTGGATGATGCGATTTTGAGGGAGAAGACCAGAGACTGAGGTGAGACGGAAGAGAAGAATTAAAGAGAAGATAGAATAGTCCGGGTTATTCGGGTTCAACCTATATTCTTACACCCCTAATATAAAGGAATAAAATGTTTGAAAATATTTACCTCATCTTTCGGCTCTAGCAGGGGTTTGGCAGGCGGTGGTGCGACATCCTCACCCCTCAAAGGTATGTCGATTGGTACGATACCATCTACGGGGTCTTCGTTGATGGATGTTTCTGTCTCCTCGTCAACGAGCTGGTCGCCGTGTTGGAATTTATGTCCTAAAACTCGTAGATTGTAAATATAATCCATTGATCGTTATTAATAAAATGTTATTATTGTAATAATTGTTATTGATTAAATTATTAGTTTTGTCTTAATAACCCAAATCTAATAAACTAACATCCTAAGCTGTTTAATGAGTCTTGAACAGTATGTAGAGACATACAGGGATCAATGTTCAAGATCAGCTTAAAGGGTCTATAGTATAGGGATAAGGTTGGGTAGCTTATCCTGGTAACACTATTGATACGGCTCACTTTGTATTTGATACAAACTCAATGATCCAACGCGTTCGTGTAGTTGACTCGAGTGAGGGTATCCTATGCAATGAGTTTGCATAAGACCGGACCGCGAAATAGTAACCACTAGATGTAACTCTGTTAACTAGTTAGGTTTCTATTTCACTAGGATGACCTAGATAACTTAGTCTTAATCCTGAGTGTGTTATGAACTCCTGTTCACGAGGGATTGTCTTTTGATTTGTATGGGTGAGAGTGGCCAGATCGCCAACTCAATAAGCTTATCATTTTGGGGACAAGATCGAGTGGGGAGCTGGGAACATAATTACACAAGATGGAATACACAAGATGAAATTCACTCATTCCCTACTTTAGGGTAAGTAGATGAGTGTTTCCTTAAATGTTGTCTCCAGGTCTTGAACAAAGGGCCCTAACCTATCTATTGCAAGAGAGGGGTTTCTGTTTATTGGTAGGACCATAAACAGGTTGTTCATTGGAGGAGCATTGGTATATAAGGATTAGAGGTAACTCAGGGGTAAAACGGTAAATTGACCCAGCTGGTGTTATGAACACTCGTGAAGGATTAACTTACTGTTATTAGTCTATATCCGTGGACACAGAAATATATCTACAGTGAGAAGAGTTCAGCTGTGAGTCTTTAGTGGAGTGTACACACAGTTAACGAATATTGATTAATGTGGTTAATGAGTTTAGCCAATTAATCTCAAATCTTTGTAGCTTCTGATCTATACGTCCATTAGGTCCACTTCCTAGCTTGTAAAGGACAATGAGATTTATTTATATTGGTTGTAATTTGAAATGTTCAAATTTACTTTGGGAATTAGTTTAATGTATAGTGATACATTATAATATAAAGTTTGTGAAACTTTATTATATAAATTTAATTTTGGATATAATTCAAAATTAATTCATGAGAGATAAAATATTTGAATGAGTTCAAATATTAATTTAATGTGAATTGGATTCATATTAAAATTATTGATTATGAGAGAAATTTATATTTGAATATGATTCAAATTTAATTTAAGTTAAATATAAGATATTTAACTTAGCTATTAATTAATTGGAGAATTAATTAATAATTTAGTTTTATTTAATTAGATTTGATTTAATTAAATTTATAAAATAATATTGCACATATATTCATTCAAATAAGATTTGAATGGAATATTAATTAAATATGATTTAATTAATTATATTAATATAAATCTATAAGATATTGGAGAGATATTTATTCAAATAAGATTTGAATGGAATATTAATTAAATATGATTTAATTAATTATTAACTAATTGATTAATTATTAATTAATTAGTAGATTTGATAATAGAATCTCATGATTCTCTCCTACTTCTTTTCCTATTACAAGAAAGAAAGAGAGTTATAAATATCTAGAAGAAAACAGTTTTCTTTAACGAAATTCATTAAGAAAAAAGCAAAGGCTTTTTCTCTCTGCAAAAGAAAAGATTTTCTCTCAAATATCTCTAAACATTTTCCCATCCCAATTAGTTTCCACAAATCAATCTCATCCTAGAGGATATGAAGGTCTCTAACGGGCGGTGTCCCCAATTCGGTGATTTGTAGATTCAGAGACGTCATCGAAAGTAAGTTCTCTGTATCTTTTAATTTAAAAGCATGCTTAGTTTTATATTTAGAATTTTGATTCTAAAATTTTGCCAATGTATTGGTATTTTAAGATTCCCAAATTAATTTGAGAAACGGTTCTTTAAATTCTTGCACTGCCATAGGGCTTTTATCCCTTCACATCGATGATCAGAGGGAAAACATCCACGAATACGTCTTCTACCAAAGTGTGTTAATCTTTGGTGCATTAAACGACATACCTCCATTATCGTCATAGCATTGTTAGAAGTCAACCACCTCACCCTATTAACGAAGCAATAGAAACATAAGGATTAATCCTTAATTAAGACATAAACAATAAATAAGTGCGCTTGAAGATAATCATACCTTAACTAATGCCATTAGAAGCTCCTTTATGGCCCATAACTTGGTTGACGAGGATGATTGCGGTTCATTGTAAGAAGTCGTCCATCCAATCTAATATGGCTTCCAGGCGACATATATGTTACCTGTAATCACACGTCGCCTGGGTATATCAGTCTTAATATGCTGCCTTGTAGATGTGGTGTAGCAACTGTCGTCTCTAGGAGGAGAATGAGGATGTTGAACACGAGCAGAGGCAGGGGGATGCTCGATGTGAGGAGGAGGAGGGGGATACTTCATTTGAGTGTGTAGAGGGACATGCTCGACATTTTGAGGATCAAGGACGTGTGGGCCTTCCTCGTAATCTTCCGTCGTTGGAATATCAAGACTCCGATTAAGGTAAGCACGCTTGTCATCAATCAATTCAACATTTTCTATTTAAGAACAAAAACCCTAAAATACTATAGTGAATGTAGAGGAAGAAAATGAATCGTAACGTACCATTTGTGTTCCTAAGATCTTGGTCTCAATCACCTTCAATCTAGGTAAATGTGTGTAACTTGATAACTTGTAGAAATACAAGTTATTATAGCCTTTTAGATAAAATAATGAAACCAAAACGTATAATAAGTGTGTCAAAACACCTAACTTATGTTGTAAATTCATAAATATTTGAAAATACACTTTACATAAGCCTCCAATGCCTGTTGTATTAAGTTTTTAGTGTCTTAACGTAGGTTTATGAATAAAAGAAGAAACTAGTGAGTTGTAAAGGAACTCACGTGAAGACTACACGAGAAGACCTTGCCCAGTAAGTACAGTTTCTAGGCAAGATCCACATCAACACGCGAGAAAGGTTCACTAAAAGACAAAAGTTGTAGATGGAGTTGATATGACTTGACAAAAGGTTGCTTTTGGCGTTGACATGTTCAGAAGAATAGAAATTTCCTGATGAAGGTCGTTTATAAAAGGACTCCATCTCTACTAAGTAAAGTGTGGAAGGTTGGATGAGAAACAAGTCAAATGTTTGTACAGACCGACCAAAACCCTAGAGAGTGGTGGAAAGAAATAGCCTTTCCATCGTCTGTAAAGTTTTCTTTCTCTTCTTCTGCTAGTCTGTAGGTGAAAGCTCAAGGTTTGATTAGAGAAGAGTCCATATTTCATTTTCGTTCTAACTTGTAATGTCATTTGTGTACTCTCCATTTTTGTATTTCTTTGTAATGTATTTGTTCATATTGTATAGTGGCATAAGGTCTTTATTCTTTAATACATTTCATGTTTATACCTTTTCAATCCATCACATTTTTACTATTAATCTGTCAATGTGTTCTTTGTAGTTTAGGTCTGTGATAAGTTCTTGATAAGAAGCTTAGCTTTTAACTTTTATCACGTTAGCTGAGCTATAGTCATCACTTGGCCAGTGTTTATTGCCAACTACTCAAGAGGGTAAGTAGCAAGGATAAGGCTAACACGTGCAATGAGGAGTTTGGAAACAAATTCCACCTTAGTAAGATAACTTTCATCATTTGTGTCCCGAAAGGAGAACAAGTTAGGTGTTTGGCGCCAAGAGGTTGTCACCTTTAAAAGAGAAGCTCTATAAGTTTTGTAAGTAAAATCTTGTAGATATATCTCACTTAACCAAGCTTAGTCATTTGCATCCCTAGAGGCGAGCAAGTGTGGTGTTTAAAGACACCGAGAGGTGTTGGCAAGATACTGTGAGAAGAAGTATCTATACCCAAGAGATTGAGTAGAGATAGTAAACGTCTTGTCAAGCGACATGACAACTCGCTGTGGGAAAAGAAACGATGGTAGCTTCTTTGAGAAGAGAACTGGGGCAGTCGAACAATTAAGAGTTTGGCTTTTCAAAGAAATAAGGTGTGCGTTTCAAGGAAAAGTAAATTACTGCTGATGGATAGGCTATATGTCGAGTTTGGGTTGGTAGCATAACACGGTGTGTTAGTAAGAGGACACATGTAAGCGTAAAAGTGACCCTTAAAGTGAAAGGTCTCTAGAAATTAGACTGAAAGCCAAAAGAAAAAGGGGGTTTTTCCCAAAAAAAAAAAAAGAAAAAGAAAAAAGAAAAAAAAGTGTTAGATTTTTCTAAGGAAAGTAAGAGGAGAAAGTTCTAAATGCTGAACGGACGGTTCCTCCAACCGTCAAACATGAAGAGAAAGCCAGAAGTCAAGAAGGAAGAGGTCGAAGCTAAGTATTTTGTGTGAGTGACAAAATGATTTACATGTTTTGTTATGAACACTACATTGTTTCGTTTTTTTAGCATTGTTTGAAAGTAATAAATGTGGTTTATTACCCTTCTGTGAATGATCAGGTTTGTGTTATGAGTCTTATTTCTATGACTATAAGATTCATTTCATAAACGTTTTCTAAAAGTAAGTGAAAGGTTAAATGTTTTCCATGAACATGAGTATTCTTTGAAAGATGGTAAAACGTGATTTATAAATGGCAGTGAATGGTTATTCAGTCTCTAGTATGATTTCTAAAACCATTGTTACGATCCTCATTCTGAAAGGTGATGTTCTATAAATGTTATATGCTGAGCCTTCTTTCCTCTATGATGATGTTTATGAAATGCCTTATTAATACGTGTTGATCTCTGATATGAGTAAGTAGTGATATTGTGCTTTCTTATTGTGTTTGTGTGGTTGTGCGTTGTGATGTGGCTTGATCTGTTGCACGATGCTGGATGGAATCTTAGGAAACTCAAGTGATACTTGTGAGTGCGAATTTCAGGTCTAGGTGAGGGGAGAATTCTCAAGTCGGGGCAAGCTGTGATAAGAATGTGAGTGTAACAAGACGTTGTTGGATATCCTAGGTAACTCGCGTGATACTGGCGAGAGCGAATCCCAGATTTAAGCGAGGGGGATTCTCAGGTCTAGAAATGAACTAGACGAGTGTAGTACCCAGGTTGGTGAGGCTCAACTCGAGGAGCCAGACAGCCAAACAACTGAGTTAGAAAAAGAGTAGCCCTAAATGCGGTCTGCTAAGAGAGGTAGTTGGGCAACCTAGGCGGAGGAGAAAGTGCCACCTTTACATCTCTAGGTACCCGCTACAAGGAGCAGTGTTTAGCGACGAAGAAATAAAAGGAGAATCTAGAGGATGTCCTTGGGTTGGATTGTTGATGACTCGAGGAAAAGGGCTGGGATTGGAGTCTTATACTATGGAACACCACGCCAAAGGCTACACTTTAGTGGGAAGAAGAAAGATGTGAGAAGACCAGAGTTGGTTTATTTTATGAAAACAAGTATAATTTGAAATTTTTTATTTTTGTAAGCATTAAGTTAATAAAGTGAAGGTGTTTAAGTTATTATGCTGTGTTAATTTCTTGAGTTGTTTCCGCTGTAAAAGAGGTGAAGTCTCAAGGCTCAAGTGGAAGAGTTTCGCTAGGAGACGAGAGAAAGAGTTGTTTCTCTTACTAGGCGTTTACAACGTTATTTTGCGAGAGATATACGTTGAATATCTAGGCGGCACGCCCTCCATTTGGTCGAGTAGTGTGACATTTGGAGTTGTGCGTGACACTGGTACAAGATTGTTTAGATTGGGTACAAAATCGTTTTCACGCGTGTGTGACTGATTAATCACGCAATATTTTTGTTATTTCACGTTGTGGGTTTATGAGCATTTTCCTTTTTCAAAATTGTTTATGATTTAAATATTTTTTCGCTTTGATCTATTTTTTTTAAAAAAACCTTAAAAATAATAT
Source organism: Cucumis hystrix (assembly GCA_025688845.1). Lineage (NCBI taxonomy): Eukaryota > Viridiplantae > Streptophyta > Magnoliopsida > Cucurbitales > Cucurbitaceae > Cucumis > Cucumis hystrix. The sequence continues at coordinate 7,497,251 of CM046892.1, read as the reverse complement.
GTAAGAATTGAAAAAACCCCTAAACGTAATATGTAAGAGAACTACCTAATAATCTGATTATAAATATATATATTTTTTAAAAATGTCTTACTAAGTAAAACTTGGGGGTAAGAAAATTTGAACCCAAAACATCTTATTCTCAAGAATATACAAATGTCGGTTGAGCTGAGCTCATGATGATGTTATAAATATAATTAACTAACAAGTAATCATTAATTGTTCATTATTTAAATGTGAAATAAATTTGTTCAATGATACACCTTTCCTTTAGAACTTTTAAATCTATAAAGTCTGGTTCAATCAAGATATTTGGTCTTCGTTGGTGTGGCCATACTCAATTCTGCTAAAAGAACATAAGGGAAAAAAATGTTAACTTAAAATTATTTCTCTCTATTATCATGATGGATTTGAGTTTCCAAAATTTTCTTTTATAGATATCTATCTTAACATTGAGTGCCAAGATAATTGGTTTGTGAATAATTAGATCTTCTAATTTCTAACCTTTATTCATTGCTAAATCATTCCACAATGTTAATTTAATTGGCTACCCCTATATATAAAATAAATGATTAATTGTTAGCATCGAGGCTAAAAAAATCGAATGCATATATTGAATCTTCTGTACCTCTGTTCTAATTAAAAAAATATCTTTCTGATAAGTGCCCACTGCTTACATTTTTCATTTTAACATCAAACATTGATCTTACCGAGAACACAACACCAATAAAATCTGCAATATATAGTAGTTAATTAACCAAAAAAAAAAAAAAAAAAACAAATGTGAATAATATCTTATCTTAAATCTTAAACAAAAAAAAAATGGTAAATAAAATTGTTACCTATCAATTTTCCCTTCATTGTTGACGACTTAATGCCAAAAAATTGAATGATTTTATACTTTAATTTATGAAGTAGAAATGGATCATCAATTTCTTTTATGACCGTAGATGAGGTACGAGTAATTTGAGTTTATCATTTACATTAGCATATTTACTGTTAACCATTTTAACATTTTCATTCTCAATTATGTAGATTTTATTGCCTGTATATTTTAACCTTGGATGAAAAGAAAAAAAAAAATTATTTAGAGAAGGAAGAAGTTTTAACCCATAATAAACGACAAAAATCGTCTAGATTTTATAAATTTATGTCTTGCTCCTCTGCTACTCTACTCTAGCACTTCGTCAATACCCGCCGAAGTTTATTGAGGCAGGTGGAACCATGAGAGAGAGGCCTCTATGAGTACTTGTGGAAAGTACCATCTGGGATGTTGTTTATTTGGGACTAGAATTTGCTTCAAGTGTAAATAAGAGAGGCACACGATCGATAGATGCCCTAATGGATATACTAAGACTGATTGGAATAAAGGAGGAAGAACGTCCCAGAGTAATGGGAGCAAACAGTAGGGGCAAGTCTCTGCCATTAATCCACGAGAGATCGAGAGAGTAGGCACAATCGTGACAGGTATGCTCCCAATCTTGGAGCACTTTACATTGGTTTTATTTGACTATGGATCTTCTCATTCCTTTATATCATCGGTGTTTGTAAAGCATGCTTGTTTAGAAGTAGAGCCTTTGGGTTATGTATTATCAATTTCTACTCTATCTAGAGAGATTATGTTATCGAGTGAAAAGTTATACGCCTGACATAGAAAATCATGTTTTAGATGTAACTTTGTTAGTTCTAGACATGCATGACTTTGATGAAATATTGGGCATGGATTGGATAGTTGTCAATTGTTGGTATAGATTGTTCTCAAAATTAGGTAGTTTTTAATCATCTTGCAGAAGCTAGCTTTAGTTCAAAAGGAGCCCAGAATGTGGTCTTGCCTAAAGTGATTCCGATTATGAAAGCCAACAAGCTGCTTACCAAGGTACTTGAAGTATCTTGGCTAGTGTGGTAGACACTAGAGAAGTTGGGGTCATCAAAACCAGTGGTGAGAGATTATCTAGATGTCTTTTTAGAGGATCTTCCAAGTTTGCCACTTCTTAGGGAGATTGATTTCGCGATTGAGCTTGAGCCAGACACGATTTTAATTTCTAAAGCTCGGTATAAAATGGCCTTAGAAGAGTTGAAAAAGCTCAAAATACAACTGCAGAAATTGCTTGACAAAGGTTTTATTTGATCGAGTGTTTCATCTTGAGGTGCATCAGTACTATTTATCAAGAAGAAGAATAGGTCAATGTGACTATGCATTGATTATAGAGAGTTTGAATAAGTTGACTATCAAGAACATTTATCCTCTCTCTACCTTGAATTGATGGGCTATTTGATCAGAACAAGGAGCTACAATATTCTCAAAGATTGACCTTCAATCGATATACCACTAGTTGAGGACTAAAGATAGTGATATTCTCAAGACTGTTTTTTGTTCTAGATATGGACATTACGAGTTTATTGTGATGTATTTTGTATTGACTAATGCTCCTACAATATTGTATTGATTAATGCTTCTACAATATTGTATTAACTAATGCTCCTACAATATTTATGGACTTGATGAATAAAGTGCTCAAGTGTTTCCTTGACACTTTTGTGATAGTTTTTATTGATGATATATTGATATACTCCAAGACAGAGATAGAGCATTAGAAGCATTTACGAAAGGTTTTGGAAACTCTTTGATCAAACAAGTTGTACGTTAAGTTTTCTGAGTGTGAATTTTGGTTGAAGCAGGTGACCTTTCTTGGCCACGTGGTGTCTAGAGATGGAGTTTTCATGGACCCAGCAAAGGTTGAAGCTATTATCAGTTGGCCTTGACCTTCTACAATCAGTGAGGTTCGTAGTTTTGTGAGTTTAACATGCTATTACCAATGGTACGTGGAAGACTTCTCTTGCATAGCCATTCCTTTGACTCAGTTGACCAGGAAAAGGATCCCATTTGTTTGGAGCAAGGCTTGTGAAGACAGTTTTTAGATTCTTAAGCAAAAGTTTTTTACTCCACCAGTCCTTATCATATCATATGGTTCTAGAAATTTTGTAATTTAAAGTGATGCCTTTAAGAAAGGTTTGGGTTATGTATTAATACAACATAGTAAAGTGGTTGCTTATGCTTCTTGCTAGTTGAAGAGCCATGCGCAAAGTTATCCTACACATGATCTAGAGTTTGTAGCAGTGGTTTTTAATCTGAAAATTTGAAGGCTCTATTTGTATGGAGAAAGATACATATTTTCATAAATCTTTAGAGTTTAAAGTACTTCTTCACCCAGAAGGAATTGAAAATGAGAGAAAGTAGATAGCTAGAGTTGGTGAAAGATTATGACTGTGAGATCTTGTACTATCCAGGTAAAACAAATGTAGTAGCTGATGCTCTTAGTAGAAAGGTAGCACATTTAGTAACTCTAACTACCAGGCAGACTGAGTTGCACCATGACTTTGAACAAGCAGAGATTACAGTTGTAGTGGGGGAAATCACCTCACAGTTGGCATAGTTGAAAGTGCAACAAACCTTGAGATAGAGAATCATTGATACTCAACATAGTGATCCTGGTGCGGGATTTATGTGGTGCTTTATCATTGTAAACTATACGATAGGTCACGGGTCATGATCACTATATACAAATTACTCAATATGTACTTCTTCATCGCATAACCACTGAATCCTCGTTGAGTCCAAGTTTTCCTACTGCTTGCCCAAGTCCAAGCGAAGCAGTAGGTTTACCTGGATGATCCAGGGTCGAACACAAGAAATTGATTCAAGACATTAGTTCTAGGCAATACTTAGCATCTGGGCAGTATAAAAGAGTTAATTAAATAAAGTATAAAAAATCAGAACCATAAATAAAAACTACTTGTGAACACCGAGAGAATTTATAGAGAGAATTAAGTGGATGCAAGATGGAATTACGAACTAACTTGTATGCGCGAAAAAAGTGCAGGAAGGTTTACGCATTATTAGGCGATTAAGCAATGCGAGAGCGTTGATGCGATATAACTTTCATAATCAGCCCGTGATTAAGGCGACCTTCTCTCGAAGTGTTTAGACACCAACTTGCTCACTTTTCAGGATGCAAATGACTATGCTTGACTAGACTAGATGTATCTAGGAAACTTCACTTATAAACCTTATAGAACTTCTCTTGTAAGGACAGCAACCTCTTAGAGCCTAATGTCTGCACTTGTTCACTTTTTGGGATACAAATTTTGGAAGTTTTCTTGCCAAAGTGGAGTTTGTTGCCACACTCCTTCTTGCGGACATTAGCCTTATCCTTGTTACTTGTCCTCTCGGGTTGTTGACGATTGACACTAGCCAAATGATGAATATAGCTCAACTAATGCGACAAGATTTATAAGCTAGATTCCTTATCAAGAACTTATCACAAACCCAACTACTAATAACACATTGACAAGTGAGAAGTCAAGAAATGATGGATTGAAAAGGTATAAATATCCAATATACATATAAAGAATGTAGGCCTTTGGCCATTGTACAATATGAACAACATATATTACAAAGAAGTGCAAAAATGGAGAGAAAGAAGAGTGGAAAAATATTACAAATTAGGGAGGGGGGAGAGCAACGAAAGTATGAATTCTTTCCTACTCAGATGTTGAGCTTTCACATTATAGCTGATCAGAAAAGAAGAAGAAAACTTTATAGACGGCAGAAAGACTATTCCATTTCGTCTCTTTCTCTCTCTCTCTAGAGATTGACCTTCTCCGGTCTTTATCCTCTACAGGCGTCCACTGGCCCTATGCATGCCTCTATTAGGTCCATTTAGACCTTCTCCACTTGATGGGGATGAAGTCTTTTTATAGATAGCTTTTGGCGGGGAACGCGTCTTTTCTTACGAAATTTTCAAACCTGATTATAGTCTTGTGAAGTCACATCAACCCCAACTACCATTCTTTTCTTCTAGTGAGCCCTCCTCGCATTATGACGTGGTTCATCGCCTGTAAATATTATTTACTAGGCGAGTTTCCATTACGTGGCCTTTGCACGAGGTATCTCCTACGATTCACTGGCTTTTTCCATCCTACTTATCATGCGTTTAGACATTGTAATCACATAAAACAGGCATGATGCTTATGTAAGATGTATTTTTAAATACTTATGGATTTACAATATAAGTTACACATTTTGATCATCTTCTTGTGAGTTTTGACCTCTTTATTATATTAAAAGGAGCTATAATAACGGGTCTTTATACACATTATCAGATCCTTATCTAGGTAAGAAACGCCATGTACCAGAAGCAGACCACCTTTATGCGATCAGTCTTATTCAAACAAGCTGTCACCGATGTGTTGTTGTTCGAATGAGCTGCGCGAGCAATCGTGCATCTCTGTTCTCCTCGTTGTTCGAGTGGACGTCCAAAGTTGTCGTTTGCTTATCGTTAGGCGTGCCACCATGAGCGCAACCATGGCGATCTCCTCTCTATTCGCCATCGCTTACCGGTTTGGTTATGTTAGAGTGAGTTTTGTTAGGTTTTGGTGGTGTTGTCATGGGTTTTTGAATACCCATTAAAGAGTTAATTCAATAATTAATATTGGAATAAATTAAAGATTATTTTCTTGGTTTTGAAGGATTAATTGGAGCTCTTTTTGGAATTAATTTGTGGACTTCTAACAAGGTTGAAATTGAAATTTCAACGATCAATTGGTAAGTAAATTAGAAAATTAAGATTGAACTTTAATTAATGATTTTAATAGATGAAATTATTAATCAAGGGTGTTATGTTTATGATTTTAATTTGAGAAGTAGATTTCAAGCAAGGAATTAACTCCAATTTTGAGGTAAGGGGTTTACTACTGAATCCTCGACATCAGTAGGATTAAGATTGTTTATGTGACTATGTGATAAGTTGGTCTAATGTGCTGTGACAGTAAGCCTATTTTGAATTGTGGTTCAATTCATTAAGAAATTCTTGAGGCATGATGGTTACAAATAGGATTGTTTAATTAATTTTACATGTTATGTTTATGGCTGAACTGGACTAAAATTGACTAAATTAGAATGTTTTTAGATTGATGGTAATTGTTAACTTTGGTTATTAAGTTAGTAAACCTAAGGGATCACCATTTATAGACTATTGACTGTTGACTGTATTGACTGATAAGCATACTAATAACTTGAAGAAATACAAGTAATTGTAGGCTGTCTTATAGAATAATGAGGCCAAAATTTAGAAGAAGTATATCAAAACACGTATTTTATGTTGAAAATACACAAGTATTTAGAAATATACCTTGTATAAACTCTCATTCCTATTTTACCGTGTTTTTAGTGCTTTGACTCATGTTTGCAAAGAAAATTAAGAAGCTAGTAAATTGCAAGGGATCTCGCGAGATAACACTCGACGAGAAGGCCGTATTAGGAAGCGAGAAGCAGTTCGCTAAAAGACAAAGTAGTAGTTAGAGTGATGTGATATGTTTACAGAGATTAATTTTGGCATAAGCAACTAGATAGATAATTTCCTACCTAAAGTTGTCTATAAAAAGCCTCATTCTACACCATTGAAGACACACTACTACAAGTTTGGCATTCTTTGATATGCAAAGCACGTCAAAAAATGTCTACCTTGATGGTCTTTGCCCATCAAGTAGGCAGACATCAAGAAAGCCCTAGTTTTCTTGATGGTCAAAACATGTCATCAAAAATTCTTTCTTGATGGTATTGACCATCAAGAAAGGAGACTTTGATGTTTTTTGCCCATCATGAAAGATGATTTAATTAACTATATGATTTAATTAATTATATTAATATAAATCTATAAGATATTGGAGATATATTCATTTAAATAAGATTACAATGAAATTTTAATTAAATATGATTTAATTAATTATTAACTAATTGATTAATGGTTAATTAATTAGTAGATTTGAAATATCTATTAATTTAATATTTTTTAAATAAATAGAATCCCACGATTCTCTCCAACTCCCTTTCCTATTCCAAGAAGGAAAGAGAGTTATAAATATCTAGAAGAAAATAGTTTTCTTTAACGATTTAATCAAGAAAAAAAAAAAGAAAAAGCCAACGCTTTTGCTCTCTGGAAAAAGAAAAGAGTTTCTCTCAAATATCTCTAAATCTTTTCCCATCCCAATTGGTTCCCACAAACCAATCTCATCCCAGAGGATAGGAAGGTTTTCGACGGGTGGTGTTCCCAATTCGTTGGTTTGTAGATTCAGAGACGTCAACAAAAGTAAGTTCTCTGTATCTTTTTAAATTAAAAGCATGCTTAGTTTGTATTTAGAATTTTGATTCTAAATTTTGTCAATGTACTGTTATTTTGGAATTCCCAAATTAATTTGAGGAATGGTTCTGTAAAATTTTTCGTTGCCATAGGGGCCTTTATCCTTTCATATTCAACACTTGGTCAGTGTATATCATCAAATGCCCGAAAGGGTATGTAGCAAAGAAGTGGCTAACACGTGCAAGGAAGAGTTTTCTCAGCCTTACGAGATAACTTCCTTCATTTGTATCCAAAAAGGAGAACAAGTGTGGACATGAGGCATCGAGAGGTTGCTGTCCTTAAATACGAAGTTCTATAAGTCTTATAATTGAATACTTCTAGATATATCTTGCTTAACCAAGAAGTCATATGGATCCCGATAGGTGACCATGTGTGGCGTTCAATGACCTTGAGAGGAGCAAGTCTTCATCATAATTTGGTTAAGAGTACTATGTCGCATTAAGGCTCTTGCATTACTTAATCACCTTACAATGCATCAATTTCCCATCACTCGCTCTTTTATGCAATTTAGTTCGCATTCCACCATCATTTAATCTTCTTTGCAGAAAACCTCTAGGTATCAATAAGTAGTTATAGTTTAACATTCATTACATTTGTTTATTCATTTATACCGCCTAATTGATGAGTAGACCCTAGAACTAAGCGTTGATTTCAATTGTCTGTGTTCAACCCTAGATCATCTAGAAAAACCTAATGTTTCGTATACTTGGGAAAGTAGTAGGAAAACTTGTACTTAGCTACCACGCGATAAAGAGGCACATAGTGAGTATTTCACATACAATATGACTCATCACATAGAATTAATCATGCACATGTACAATCCTGAGTTCGAGCTAATCACTGACCTATCACATACCCTCAAATTCACTTTTATGGCTGATGTGTGCTCCTACGGGATCCCTAGACTGATATGGCACATGGTATATGCTTAATAGGAAGTTAACAATTCACCTAGCTAGTGGGCCTAGTAGTGGGTCTTTTACTCAATATTTTATATACTTACAATTTCCATGTTTAAATTTTTAGGTAAAGACAAAGGTAAAGGGAAGCTGGTGAGTGACAAGAACTTGTGACCGTGCCATTTAGGACTATTATGACGACACTTCGGCTACTATTCATGTTTTGTTGTTTTAAAACATATGCCTATTTGATAGATATATAGTTTTATTTTTTTAAAACTCATGATTTTCTTTTATGTTTTACTTAGGGTTGGAACAAATTATTTCTTAAGTGATTTTTGTTCATGAGGTTGTTATATTTATTTATGTAATAAAAATGAAATAAACATCCATTGTTTTTTATTTTTTGAAAATGCTAGCTTTATTTAAGTAATGACCTCAAGTTAACTTGAAAAAGTTGGGTCATTACAATACCTAAAACTATTTTTGGTTTTAACCTCCTCAGTCGTCAGGACCCTCCCTACACTCATGATTCTCCTTCCTAACTCACTCTTAAGATCTGCTTGCCGCCAAGCCAACTGCCCACTCCAATTTGTGGGTTTTCGTCCACTAGACTTTTGTCACTTAAAACCAAGCATTGGATTCAGTCCCTCGTTGACCCTCCAAGTATTGGTTTCTTTGGACGCAACTCCTATTCAAACAAACCCCTACCGTCACATTCATTCGACTTAGCTTGTTCATTGCCCTCAATGTTAATGTTCATCGGATCTTGGATTTACGCACGGATTAATTGAATTGGGTGAATTTTTTTAATGGTTTTTCTTGAAGAAATTGAATATCCATTGACGTTTGGCATCGTTTTTATGTTGCCTATTATGTTTTAGATATTAGATTAGAGATTTGAGGTATTTTTAAATTGTTACCCAATACATTCATCCAACAGGATTTTGGTAAGTATTTTTATTTTCGAGGCTCGGCTAGATTATTTTACAGAGTGTTTTCCACGTCTTGTGAAAGGAGACGCCGCACTGTCGGCCCTTCCATTCAGAAAATGCTTCCCTTATCTTTTGGGTTGCGTTTCTCCTGGAAGCATTTTCGTTCAATACAGCTACGTGGTAGTGTTTTTCACCATTTTTGTGCTTCTCTAGGGCTACTACTATACTGATACACTAGAAAAGTTTCCGAACTCTGTCCCCTATTTCCTGGGGCTGTATGTTGTTTCTTTCTCCTTTTCCGGCTTGAGAAAGAGTAAGTAGTATGAATCTTCTTACATTGGTAATGCTTTAAGTTAGGTTTCTAACCACTAAATTTTTGTGTTTGGGTTAGGATCACTTCAATTAGAAAGGTTGGAATTGTTTGTCGAGTCAAGTTGTGTATTTGGGTTTTAATTCAAGAATTTCATAAGTGCAAGGTTTAATCGCTTGGGTTATTTTGAGGTAGTGACTTGGATGCATTACGACGCATTTAAGAATGAGTTTTCTTTATGCTTGAAGCTTCAATTTTAGGTTTATATCATAGGTGACACTCGATATTTTTCTAGCGAGTAAGATAACAAACTTACTTGTCTTGATTTTCAATTGTGTCCAAATTGAGATAAGTGGACTTACTATTGGTTTGGCCTCAAATCTAATGTCACGCCTCACCCTGCATGCGTCCTTACTTGCTGTATGGAATAGAAGGCGACTTGATTCTCTGAACTTTAAACAAATATGCGATTCAAAACACAATAGAAATAGCACAACTACAACAACTTTAGTAATACAAACCACAACCCTTATTAACTTGAACTCATGAGTTCTATAATAGTACAAGATACAAGTTCTTAATAAAAAAGCTTAACAAAGAAAATCTAAACGCCTTCACAACTTTCAACCTTCAATAATCTAACTTGCTTGTTTATTTAACCCAAACTTGGCCTCATGCTTGAATCCTGGGAAAGGAAAAAACTTAAAACGTAAGTTAATGACTTAGTGATTGATAGTGTTGAAAACCTTTGGGGAACATAAGATCAACACCTCATTTCATAAATCACATAAACACACATTAGTCCTCCACTACTCCTTTTGCCAAGAAAGTGAATCATTCCCACGAATAGACTACTGTGATGACTGCATCATCATCAACCACTTCTAGGATTTCATTGATTTACTTCTCGTTGCTCAAACCACTAACACAACTGCATTGGTTCGTCTATCATCGCCATGTGGTCCACTCACCCCATGGTTGTCTTGACTCATTATGTGCACATAATTAGCTAGCTCATTGATAAGAATATTATGATTAATGGTTTACTCTCGATCATATCATACAATCATCAAACATCACATAAAAACTCAGCTTAAGAAACTTTCTTATAGACATTAACAAAGTAATACATGCTTCACAGATTAGCATAACTACATAGAAAATAGAAAGAAAGCTTTTAAATCTTTGAACAAATCTTTTGAAAAATTAATCACTATACTATGTTGCCCTTTTGCTCAAAATGTCTTGCCCAAACCCTTCTTCTTGCAGAAAAACTCCTTAACAGCACTTGAGTAATTTCTTTAGCAAAATCTCATAATAACCTTCTTCTTGCTTGACCTTTTCTCCTTATTTAAACTAATCTCCAAAACTCACCAGCTCTTGTTTAGCCACAAAATGCATGAAATCTACTTAAAACACTTGAATTTCAACTCCACCGATGGTCTTGTGGATTCATATTGTTATTGTAGTCTATGCTATATGTCATTGGTCATGATCATTGTATGCGAATTACTCACTATGTACCTCTTCATCGCATAACCATTGAATCCTCGTTGAGTACAAGTTTTCTTACTGATTACCAAAGTGCAAGCGAGACAATAGGTTTACATAGATGATCCAGGGTCAAACACAGGGAATTGATTCAAGACACTAGTTCTAGGACTTACTTATCATTTGGGCAGTATAAAAGAATTAATTAAATAAATTATAAAATAATCAGAATCAGGATTAAAACTACTTATGCACGTCGAGAGAATCTTTAAAGGGGAATGAATGAATGTATGATGAAATTGTGGACTAACTTGTATGCGAGAAAAAGGTGAAGGAATATCTATGCATTATTAGGAGATTAAGCAATGCGAGAGCTTCGATGCGATATAACTTGCATAATCAGCTCATGATTAAGGCGACCTTCTCTCGAAGTGTTTAAACGCTATACTTGCTCACCTTTTGGAATGCAAATGACTGTGCGTGATTAGACAAGGTATATTTAGAAGAATTCACATATAACACTTATAAACTTCTCGTTTAAGGTTAGCAACCGCTCAGCGCCTAATGTTCGCACTTACTTGTTCACCTTTCGGGATACAAATGTTGAAAGTTATCTCGCCAAGGTGGACTTTGTCGCCAAAATCCTCCTTGCACATATTAGCTTTATCCTTGTTACTTGCCCTATCGAGTAGTTGGCGATGAACGCTAGCGAAACGATGAATATAGCTTAACTAATGCGATAAGAGTTATAAGCTAGACTCCTTATCAATAACTTATTACAAACCCAACTACTAATAACACATTGACAAGTGAGGAGTTAAGAAATGATGGATTGAAAAGTTATAAACCTGTAATATATATAAAGAATGTAAGCTTTAGGCCTTTGCACAATATGAAATACGAGTAAAAAAATGGAGAGAAAGACGAGTGAAAAAATATTACAAGTTAGGGGGTAGTGGAAGTATGGAATCTTCCCTACTTAAAGGCTACGCTCTCACTTTTACATTGATCGGAGAAGAAGAAGAAAACGTTATAGATGACGAAAAGACTATTTCTTTCTGCCACACTCTCTCTAGGGAATGACCTATTCATGCCTTTTTCCCATATTGTCGTCTCATTGGCCCATGTAGGCTCCTCTTGAGTCCATTTAGACCTTCTTCTCTTGGTGGGGATGAAGCCTTTCTATAGGCAACTTTCAACGAGAAACTTCTGTTCTTCTGAGATTGTCAGTGCTGATTGCAGCCCTATGAAGTCACATAAACTCCAACTACCATTCTTATCATCTAGTGAACCTTCCTCGAGTGATGATGTGGTTCCTCACGTGATGATGTTATTCGCCAGACGAGTTTCCATCGATTTTTCATTGCGCGAGATGTCTCATGCGATTCACCAACTTCTTTCTACCTACTTATCCTGTGTTTAGTCATTGTAATCACGTAAACAGACATGATGCTTATGTAAGATGTATTTCTAAATACTCATGAACTTACAATATAAGTAACGCTTTTTGGTCCTCTTCTTATGCCTTTTGGCTTCATTATTCTAATAAAAGGAGATATAATAACGAATGTTTATACACATTATCAATCAAACACTAATGACTTGTAGAAATAGAAGTTATTATAGTTCTTTTGAGAGAATAATGAGACCAAAATGCATAATAAAAGTGTCAAAATGTGTAGCTTATATTTAAATTCATAAATATTTAGAATTACACTTTACATAAGCATCCATGCTTGTGTCACCCTGTTTTTATAGTCTTAACGCAAGATGAACAAAAGAAGAAGCTATCGAATAGTAGAGGAACTCACATGATGATTACGTGAGAAGATCTTATCAGCATATGAAAAGAGGTTTGCTGGAAGAAAAAAGTGGTAGATGGAGTTGATGTGACTTGACATAGGCAATTTTTAGCGCTGACATATTCAGGAGAATAGAAGTTTCCTGCTCGGATCTGCCTATAAAAAGGACTCCATCCTCACCAAGAAACGAGAGTGAAGTTTGAATGGACTGCTAAAAGAGTGCCTAAATAGGCCAAACCCTAAAGCGTGGTGGAACGAACAATCCTTTCCACTGTCTGGAAAGTCTTTCTTCCTCTTCTTCAACCAGTCTGTAGGTGAAAGCTTAAGGTCTGAGTAGAGAAGAGTCCATCTTCTATTTTCCCCTAACTTGTAATGTTATTTCTATTCTTTTCATTTTTGTATTTCTTTGTAATGTATTTGTTCATATTGTATAGTGGCATAAGGCCTACATTCTTTAATACATTGCATATTTATACATTTTCAATCCATCATGTCTTTACTTGTTCACCTGTCAATGTGTTATTTGTAGTTTAGGGTCTATGATAGATTCTTAATAAGAAGCTTAACTTATAATTCTTACCGTATTAGCTGAGCTATATTCATCGTCTTGACAGTGCTTATCGCCAACTATCAGAGAGGGCAAGTAGCAAGGATATGGCTAACACGCTCAAGGAGGAGTTTGGAGACAAACTCCACTTTGGCGAGATAACTTCTATCATTTGTGTCTCGAAAAGAGATCAAGTGTGGGTGTTTGGTGGTTGTTTGTAAGTTGGACTTAATTGTTGGAATTTATGTCTTAAAACTCGTAGTTTGTATTCAAAATTCTGTTCAATAAAATCGTCTTATTGATACTATAATCTGAAAGCCAATAAACTAATGTTTCGAGGCTATTATGTAGACTTGAACTTTATGTACAGACATAATAGTGGATCAAGTTTGAGTCATAGCCTAAATGGTCTATAGTATATGGATAAGGTTGGGCGCCTTATTCGGGAGATACCATTGATGCGCCTACTTTGTAGTTAGTACAAACGATGTGATCCTAAATCGTTCATGTAGAGACATGGAAGTGGGGGCATCCTATGTGAAGAGTTTACATAAGACTGGAACCATGAGATAGTCGCTGTTAAGTTATAACACCGTTAACTTTATAAAACTGACTATTTCGTTTATAGATATCCAATGTAACTTAATCTTAATCCTAAGCTAACTATGAACTTCTGTTCACACGAAATTATCCTTAGATCTGTATAGGTGAGGGCAGCTCAATGGCGCTGGCCCAATAAGCCTTCCATTTTAGGGGTAAGATCGGGTGGATAGCTAGGGACATAGGGTGCAAGACGGAATTCACTCCTACCCACTCTAGGGTTAGTAGATAGGTTGTTCCCTTAAGGACTGAATCCAGGTCTTGAACAAGGGGCCCCACCCTCTCATTGGCTCGAGAGGGATTCGGTTTAAAGGTTGGACCTTAAACCAATTGTTCAATAGTGGATCAGTGGGACTTAGGGAGAAAAGATATAATCTCGGGGGTAAAAAGGTACTTTGACCCAGCCAAGATTATGAACAACCTGTGAAGGATTAACTTACTTATCATGGTCATATCACATGGACACAAATATATCTATAGTGAGGGGAGTGCAACTACGGGACTCTAGTGGAATGACCCGTTAGTTAACGAAGGTTGATTGACTCGGTCTAAAGAGTTTAGCTACTTAATCTCGGATCGTTGGAGCCCATGATCTATAGGTCCATTAGGTTCCCCCGCTAGCTCATAAGGAATCAACTTAGAACATTATGATGAAATAATTTGAATTGTTCAAAATAGGTAAAGAGAGAGAAACCGATAAATATATTTGATATAGTTATCGGTTATAACTTAAGTGGAGCTTCATGTTTAAATATGATTGAAATATCAATATGGAATCATATTTGGAAGCTCGGAATTGATGAAAAAGGTCAAAGATGTAAAAAGTCAAAATGTTGACTTTTGACTTTGAAAAATCAAACTTTGACCGACTTTATATTCAAATATGATTTGAATTTTTAAAAAAAATGAGTGCAGATTCATACTCGGGAGATTGAAATTAGTCAAGATGGATAAAATGGTAAAAAGTCAAAATGTTGACTTTTGACTTTTTAAATGTCAAATTACCATTTTACCCTTGGAAGAATATTGCATGTAAATAACAAATGACTTCATGCATGTGAGACACCTACTTGGTAATATGTCAAGTGTGGAGAGTGGAAGCTCACTACATGCAAATTTTTGCATGTAGTTTGCTTATAAAAGGAATGGATTGGAAATAAAAAGTGTGGTTGATTTTTGTTAAAAATTGATTTTGTAATTTGGAATTGCAAAATCAAACCAATTTTCCTTTTTCTCTCCAAAAGTTCTCTCCACAAATTCTTCCTCCTAAATCCATCTCTCTCTCTATTTTCTCTACCGTTCGATTCCCACAATTCGGTTCTAAGTTTGAAGATTAGCGGGTCAACACTAGTGGTAGTCCCGTTTTTGATTTCATGAGGAGATCGTGAAGAGCACGTGAGAAGATTGCCATAATAGAAAAGCATCAAATGTGAGTTTTTCTATTAACCCTATTATGTTTCCTTTTAGGGTTTTGATGCATGTTTACCACTAAAGTGTTTAGTTGTAATTAGAGTAAAATTTGATCCTAATTCCGCTACGCATGTCTACCGTTTCCATCATTAATAACTTCAATTATGTTTAATACAATTACAATACTTCACTGAGTTGGGTCCTTGCATGTAATGCACTCACTCTAACTCTCTGTATAACATGTTTTCATTATAAGCGATATTTCATAGGCCATGATCATAGTCATGTGAAAGGTTTACAATGTACTTCTTCATCACGCAATTCCTAAGTCCTCGTTGCATACAAGTTTTTCTATTGCTTGCCCAAGTGCAAGCGAAATAGTAGGTTTACTTGGGTGATCCAGGGTCGGAAATGGAGAATTGTTTCTTAGCTCTTATCTTAATATAATACATGCAAAATCATGCGGTAAAAATTAAACAATAAGTTGAATGAACAATGTGCAAACTTTTCTAACTATTTACACTATGGTGCTTGGCGATGCAAGGTGACTATGGAGTTATGATGCGGGCAAGTGTATTCTCATCTTAAACGAGATAAGGAAGGAAACATAATTAAATTACTAAACAAACTAGCTGATGTCTTGATACTTCGATGCTATTTAGATGTTTCAACTACGAATTAAGGTTGGCACCTCTTAGTGCACTACCATACTTACTCACCTTTCGGGATGTAAATACATGGGTTAAATGACATTAAATCGTAACTCATTATGCATGCAATAATAGTAGCCTATCCTTGATTAAGGTCCATGTCTCTCAGCATGTTTTACCACACACAACATCTTCTTAGAGATGCATGTTAAGGGTGAGCTTAGCGATGAGACTGCATTCTTGTATTCATTTTTTCGCCACTTGCCTAGTTTAGAGTAAATTATGGTCTTTTTTTTTTTTTTTTTTTATGATTCTGATCTCTAGTCTTGCTCTTCTTTCGAAGGATCAAGGTTAAGAAGAATACTTTAAACTGGACAAAACTAATATTACACGCAATATGGTTTTCTACGTATCAATCACACCACTCATTTATATATAGTTATTCAATCATGTATGTATATGAAAGAGATAAAAAAATGACAGAGTGGTAGAGAAATGCATTTCTTTCAAACATAACAATTTGAACTTTTCGACCCTAATGTTCTGATTACAAAACAACACAATAATAACGTCAATAAATTGAAACATAACTGAATGGTTACGTCTCCGAGTTTGATAAATCATTCTCTTTGGTTAGACTGTTGCCTAGATAGGAAGGGGAAATAGTGAGTAGAATCCTCCTTCGTCTTATGCTTTGGGCTCTCACCTAACGTATGATGATGGAGAGAATGTGGAGACTATAAGGATCTTGCATGTCTGGCCAATTTGTGCACACCCGCTGAGGAAGGGTGCATAGGTTTATATACAGAAAAATTGGTGTTGACAATCCGACACTCCATTAAGACTCTAAAAAGTTGTTGCTCTGTTGTGCAGCCTAGTCTACTTGTCTTTTTCTGAAATTTCTGCCAACTTCTTTTGTCTGCTAGTTACTTGATCGCTTAACATTTACTTCTTCGCCGAAAAGTTGAGGAGATTACTTCACGTGTGATGCACTTGCTCTTTTTTGCCTAACATTCTGCGATAAAACATGTTGAAACCTTGTCAAAACAGGGATAGAGTTCTTTTGCGGTAGACTTTTCGTATATTAGTTAGATTCCTACTTTTTCTTTTCTGCAATCTTCTACTTTTATGCAATGAACCCTCATTATTTTACTTAAGAGGCTGCAATAACTCATATTTCTACAAGTTATCATTTGGCGCCGAGAGGCTGTCACCCTTAAAAGAGAAGCTCTATAAGTCTTGTAAGTGAACTCTTCTAGATATACCTTGCTTAACCAAGCTTAGTCATTTGCATTTCGAGAGGCGAGCAAGTGTGGTGTTTAAAGACACTGAGAGGTGCTCGCGTTAATCATCATCTAGTTAACTAAGTTATAGCACATCAAGGCTTTCATATTGCTTAACCGCCTAGTAATGCATAGACATTACTTCACCTCTTTCTTATATTCAAGTTAGTTTGCATTTCCTTCTCACTTTCATGTTAATCCACCTTTACAAATTCTCTAGTTTAGATAAGTAGATATAGTTTAACTTACACACATTTATACTGTGTAGAATATTCTTTTATATCGTCCAACTGAAGAGTAGATCCTAGAACTAAGATTTTGATATCAATCCCTATGTTCGATCTTGGATTACCCAGGAAACCTATTGTTTTGCTTACACTTGGGCAAGTAATAGGAAAACTTGTCTCAACAAGGACTTAGTCAATTACATGATGAAGAGGTACATAGTGAGCATCTAGCATGTGATGGCCATGATCAATGACTCATCATGTAGAATTAAATACAAACATATGCAATAACACTATTCCGTCAGTCCTAAGTTAACTAACCAAGCAAGTTTTTAGCGCGATTGAGTTAATTTCAAATCAAGCAAACACTTAACTCTAAATCCTTTCCTGTTCAGTCTCTGCCAACACAACCCCAGGTTTCCCTCAAAATCCTTCTAATTTCCCCTTTTACCTTCAATCTTGACGGAACTCATGTATGAACTTGCTCGAGATTCCTTAATAATTTTCCTTTCTGCTTTCAGTTTTGACTGAGTAATGCCCCAAGATGACTCGAGATTTTCTCTCTAGCTTTTCTGTTCTTTATCTCTGTAGTCCTACACCAAGATGCCCCTATCATAGCATCGAGTTTTGCTCTCTAATTTTCCACCTTGCCTAAGATTACTCCAAATTGCCTCGAGATTCCTTTTCTTTTTTAGTCTCAGGTCTCACATCTAAGTTGGCATTGTCAAAGCATGCCATTATTGTGTTGGAATGATTTTCTATGTTATGCTATGATATGTTATTTTGGGTTGGAAATGATCTGGAAGCTCATGAGATATGTTACTCCAACTACGAAAAATATGATTGTCTTCATACATAATATGAATGTTGCACGTTTAAATTAATGGTAATTGTTAGCTTTCCTATCAGGTTGTGTACGCCCACATGTTATTTTCTGGTATTTTGTGGAGCCACCACCTACATTTATGACTTATACGTGTTCTTTTGAGTTTACTTATGACTGATACGTGTTCCTTTGGTTTCACTTATGACTGATATGTGTTTCTTCGGGTTCATACTTATGACTAATATATGTCCTGATTGATATGGGTTCCTTTAGGTAAAGGCAAATAATGTACCAAATGCATGGTAAGGAAATTTGCTAAAGGTACCATACGGGAACAATATCAACATTTTCTCTTAGTTGATATTGAGTTTGAGTTTTAAATGCAAATGTTTTATAATTTACTTATGTATTTAATTTCAATGTTTTAGGGATTCCAAATCAAATATTGTCATATTAACCAAACAATTATTATTTTACAATAAAAAAAAACTATCAATGATAGTATAGACCCAAATAAAGATCTTGAAAAGTTGGGTCATTATGTTCAACCTTTATATACATAACATATTGTTGGAAAAGTCATCCAACTTGAAACAATATTTGATGGAATAAACCGACAGATTTGTAGCTTGAAGCAATAGTATTCTCTACGTGAAACTTTAGCTGATCGTCATATGCCTGCATCATAATATATCTATATTTAAATACATTATACTGCCAATAATGATATATAAGAAAACATGAATTTTCGTATTAGAATTATAAAGGCACAAAAACTAACCTTGATTTTCATTGTTCATAATATCTTCTTTGCTATTATTCTGAAGAATACTGGATCTTTCATCTATTATAAGATTGTTGATATCATCCTTATCGTTTGGCCTAATAGTATTAGGTTTAATTTCTTGATGCAACTAAACTTTCTAATGAGAGAAGTAGTCATAAAAACTAAAATACTGTTGTATCCTATGAAGTTTTTAGAATGTGCATGTGCTACGATGTCTCTTAAGTGGAATATTGTTATTGTTTTTTCTTCGAGTTAAATAACAACAATTTGATCCATTACAAAGTAAGTTATTGACACATTGATCTACTTTTATATTTGTAACAATATGAATATGAACATCTTCAATTAACGGAAGATTTTGTAGGCTTAAAAAAAGTTAGACATGAAATATTGACTTTTAAATTCTTTATTACTTTTTAGCAATTCTTTCATTCAACTCAACGTTTCTTAGTTTTTTAATATGATTTTAAATTTCATTCATTATATCATAAAAATACAAATAAATGATATTGATTTTCTTTCAGGTAATATTAGAGACTTAGACTATCATGATATATTTTTCCTTGCACTCTAAATGTGCATGTTTCTATATGTGAAGTAGCTAGATTTTTATCTAAATTGACCAAAATGAGTTGAAAGAAAAAGAAAATACTATTATAAACATGAATACTCTTAAATAGATATCTTAGACCATTAGGTATACAAATTTCAACAAAATGCACCCAAACACGCACAAAAAAAATTATGAATGTAATTGTTTTTTATATGTTAATAAACAAACCAATCATACATAAACTTATACTTGATCATTGAAGCAACGAAATGTTACAGTTTTGTACAGGAAAATGAAATTTTCAATATAGAAAATTTTCTATTTTACAATGCAAACAATATTTATTAATATTTTAATAAAGAATTAGTTGAATATTCCCAACATAGCCAGTGATCGAAGAATGATCTCAGAAGAGCTAAGTTTGATACTAATATAACAAAGCATATAAGTCATAAAAATAGGGCATAAGCTTGCTGAAGGTTAATGAAGATCATGATCATAATCTTAAGATTAGTATATCAGAGTCGACTTGCAAACAACCAATGATTATCCCTAACTTGGAAGTGAGAGCAATGTTATGAATGATTTTGACCCAAAGAGCATAATTAAGCGAAAAGTGACAATTTAAGACAAAAATGGTCATGCCTCGTGCATGCTTTGACTAAAAGAATCATCTTAAACCAAAATATGACTAAGAGACGATGCTTGACCTTGGTCTTGGCCAAGAACAACCTTAGCAAAATATCAAATGATGTACATTGCAGCCCAGTGAGTTAAAGCCCACAATGCAGTTCCAAAACCTTATGGGGAAGGACCTCGATCAACTACACGTATAAAATATATATTATGTTAACTCAATGAAGAAGTAAACCCATTCTAATACTCAAACTTTCTACTTGCTACATAGATAGACTTTCTTACTCAAGCATTAATGCTTTATGTGATAGCATTATTATAATAGATCTTTTCATCTCGCAGGTCACATGCTCCCCAAATTATAAATTTAGGGGAGTTGTAAGAAATATAACATATGAGGTTTCACCATACAAAAATACCTCACTTTTTGAAAAGTCATTCAAATACTTTTTTGGGTGAAATTAATACCAATATTTAGTTTAAAATTTTATTTTTTCTTACTTATTGATTGTTTGGATCTTCTCGGTACATCTCACCATATTACCCCATCAAGATTTGCTAACTTTTTATTTTAATGTAATCTTCTTGAATCTTATGCTAAATCTCATCTTTGCAAATTTTTTTCAAATTCAATTATCTTTACTAAATATTATTATAACAAACGGCATCTTCACATTTTTGTTTTCACACAATTATATGAATTTTCAAAATTTCAAATGGATTTTCCAATTGTGTAAATAGTTTCTTTTTTTTTTTGCTCCCATAACAATTTCCCTTTTCCAATGATCAAAATACATTTTCCAAATTGATTCAGCATATTTAAATTTTAGAAAAGATCAAATTTTGTGAAAAGTTGGATAAAACTATTATATATATATAGAATCCCACTCAATTTTAATTTGGTCTAAGATTTTACCGAAAAAGTTCAAACATATCGAATTTTAGTGTTAAATATGCCCATTAAATTTTGAAAAGATTTGAAAAATTATAGAATTATGGGGTTTATAACTATTGGATATAAAAAGTCAAACTAACATTGAAAAACTTAAAATTTGAAGTAAATCTTGGTGGTCGATCTCAAGGGAGATGTACCAAGAACAACTATGGTAACGAGTTTGTAGAAAAGTGCTAGTTTTCTAAGATGAAAACTATCACATGAAGATCGGATACATCACAGATATTGCAGGAATAGCAAAATTAGAGGTCACGGTTGGAAATAGAGCAAAATTCACGTGGAATAAGATTTTAGCAAAATATTGACACGCGTATGTATAGCTTTTTGATAATTCTTATTTTATCCCTGATTTTGAGATAAATAAAATTTTTCACTTTCTGGATTTTAGATGTATCAAACATTGAAAGGTGACCGAATTGATGAAATATTTTGCTCAATTGCTTATGGATTATATCCTAACCGAATCATTTATTTGCTAGAATTTTCTTGGTAAAATTTCTATCCTTAATATTCTTAGAATATATCCTAACTGAATATCTATCTTTAATAAATCTTTATAGATTCATTTAGTAAGATTTCGAAAATATATATTTAAGGAATTCATAATATTTTTTAGTTAGATTTCAAAAATATTTAGTCTTAATAAAATTTCAAAATATGTTTATTTATCTTATTTATTTCTATTATATTAAAGTTGTATTAAACTAATTTATATATGTCTTTAATAAATCTTTATATATTTATTTACTAAGGTTTTGAAAGTATATATTTAATAAATTATTATTATAGATTTTTTAGTTAGATTTTGAAAAAATGTATTTTTAATGGGACATTTTTAGAAATAGCAAAATAAATTAAAATATTTACAAGCTATAGTAAAATTTTGGATTCTATTACTGATAGTCTTCTATCATTATAGCATATCAATGTCTATCGAATTTGCTATAGGTTGTAAATATTTTGTAAAATCTACTATTTTTAAAAATTTTCCTTTTTTAATAACTTTCGAGAATATGTATTTTATTAAGAAATATTTATATTTATCGTTTTTATTAATTTAATGTTGTATTAAACAAATTTTTAGACATGATTTGTATGTTAATTATATTCTATGTAATACATCTTTTAGCATTTTAAAACGTTATGTATGTTATATAACTAAAAGAAAATAATAGATCTGTAATGACTAAGTTTTTGTTATAACTTTATAACGAGCAAAGACTATAAAGTTTTGTTAATACACTAATTTTTTTCCTTCTATCTTGCGTATTGAAATTCGATAGATACTATTAAAACCAATTCATGATGGTGAATGACTGTTTGCATCGATCTATCATTTATCAAGGTAAACTTTTTCCGTCCTCCAATCTATCACATATGCATGTCACAATCGTCAAAGATTGGGGATGCCGTCAAGGTAATTGACCCTGCGTTTTTAACCATCAATTTAACTAACTTGCAAGAACCGCAACTAAACTAAAAAAAGAAGAAGCAAATCAAACTTTATGTTTCTCCAGACATAGAAGTTGGATGCTTTTCTTTCAATTGAGAGAATTTTTTTGTGAAAGACCGCGACTCTTTCCAGGGTTACGGCGTTTCTCCAGAAATTGAAGTTGAAGGTCTTTCTTTCAGTTGGGAACATTTTTTGTGAACGTGACGCTTTACGTTAATGAAATGAAGAAGATGAATGAAGGAAGGTTTTGAAATTGGCTTCAATGGAGATGAAAAATAAGGTTGGGGGAAAATTGGGGATTTGAGAGCTTTTAACTACTTTGATTGTTTTGGCACTATAAAATTAAGGGAGGGCGAAAATGATTGTGGTTAGGAAGCCGGATTCAATTATGGGATATTTTGGGTTTTGAAATAATTGTAGTTGGGATGTGAGTTTTTTGACTAGGTTTAGGGCATTTAAGAGATTTTTTTTTTTGTAACAATCTATTTTTCAGTTTTTACAATTTTAATTTAAATTAAATTTTGTCATTTATTAGATGTAAACCGGTAAATTTGCTATTTTTTTTGTCAGACCATTTTACTATCCAAAGTTTGACATCAACAATTCGAGTATCAATATAGATTATACAAAAATATATGAGTAATAACGAAACACTTATTTTTTCTATTATTTTTGTCCATTTACGATATGGATCAATATATGTTGAAGTGTAACATCATAAGTGTTGTATTATTTTGCATGGAAGTATTGGTTTTCGTCAATAATTAGTAACAAATAGATTTTTTTTTGCTCTTTATAATAATAATAATAATATTATTATTATTTTAATTATATATTTCTTGTGTAACACTTCAACGGTCTCTCCTTTCTTTGTATCTGTCACCGACTCTTGAAGAGAGGCTTTTAGGCAATGAGCTGAAAAAGTCGCATTCTTTGTGCCAATACGACTCGGCTTCCACGTGCCACTCCATCCCATTTCACTATTGCCTTTCATTTTCCATTTCAATTCTCCGTTTTTCTTCTTCTTCTTCTTCTCCCCTTCCCCAAATCTCACCGGCGACCCTCCGACCCATCTCCATCCGCTTCTTTTTCCTCCCATTTCTCCTTTTTCTCCTTTTTCTCTGGTGGGATTTCGAAGGGTCGATTCGGTAACCACGGAGAAGTTCGAGGTTAGGGCTTTTCTTCACTTGGGCCTCTCTGAAAATGGAGACTTCGCCTTCCAATTCTGATCCTTACTCCAATTCTTCTTCACCCACAACTGCTCGTACTTCCTCCAGATTTGGCTTATCCCTCCCTTCTCTCAATTTCTTCCGTTCCCCTTTGTCTGTCATCTTGGATTACTCTGGAATTCTTCCCACTAGGGCTGTTCGTCATGAATCCGACCCTGTAATTAACGCTGCTGCTGCTCCTGATTTGCGGGGGTTTTCTCAAAATCAGAATCACTTGATAAACACTTCTTCTTCTTCTTCTTCTTCTGTTACAACTTCTTCTGTTACAACTTTTTCCGCTAATACTATCCCTTCTGGGGAGGTTTCGATAAGGATTATTGGGTCTGGTGAGCAAGATCCTTCTCCTAGTGCCTTGTTGCCAAATCAGGTTGGTTATGAGCAAAATGGTAGACTTCCTGTTTCTGGGGATCAGCCGGAATCCCCTGATGAGGAACGAGTTCCATTGGTGTCTACTACTTCTTCGTCTATTCAACCTGGAGGCAGTCGTGTTGATGGAGAATCTGGAAATGGAATGGAAGAGAGTGTCAATAGAGATTCTTCTTACCAGAGATATGATATTCAGCAGGTTGCCAGATGGATTGAACAAATTCTTCCATTCTCTTTGCTATTGCTGATTGTATTTATCCGTCAGCATTTAGAAGGTGGTCTCTTTTGCGTTCCCTCTTGTTAGTTCAACAATTGTTTTGAATTTCATTGCCTCTTACACTATGGGATCACTTTGAATAGATTATAGATTGTCAGTATCAAATGTCATTCGAGTGTTGTTCTGAATTTCAACAGCTAACTTGGTAGTTACTACTCCTTGTTAAGATACAAATAAGTGAGGTTGCTGGCCATAGTTTACTTGGGACTTCCGTTGAATCTATTAACATTTAACTCCGTTAGTCCCTGTACTTTTTAGCTGACTTACAACTTGATTGCAGAGGATGAGGTTTGATCATGTGAATTTTGGCTTGGTGTGATAAATTGTACTTGATGTGTTTTTTCCATGCTTTAGTACTGCCATTGTATCACTGTAGCTCTAAAAGCCACTGTTGTATGTTATAGGATTTCTTGCAACGTGGGTGTTGTAAGAGGTAGTGATAAAATCTTCCAAAAAGTTGGAACAGCGTCAGAACTAGTTTAGTGTATTTTTAGAAGTAAAGTCAGGTGGAGAAAAATAACTTAATTAACGTTTTTGATAATTGGTTTCTACTACTAGCACATATATCATGTATTGGAGGGTCAAATATGTGTTGAAAATGAAGCTCTTGGAATTGGGGAAGAAGGTGTTGAGAAAGGAGTAGAGGAATAGTGTGGCTACAGTTATGGTAGCATCAGATCATTTGGTTTGGAGATGTCACTTTTCCATAAAACTTTGAAACATATTTTTGGACACGTTTGTTTGGTAGTCGACATATACATTAATTATCATCTATTACCTAACCAAAGGGAGTTACAGTACTACAGTATTATTAGGTATAATCACATACCCATGTAATGATCATTTTTTTTTTTTTTTTTTTTTTTTTTTTTTTTTTTTTTTAAATTTCATTGTCTTCTGCCTTTTAGTCTCTTGCTGTAAGCTTGTAACATTCTTCTGAATCTTGAGAACTTATTTTCTTGTATATTTCCAGGATTTTTCATCACAATTTGGATATCAGCTGTTATGTATAAGTCAAATGATATTGTCAAGAAACAGACTGCTCTAAAGGTGGCATAAACCTAAACCCAGACTTCATTTTATCTATTAGAACTTGATTTCTTTTTCTAGTTCGTTGAGAAATGAGAATTCACTTGCAAGCGATTATACTGAAGTTTCTTTCTTTTTGGTCCTCTTTTTTAGGGGGAGAGGAGAATTTCTGTCCTTGCTGGAACTTCCATTACATTTTTGGTTCATGTAATTGGGATTTACTGGTGGTGTCACAGTGACGATCTTCTATACCCCTTAGTCATGCTTCCACCAAAGACAGTTCCACCTTTTTGGCATGCCTTGTTCATCATTTTGGTGAACGGTACTGGTTTTTCCCTGCTTTAGCTTATAAACTTTCTTACTGATTAAATTGACATATGAATGTAGCTCTGGAAGATGTATGCAAAATTTATCCTTGGCCTATTATGTGGTCTGCAATCTGACTGTAAGTGTGAAATGCTATTTCCAATTAGATAGCCTGAATGGTGATATCACAAGAACGGAAGATTGTGTTACCTTTTTGCTATATGTTTGGATCTTTCACCAATTGGAATGTGGATAATTGCAAAAAAGTGGTAGAACGATAATTTGGTTTCTTTTGTTTTTTTTAGATTGTTCTACCTTCCTCTTATTCTAAATTCTATTGTTGTATTTCTCTCACAATTTTCTTTGCTATTTTTCAAATATTGATTTCAATATACTCATAAGTCATAACTCTTTTGGCTCTGGCTTTTGATTGTATTGTATTGTCAGATACAATGGTGAGGCAGTTTGCAATGGCTCTCAAATGTTTTCTTCTTATTTACTACAAGAATGGCAGAGGCCACAATTTTCGTCGGCAGGTATTATGAGTTCTCAAAATTAGCTCAATCATATGGCGTGTGTCTATCTCATATTAACAAATATAATGGAAATATCTGTAATTACTTTGTTCAGGGTCAAATTTTAACTCTCGTGGAATACACACTTCTATTGTACCGTGCATTATTACCAACACCTGTATGGTACCGATTCTTCTTGAATAAAGATCAAGGGAGCCTCTTTTCATCATTGACTACAGGATTGTATTTAACTTTCAAGCTAACGTCTGTTGTTGAGAAGGTGTGCCTTTTAACATCTTTGTGTTTTTGTTTTTTTCCATGAAAAGTTTTGTTTCTTGCTCTAAATAATGTGAATATTTATTCTCCTGAACGAGTACTTACGATTTAATATATTATTATTTGAAGCTAACGTTGTTCAAAATCTTCTTTTTCTTCTTTCCTCTATAGATTCAATCATTTGTTGCTGCATTTAAGGCTCTATCGCGAAAAGAAGTCCATTATGGATCATATGCCACATCAGAACAGGCAAGTACACTTATTTTGTCTGTTGGTAGTTTCATTTGACATCTTCTTTAAAAGAGCTTTGTTTCTTTCCTTGCATTTGACTTTACACCACTATTTTAAAAGAGTATTTGTTGAACACTTCGGGACGATTGAATGTCTCTCTTAATGTTTTTAATGTTACAAGTCATCCTCTCTTATAATTCTTGTTAATGGGATCCCCTTCTTACATTTTCATGGATTTGTGATAGTATTATTAGCCTACTGGCTACTAGATTTGGTGGGAGAAAAATGGCCTTGATTTTCTTTTAGATGAATTACATCAATGCCCCCCTTATCTTTCTTGGTGGTGGGGACTTATAATTTGTACCTGCTGAAATTTCATGACTGATTCATTACATAAAATTATATGAAAATTAACGTCTGTAAGAGTAAAAGTTATTTGATGTCACTCGACCAATTTTCTGTACTCAAATTAGCATGTGAAAAAGCAGTAGTTGAGGATTTACACCTAGGTAGCATAAATACCGACACCGACATGGCGACACCATTTTTAAAAAAAGCAGGATACGACACATTGGGGACACGTCAATTTATTTAGTAAAAAATTAAATATATTTGATGCATTTAAACATATCGTGAAATATGCCAATTAAAAACATCAAAATACAAGTTTAGAGCCATATGACATAACCAGTTAGGGCAGAAAGAGTTGGGCGGAGTCCAGTGAGCAGGTTAGGTAGAGAGGGTCGGTGGCGAGAATTTGGATAAATCGGCAAAGAGAGGAGAAATGCGTGAAAAAAATTTGAAAAGATAAAATTTTAAAAGTTACCTAATAATTTTGGGCCGGGCTAATGGGCTTTTCTAACATTTTCTTTGTGTTTTTTTCCAGCCATGTCGGGCCGTGTCTGAAAAAAAATAAAAAATAATCGACATGCCAGCTTGAGTGTCGGGGGGCATGTCGGTGTTAGAAACGTGTCCGACACTGAAATTTGGCCTTTCTAGGAGTGTCGGTGCTTATTAGATTTATACATTTCTAGTTGTCCTAGGGAAAAGAAGTGAGCTCATTTATCTTGTTTAATAATTTTTCTAGAATGTAACTCGTTATTTAGAAGTCATTTACTAGATGTGCACTCAGCACTCATGCTCATATGTATTCCTTGTAGTGCTTAGACCTATACATGATAGATTGGACTTGTTTGAATTGGTTATGAAGGGTATCGTATAATTGATCATTCAAGTAACGAATCAAATGCATCTTTTAGTACCTATAGGCTATAGTCTATAGAACTTCATCAACATGCACCTCCTTTTTGTTTTTTTATTTATTTTTAATCTTTGATACCTTCCCCTCATAATTCTTGCTGATTGGAGTGGCTCTTTTCGAACATCTTTTGGTGTCCATTTGGATGGTTATGTTACTTGATTTTGGAATTTATTTGTTAACCAAGTTCTAGTCGTTTATCTTAAAACTTTATTTTCAATGAAAGTTTTAGGGCTACAACTACAGGTGCAATTTGCTTTTTTTATTTTATCTCAACGTAGCTGCTTTTGCTTGCTAACATCTGGTTGCACGTCAGGACATACTTCTTTCTGATTTGTTATTTTCATTTTTTTAATGCATCAAGAGGCAAAAAGTCATTGTAAGAATTTGACAATTGGCCCCGGTCCTGAACATGGAACAGGAAATGTTCTCGACTTTCATTTTGTCATGTACATGGTTTATATTATCGAAGAGGAGAAACTTCATACATTAATTCCGTTCTTCTAAGTTTTCCATATACTCAATTTTACTCCATTGCAGGTAAATGCTGCGGGAGATCTTTGTGCTATTTGCCAGGAGAAGATGAATGCTCCAATTCTATTACGTTGTAAGCACATCTTCTGTGAAGATTGTGTTTCTGAATGGTGAGTATGATGATTTCACTTCTCTTGTTGCTTACCCAAAAAGTAATAAAAATAATGAATACCAAAGCAAACGATAAACAACAAAATTTAATCTTTTCTAGGAACGATTGCAAACTTATCAATTCTCTAAAAGAAGAAGAAATAATGTAAACAATCTTTTGATGTTCTGCCCCAGGGATCAGGGAAGAAGTTTAGAGTTTGTTTTAAGATGTCTTCAATGGATGGTCTTCCTACTTCCCCTCCAAATATGTTCATGCATATTATAGAAACTAGAAAGTAATGGTGCTGTTTCAAGTGTCTTGCATATTCAAAAACCCTTTTAGGCTTCAAACGTTACAAGCCCACACCATCTTCATGTGTTTCATCTTATCATTCCTTAGGAGTTATTAATTCGAGGTGATTACAATTTCATAATATCACTCTTATTATTAGCGTCAGGGAGTCGGTTGTATCCAACTAAAATGGAGTTTTTCAAATACGTCTACATGCCACACTCCTACATTAATCCACAGAGACGGGATCAATTAAAAAAATGGAGAACCCCCCATGAATGTTGGTTAGTAATAGCAGGGATTGTTTTGACTGGAAATTTAATAGACAAAACTAGTGCCATATTAGGAATTAGTTTCAGCTGTTACAAAATGTCATTGCACTTTCATTTACCGTTTGAGTACTTGCTTTTTCAGGTTTGAAAGAGAAAGGACTTGCCCTCTTTGCCGAGCACTGGTAAAGCCTGCTGAACTCCGTACATTTGGCGATGGCTCAACCAGCTTACTCTTTCAGTTGTTCTAGACAAAATTTTTCCATTTCCCGACATAACAAATCTATTAGTTTAACAAGGAAAGATATCGACTATTGAATGGAAACCCCGACATAACAAATCTATTAGTTTAACAAGGAAAGATATCGACTATTGAATGGAAACAGGGGGAAGAACAAAGATAAAAGGGAGAGAAGAAAGAAAGAGGAAAAACAAGACATCGAGGCAATCCTGAAGATACTGTGAAAATCAAAATTGGATTAGTATTATGTTGATGCTTTATAATCTCATTGTGATGAGTTAGATGCCTAAACAGAAGATGGATTTAATAAAATCCCATTTCTTCATTGAATACAATGAAATCTAATTTTTTTAACAGGGAAAAGGGTTCCAAGTGTGAGTAGTGCAATGTTATATGAGAATTGTTGGAGAATAACTGTAATCCAATCCTTAAAGATGATTATTCCTTGTAATTTAGGTATGGAAAGGCTGCCATGTGAATTTGGTGGTCAGTCTGCATTGGTGATGTAAACACAGAAATGACAATGATTTTTATGTCTAGTAATTGTTTAGAAAAAAATCCATTCACTTTCCATACTTTCTTTTTTTATTCTTGTCATAAAAGGGACACTCGTGTGAATGGGTGTTGTTTTTTATTTTTTTGGTTTTTTTAAGGAAGAAACATGATGGAACTCCTCTTGATCACGTCCGATCAAGAAGGATGAATCTTATTATTAAGCGACGATTTCCAACTAATGCTGGAAAATTACAATGAAACGAATTGGGAGTGCCTCAATTCGAAGAACAAGAAAAACCTTCCCGGCTTCCCTCTCTTGCAAGGAATAGCCTGAAGTCCGATACCAAACTCTAACTGACCTCTCTCTCCCTAACCAACTTCTATTTAAACTTCATTATTCAATTACTGAAATACCCCTTAACAATATTATAACTAACTAACAATATTAGAGCTATTCCCTTGGGCACGTGCGTTGTACGATCCTCCTTGCTGCCTCTTCCTTCTATTGTACTGGTGTATAATTGGGGGTCTATCATTACATTCCCTTTCCAAATTCACCTTGTCCTCAAGGTGAAAATCTGGAAATTTCTTTTGGAAGTCTTCATACTCCTCCCAAGTCGCCTCTTGAGATGGTAGCCCCTGCCATTTAATCAGTACCTCCCACATTCCCTCCTTGTTCTTTGCATAACCCTGTATCATCTCCGGTATAGCCAACCATTCATAATTCTCGTTTAAACAAGTTATTTCCTCTGGTTTCATCATGGTGTGATTTCCAACCATTTTCTTTAACTGCAAAACATGAAAAACTGGATGGATGCATGACGAGTCAGGCAAATGGAGCTTATATGCTACTGGTCCTATCCGGTCTTCAACTTCAAATGGCCCAAAGAACTTCGGAGACAGTTTCTCATTTCTCTTCTTACTCAAGGAAGATTGTCTGTAGGGTCTAATTTTTAAAAACACCATGTCTCCCACCATATATTCTACATCTCTTCTTTTCAAATCGGCATTTTTTTTCATTTTGTCTTGAGCTACTCTCAGGTGCTCCTTCAATATTCCCAAGACTTCATCTCTTGTCTTGAGCTGTTCATCTAACAGGGAGTTAGATGTGCTTTGGTTCTCGTAGTATACTAATGGAGGGGGTGTGCGGCCGTACACAGCCTGAAAGGGAGTGGTGCCCAATGACCTGTGGAAAGAGGTATTGTACCAATACTCAGCCCAGTGCAGCCATTTCGTCCATTCCCTTGGTTTCTCACTACAAAAACATCTTAAATATGTTTCCACGCTCCTGTTGACAACTTCTGTCTGACCATCCGTTTGCGGATGATAAGCCGTGCTTCTATTCAACTGAGTGCTAGCCAATTTGAACATCTTTTTCCAAAAAACGCTCACAAACACCTTGTCTCTATCAGATACGATGGATTTAGGAAATCCGTGTAAACGCACAATTTCTTTAACAAACACCTCTGCTACTGTTTTCGCTGTGAAGGGATGTTTGATGGTAAGGAAATGGCCATATTTGCTGAACCTATCGACCACCACCAATATAGTGTTAAAACCACCTGATTTCGGCAACTCTTCAATGAAGTCCATTGAAATATCACTCCAGATGCTGTTTGGAATTTCAAAGGGTAGTAATAGCCCAGCTGGGGTCAACGCCAAGGACTTATTTTTTTGACAAATCAGACATTCCTCGCAGTATCTTTTAATGTCTGTTTTCATTCCTGTCCAATACAACTCCCCAGTAATCCGCTTATACGTTCTTAGGAAACCTGAATGTCCCCCAATTGCTGAGTCATGATAAGTGTTCATGATGGCTGGAATCAGGGTTGATGATTGAGATAACACCAACCTGTCTTTGTATCTCAGCATTCCTTGTTTGTTAGAGAATTTCCTGTCAGTATGCTCCTCCTTGGTTTGGAGTTCTTCCCATATTTTGCGAAGTCTGGTATCCTCCTCTACTTCCTTCTTAACTGTCAATAGATCTATCAATGCTGGGGTCGTTAAACTGCCTAATTGCACCGCTGGGGGTATTCGGGATAAGGCGTCAGCCGCTTTATTCTCCAATCCCGGTTTGTACCTTACCTCAAAGGAGTACCCCAACAGCTTGGCTACCCACTTTTGGTACTGAGGTTGGATTACCCTCTGCTCTAGTAAAACTTCAATGATCTCTGGTCAGTCCTTACTATAAATGTCTTCCCAAGTAAATAAGGTCTCCACCTCTGCACAGCCATGACTACGACCATTAACTCTCTTTCATACACGGGTTTGGCTCTGTCTCTTACTGCCAAAGTGTGGCTAAAATAGGCGATCGGCTTCTTAGCTTGCATTAACACAGCTCCTATGCCATACCCTGAAGCATCTGTTTCCAATTCAAAGGTGCTACCAAAATCTGGCAATGCCAAGACTGGTAGGGTCATCATCGCCTGTTGTAACCTTCGGAATGCTTCCTCTGATTCGATAGTCCATTTAAATCCTCCTTTTTTAACTAATTGAGTTAGGGGTGCTGCCATGGATCCGTAATGTTGCAAGAACTTTCGGTAACATAAACAAGTCCCGCAACATAGGCTTTAATCTAAGAAGTGAATATAGTATTGAAAGAGGCCCACGGAGCGGTATCCTGTTAAGCCCAGGAATCCGCGAACCTCTCTTACATTTGTAGGTGTGGGCCATTCCTTGATTGCCTGTATCTTCTCCGGATCAACCTCAACTCCTTGAGAGGATATGATATGGCCAAGATAATCCACCCGTTCTTGTGCAAAGCTACACTTCCTTCGGTTAGCATATAGTTCGTTCTTCCCTAGAGTTTCCAATGCTAGCCCAAGATGTGTACGGTGTATCTCTAAATTCTTGCTATAGATCAGAATATCATCGAAAAACACCAATATAAACTTCCTCAGGTATGGTTTAAATATCGTGTTCATCAAGGATTGGAAGGTAGAGGGAGCATTGGAAGGTAGAGGGAGCATTGGTCAAGCCGAATGGCATGACTAGAAATTCATAATGTCCCTCATGTGTGCGGAACGCTGTCTTCTCGATATCTTCATTTGCCATTCTGATTTGATGATATCCAGCTTTTAAGTCAATCTTTGAAAACCATCTGGCCCCATTCAATTCGTCGAATAACTCTTCAATGACTGGAATTGGGAACTTATCCGGTATAGTCACGCTGTTCAGGACCCTATAATCAACACAGAATCTCCAGCTTCCGTCCTTCTTCCTTACTAACAAAACCGAACTGGAGTATGGACTATTGCTTGGGCGAATAACCCCTGAACTCAGCATTTCTTTCACCAAACGTTCCATCTCGGCCTTTTGCAGGTATCCATAGCGGTACGGCCACACGTTAATCGGATCAGTCCCTTGTTTTAAATAGATGTGATGCTCAATACTTCTTCGCGGGGGTAAAGTTTCCGGCCAGGTAAAGACATCCTCAAATTTCTTCAGGACAATCAAAACTGTCTCTTCCACGGGCAGTACTTCCTCACTTCCATCCTTTTCTACGGGTCCATATTTGGCCTCCATCGATCTGCACTCAATTAAAAATCCTTGGTCAGAATCCGTCCACGTCTTAATCATTTGCTTGAGTCCAACCCTGGCTTTGGTTAGGCTGGGATCTCCCTTGATCATCACCTTTTTTCCCTTATGTAGAAATGTCATGGATAAATTTTTCCAATCCACTTCTGTCATTCCCAGTGAGTATAACCACTGCATTCCTAACACCCCATCTACTCCTCCCAGTTCTAACGGTAAGAAGTTTGCAATCACCTTCCATCCTTCTAGCTCAAGCTCTACGTCTTCGCATACTCCTTTTCTCTTCACAGTCGCACCCGAGCCCAATATCACCCCATAGTGGGCAGTATCCTTCGTGTGCAAACTCAATTCTTGCACCACCTTATCTGAGATAAAGTTATGTGTCGCTTCACAGTCAATTAGTATGATCACTTCTCTGCTCTTGATCTTTCCTCTCACCTTCATTGTTCCCGGATTCGTCAGCCCAACCACAGAATTGATCGAGAGCTCAATGATAGCCTGATCTTCTTGAGTTATCTCAACACCGTTAAACTCTGTTTCTTCACATTCCGCCTACTCCACAATTTCATATTCTTCGTCTTCCTTCACCACATACATTCTAAGCTCCCATTCTCTTCCTTTACATTGATGATCATGAGAGTATTTCTCATTATAACAAAAACAGAGTCCCTTCTCTTTCCGGGCTTGAAACTCTGCATCTGACAGTCTCTTTGACGGGCCATCTTTCTTGACTTCTCCAGCTGTTGTTCTTAACGTTACTGTCCTCATTGGAAATATGGTGTTTCCTCTGTGATCATTTTGATTCATCGTTTTGCCATTCGAGGAGTTTAGAGGGACATATTTCCCTTTGGCATACCCGTTTAAGTTTGCCTCTCTTCGAAGGATCTCCCGGTTTTCCACGAGTTGAGCCACGTGCATCATCTCGGCCAAACCAACCGGTTTACAAAAGACTACCTCCGCTTTGATCCACGGGAACAATCCGTTCATAAATGTCTCTTCTACCACTCGATCTTGCAGATCAGCCAGTGGTGCCATCAACAGATCAAATTCATTGCGATATTCTTCCACCGTAGTTTGTTGTTTGATCCTTAAGAATTGGCCGCAGATGGATCCTTCTCTTGACGATCGAAATCGTACAAGAAACCTCTCCTTAAGATTTAACCATCCTGTAAACTTATCACGTTCTTCCTGTGCTCGGTACCAATTTAGCGCTGGCCCTTCGAAGCTGATGGTCGCGACCAGTACCTTCTTCGCATCGCTTAATTTTGGATTTGGAAATACCTATTGGCGCGGAATAGCCACGAATCTGGATCCTCACCGTTGAACACTGGCATTTCGACCTTCTTAAATTTGTTTCGTTCGTTCGCCCCTTCTTCGTCCTCCGTCTTCTTCTCCTTCGTTTCGTTCTCTCCTCTTTTACTTGTCGAACTCTCCCCTTCGTTATTTTTCTTGCATCCACTTCCCTGTGCGCTGTAGTCTGTTATCTTCTCACTGGTTGTTGTTCGTTCCTTCGCAATAGAATCCATGAGCATCATCAACATTTGATGCGTCTTCTCCGTTTGCTTACAAATTGTTGTCAAGCTTTCTTCGATCGCCGGAATTTTACAAACTTGGGGGTCTATCAAAACATTAAGTTGAATAATTTAAATTTGTGGGATCCGAAGGAGGCAAATTTTAAAATATGAACTAATAATAAAAAGAAATTTGACTGATCCGTTCCTGAGAACTTTAGTATCATTGATCTTGACCTTTTTGTCATGTGAAATACCATGCTTACCATCAATTTTAAAAATAGGTTGTTTCCTTTACATCTCAGTCGTTCTCATTTGACTGTTTATATCTCCTCTTCTCTTGTTGTCTCTCTTCTTTGACATTTGGGACATGTTGTCTTTCTTCTTTGACATTTGGGACAATTTTTTACCACCATTTTGTCATTCGTTTTTACACATTTTTCACCGTTCTTGTGTCTTGAAAGGTATATTGCTTTTCTCCTCTAATGCATGTTGGTTTTTTCGTTCTGTTGCTCATGAGCGTTTAGGGTTTGTTTCGTTTGTGGAAGTGAATCACCTAACTTTTTTTGAATGATCACCCAACTGCTATTAAACGAGAACTTGTATTTTAGTAAGCGATCTCTTACTAAGCAATTTCCCACATTAAATTTTACTATGCGATCTGTAACGACTAGATCGTGACGTAGCATAACCAGGCTGCAACGACATACTTGTCGCATTATTACTTAGTATGAGATAAATTTTGGTCAAAATCTTTTGAAAAGAAACCTCAAAACTTCTCTTTACTATGTAGTTAAACCTTTACAAAATTTTCTTATACCACTAGAATCTATAAATAAAACGTTAGGAGAGCAGGATGCAAATATGACCAAAACAGAGAGCTTGATGGTTGACCCTTTAAGTTTCTTTCAGTTATACTTCATATGTTGTATCATGACTTGTAAAGTCTGTAGAGTAGGATGAACATATAATACCTAGAAAATAACTCGAATAAGGTTGTAAATGCACAATCACATGCAACATGTCATGAAAACATATGGTTGGGACTTAAAATTTGTACTTTCATAATATGAGGTAGTCAGTTACTCTTCCAACATAAACATTTTTGCCTCTATTGAAAGATGTGGACTTAAGAGAAATTAACTCATATGATGATTAGCGGGTCATACAATCAGTAGAGCTAAAATCGCATCCAACATCAACCCGTATAACATGAGTTTTTTTGCCCTGATAGAAAAAGATGGACTTAAGCAAAACTAACTCATCTAATGAGTAGCGAGTAATGCAGTTAGTAAAGTCAGAGTCACATCCAACATCAAATCGTATAACATACAGGGGCACTTACAAAAAAGACAAAACAAGTTGTAATAATTAAGTCCATAGCACACACATTATTTATTTTTTGCAAAAATGAAAAAAACAAAGCCCACATATACAAGATGTAAAATGTCACAAATGCACTCGTTACTGATATACGTTTGATACACCTGATACACTTGATACGCACCTAATACACCTAATACCTCTTGATACACCTGGTACTCATTGATACACTTGATGCACTTGATACTTTTTGATACATCTAAAACACCTTGATACACCTAATACTCATTTTTACGCTTGATTCTTCTTGATCATTTGATATCCTCTTGATGAACATTTAACACACCTGATACCCTTGAAATGTAACACATGCACTTTTACTCCAAAATAAATTATTGATTGAATGTTGTAAGTTGTAAGATATTGTTGATGCATTTGAAATGTTGATAATTGTTATATATAATTGTCGATACTTTCATATATTGTCAATGCACTTGAAATGTTACTTCAAGTATTTACTGATTGATGTCTGATACACTCGAGTATTTAAAATATTTATATGTTTATTGTTTGATGTATGATAGCTTAACTTGTTAATGCATTTAAAATATACTCACTATAATTTTTAGGGCTTCTTGCACGTTTATTATAATAGGTTCAATAAATTAGGCCTATAACACACAACTTTTGGTTTTGCAAAAATGTCATAACCTAAACTCAGGTATATTTGAAAATGGAAAATTACAAACTTGCTGTCACATCGTGTTTCACTGATACATTTGATTAGTTTGATACATTTAAATGTTTCATTGACAAGTTTGTTACACTTGATGCACTGTTGATAAACTTGTTATGCTTCACTGATACACTTAATGAATTTGAACACTTGATACACGTGATATATGTGTTTGATACACTTGATGTGCTGCATAATACACTTAGTATTCTTCGCTGATACACTAGATTGATTAAATACATTTGATATACTTAAAGTCCTGCTGATACACTAGATACATTATTGATATACTTGATAATGATTCAGTTTAGTGATATGCTGATATATTTTACTAATATATCATTGATATACTTCATAATGATACACTGAGTAAAATCATTTATATACTTAATAACACACTAGTTTATACAATTACACTTGATATATAATTTATTATATACTTAACCTTAACTACTAGGAACTGCAAAAATTTTGCAAAAATGAAAATCATGTAGTAAGTATCAACCAACTAATCCATATAATATAAACACATCACAACAATGATATATAAAACTGATACAAATTAAAACCAAAATAGAACCAACGTTAAAAAATAAAACAAAATAATTTGAAATCAAATTCAATTCCAAAATACACATAGAAAAAAGTAAAGAACAATCACAAACGAAGTTAAATTACTTCGATCAACAACTTATATTTCATATTGCAATTAATGCATCATTGATTTCCTCAAATCAAGATTAATACAATATAAAAGAGATGAGGAAGAACAAATCGTAGCCTTAATTTCAATAAATAATAAATTTGAGCAATTCATAAAAGAAAAAGAAGAAGAAGAAGGAATAGATGAATGATCAAAACTCCCTTACCAATTTTAGACCCTAATTGTAATCCATGAATTAGGAAGAGCAAATCGTTTTCCCCGTATAAGAAATAATGATTAGGTCTTTACAAAAGAGAAGAAGAAATACATATGTTATTGAAGAAACAAATTGTTTTCCTCGTAAAA
The DNA here is from genome assembly GCA_025688845.1 of Cucumis hystrix. Lineage (NCBI taxonomy): Eukaryota > Viridiplantae > Streptophyta > Magnoliopsida > Cucurbitales > Cucurbitaceae > Cucumis > Cucumis hystrix. The sequence goes on along the minus strand of CM046892.1, from coordinate 7,459,170 downwards.
GAAAGAATGAAAGAAGATAATAGGTGTAACACCCCAAGTCTTAAGGTATAATTTATTAATCAGGTCAAATTTACCTTGCTTATTGGTGGGAAAAAAAATAAGTAATGAAGAAAAAAAAAAAAAAAGAGGTTTAAAAAATATATATATATATAATAATAATCCTATATATGTATTATTATTATTATTATTATTATTTAATAAATAAATAAATAAATAAATAAAATAATAATAATAATAATATTAATTAATTTCTTTTTCTTTTTCTTTTCTTTTTTTTCCTTCTTTCTTTCCCTTTCTTCTTCTTCTCGAGTACGCAGCCCCCCCCCCTCCATTTTTTTTTCTTCTCTTCCTCTTCTCCTTACCCTAAATCCAGCCGGCCGCCCCACCTCTTCCTCCTCCTTTTCGTCCGTCCGGTGAAGCCCAGGTAGCCGCAGCAGCCGCGCCGCGCCTCTGTTCGCGAAGCTTCACCGCACACAGCCGCGAAACCCAGCCGCCCAGATCTGCTCCTCTCCTTCCGTCCGACCGGCGAAGCCCAGCCGCCCAGCCGCACCACTCCTCCATTCGCAGCCGTCTGCGACGCCGCCTGCTGCCGTTCGGCCTCCTCGGAAGCCATCCGTGAGTCCCAAGCTGCCGGGTTCCATCTATGAGACCACCACCGCCGCTCTGCCCAGCCGCCGCGCGTCCCCCTCTGTTCCGATCGTCCGACGAAACCCAGCCGCGCGTCCTTCTCCATCCAGCCGCGGATCCGACGTCCATGTTGTAACTTCGTTGGTAAGGATGAAATTGATGAATTTGGGGATCTCCATTGAAAATTCGATTTGTGGATGTTGTTAAATTGATTGCTTGGATCTTCGATCTTAGGTTGAGGGTAACGCTTGAAGTCGTTGGGTTCACAACGAACAAATTGTTAATTGGAGCTCGTTTCGTGAATTTGAGTTGTTGGCAAACGTGGGATTCAATCAAGTTGAGATTTTGAGATGTGTTGGGCTGCATAATTATATTGGAATTGAGTAGAAATAATGGATATGCTACATGTGTTTGACTGTGGACTGAATGTTTAGTTGAGATTTTATTTCGACGAAAACATGTATATTTTTGTATGGATTTATGTGGTTCTGGTGTCCAATTGTATGTGGTGACTGACTGGCTATGTAAACATGCACATGTGGTTGTTGAATGACTGAAAACAGTAAATGTATTTTTATAGGGGATGGGTTAAGACTGACGGATGGTTGTTTAGGCGGAGTGTAGAATACACTGTCGTGGTTGCGTTCTTATGACGGAGGGGACTAACTAGTCATACCCCTTGTATTTGGAGGAGAATATTATAAGTTTTTAGTTCGTTGACCGATAGACTGATATGTTTTGACTGGCCTTGGGTGAAAAAAATTGGAAAATGAATGGTTGTTGGAGGTTAGGTGGAAAGTACGTGATGAGGATGTTTGACTGGGTTGTAAATGACTGTTAAGATGTATAGAAGGGATTAAAGGGGTAAATTATTGGTTTCCTAATGGGTAGTTACCTTGAGGGTGCCCTACGGGATTATCACCCTTTGTGCATCCTTCGGGAGCACTAGACTGATATGTGCATCCTTCGGGAGCACTAGACTGATATGTGCATCCTCCGGGAGCACTAGCTTGATATGTGCATCCTACGGGATCACAAGACTGTGACTGTGCAGGGTACCCCATAGGAAGCTAATAATTTATTTTCCCCTAACGGGACCAGTAGTGGGTCTCTTACTGAGTATATTCATGCTCACCCTTTCTTTATGTTTAATTTTTCAGGCAAAGGTAACATGAGGGGCAGACCGACGAGGGACAAGAAGGACTCGTGAATTTGCCATAGGGGTCTGTCTTTAAACTGCTTCCGCTGACGGATTGAAAAATATTTTGATTTAACTAAGTCTACAAATAGTTAAATTTTTTGTAAACAGCATTTGTAAATTTTGTATTTTGGAAATAGGGCCCGATTAAATTTTCCTTCGTTTTCTTACGGTTTTAACTGAATATTTTTATGTCTTTTGTCAACAAACGGTTTTGTGTCAAATTGACGACTTAGACGGTCAGTCCGAAAAGTCTGGGTCGTCACAATAGGAGAAGAAGAGAAGCAACAGAGGAAGAGGAGAAACTTAAAAGAAACAAACAAAAAAGCTGAAAGGTGGAGAAGAAGGAAAGTTTTGAAATAATTAAAAGCTTAAAATAGAAACATCAACCAAATTTAAAACTCGCTTATTTGCAAAATTGGAAAAGTTGGTGCCACCTATTGCTAAACCATATTCTCATAGTGCCACCCAATACAAATTTCCTAACATATAAGGGAACAAGAGAGGTGCAACCATACATACTTTATACTAGCTCCAAACATAAGCATATGATATAATGGGTCTAGAGGGGTGCGACCATACATACCATACTAGCCCTAGGTCTAGAGTGTTCCTGCTAGCTCCGGAAGTGTAGCCTATATATGAAAAGAAACTTGATCATGAACATACATAATAATGCATGGTCCGATCCTCTATTAAGAAACATGTTTGTGTATGCAATGCAACATAGCAAATATATAATCATAATGAATGCAACATATCAAAGACACTGTAGAACTGGTATGGCTACAAGGGGCTGAATAGAGTTTTTACAAATTAATGAGACTTTTTAACTAAGGGTCCATTTGGATTGAATTAAGAACAAAATGTTTTTCAATAATACATCTTTTAAACACTTTTTTCGAAATGAGTTTAAAATTTAAACCTTTAATTGTTGGTTAAACTTTTTGATAAGTGTTTATATGTGAATTTGGTTTTTAAAGATTTCTCCAAAATAGATTGTTTTATAAATGATTTTTTTAAAAAAATGCATTATTTTAATTTGCCAAACACTACCATTTTTTTCAAAATAGTTTTTTGACAAAATTAAACACTTTAGAATCTTAACCAAACACACCCTAAATGCATTCACAACAAAAACGACTTATAAAGTGACGTAGACAAATTCAAGCATTAACTTTATTTTTCATAACAAAATTGGAAACACAAATATGCAAAGTAAATTTAACCAACTTAAATAAACAAGTGAACAATTAATCTCAAGAACAAAAATTGCAATTAGTTTCAAGCAATAAAATCTAAGAACAAATTAATTGTAAAATTAAATACTTGAGAGATAAAGAAATTGACACTGAAAAATTTATAATGATTCGACATAACCAGCCTGCATGCACCTCCCAAGCTCCTCTTGAGTACTTCACTCAAACTTTACTCTTTCTACAGTTTAGAGTCAAACTATAGAATGTCTCTTTTTAAAAACAAACCCGATCATTTTCACCGTTTAAGATCAAACAGTTATAACCACGTACACTTTCTAGGGATCAACAATAACCTTTTATAATGAATTTGAAAGAAAGCACAATATTTGAAAACTCTCTCAAGAAGTAGATTTACAAATTTGTAGCACTAAACAAATCAATCCTTACCACAGTAAAATTTCTCTCTCAAGAATACGATGAAAATTAGAAAAGATAATAATTATTTGATAAAGTTAAGTCTTAAATAAAATTGGTTAAACAAATTGCTAAGTGAATAATAGATTGGGAATTGAGAGTGGCCACCAAGTTGGAAGTAAATTAAGTAGAAGGTGGAAGATAATAAGGTGAAGAAAAATATGTTGTCGGCCATCAAAAGAAAAAGAAAGCAAATTGTTTAATTTGATCAGCGTTCCTTATGTACCAAGTTTTTCATCAAAATTTATACGGAAGAATTGGAGAGAATTGCTTGAAGAAGAAGAACCTTGGCTGCCATGGAGTGATCTGATCTGGAAGCTGAAGAAGATTAGAGATAAACATCAAGCTGGCCAGATTTTTAGGTAAATCTGTAGCAGTATGGTATTTTGAAGGTTCTGAAGTGCAGAAAACGAATTAGAGGCTGAAATTTGGAGGTTAGTACGATAAAAGACTTCTCTACATTTTTTATGATGGAGGGGAGAGCTAATTTTTTCTCTAAATGGATGGAATTATAAGAAATTTAATATCGTGTAGGATTGAGCCTGGGTATTTTTGAGGTTGATTTTGATAAGTTCAAGCAATTTTGTATCTCCAAATTCACTGGTTAGTTAGTTAACAGATTTCTTATGAGTTTTATGAAAGAGATTTGAGGTCATTTGGTTAAGAAATGAGGAAGATAAGCATGCTTTTGTGGGTGTTTGCTTTTGCCAAGAAAAACAGATTATACACCGTGGAATATTTAGTTGATTCGAGGAGTTCAAAAGCATTTCGGATGCCCAAACTTTGTGGGAAACTTGTTCTAATTATGGGCATGTGGTTTACATAGTTTAATTTAATTAATTTTGACTGGAAGTAAGGTTTTTGGATCACCGGAGTGTCATAAAAAAGTTAGTCGAAATATGAAATTTTTTTAAGGCTAGAGGTTACCTTTGAACTTCATTATTTGCCAGACATACAAAGTGAAAACAGTAGACTATGATGTTTAATTTGACTATTTAAATATGGTTTGATTTTCAAGTCAAGAAGAGATCGGACAAATCTATAACCCGAGAATTCTAGCTTCAATTCGTGAGTAACAAAATGCATTTAAATGTTGTTTCAAACATGATTTCCATGCTAGGTTATTTTAGTATGTTTTGAGTTAACTAGATTATTTTAGTATGCTTTGAGTTAACTAAGTATGATTTCTTTACGGATTTTATCAAGTTATTTATGAAGCATGAGTTTAAAAGCAAGCTTGAGATCTGTTTTACAAGTATGAGTTGATTTAAGTTCAAGTAAGCAAGTACATAATATACTTCAAGCAAAACATGATTTGAGCAAAGGTTTTGCAGAAAGCAAGATAATTTGTAATCTTTGAAAGCCAGAGCATGAGTTAGTTGTAAGCCTTTGAGATTAGCATGAGAATATAGCATGTATATTTAAAGCATAGCATGTTTTAAAAGCTTTTGTGAGTTTATGAGATTTTCACTAGCTATTAACTGAGTTATTTGAGTATGAGGCTAAGTATATTATGTGTGCACATAAAGATTATTTTGTTATTGTTGTTGAGTTTACACCAACGTTGTTTTTGGAGTGTAGGACATGGCCCACTATGACAAAGACATTGGAGGTACTGGGCGGGATCTACTAAAAAGTATAAAGTTCTACATAGTTAAAGACATTGAGAGTAATGGGTTGTTGGATTTTATGTCCTAAAACTCGTAGTTTGTATTCATATTATATTTTTCAATAAAGTGGTTACTGAAGAATTATTAGTGAAAATGTATATTCTTGAATCCAATAAACTAGGGTTCCGAGTTTCTCTTGTGTAAACTCGAACTGTCATGCATCGTCCCAAAAGTCACTCTATGTGACCAAGTGGAGACATGACTACCTAGACATGCTATGTAGAACCTCTTCGTGAGATAGCATGCAGGATGCCTAGTACGTGGAGTGAACACCACATCAAACTTAATGCGAAATAAGAACTCAATTGTAATAACAAAGACTTCATTTATATTTGACCAAGAGTAGATTTAACAGATGCAATAGTTCCTTCAACTGAAAATGTATACAAGTCTTAAAAACATTAACTTGACTCTACATGCAAGACGAGATGATAGTGGCCACTACGAAGATAATGCGGTTTGAGTATGACACCTCAGGTGATCAAGACGACAAGTTAAACACTGGTTGTCCTTCACTACCTTGGAGGGGGGGGGGGGGGGATAAATCAAAACATTTGAAAGGTTAGACGAATATGTCTAGTGAGTGGGGTCTTTTACCAACACATTTAATAAGTCTAACTTTGCTATAACACGTTGTAATTCATTTCGCCAAATCATATGATGCAAACAATATGTATTTAAATAATAAAACATTGACTTAAAACCAAACAATTTCAACGCTTAGGTGTTCAACACCATTCAAACCTCATCAACGAATATTTATAAATTGCATGGAAATCATCTTCTTTCAAATTATGCATAAAGGTTGATATTGCATAGAAAGACATTCTTCATAACTCATCATATATTCATATCACAAAATCATTCTACATATTTAATTACATCTTTGTACCCTTCCTCAGCTAAAGCGTTTTCCACAATCTTTTGCTTGGTTGCAGATGTGTGGAGTAGTCTCAAAGTAATCAGCAAGTTTTTCCATCAATTTCATTACGCATAACACATCTTCTAATGCCATATCACACAATAAGAAAAGGTCATCCCATACAAGATCACACAGCAAGTATGGAACATCCTATTCTATATCACAAATAAAAAACATGGCATCTTATCCCATATCACATAGCAAGGATAAGACATCTCACACCCACACTAGAACACACAACAAACTTGAGAAATCTAATCGCATAGAGTATAAAAGATCATTTCATTTAATCAATCTAGTTCATTTCAAATCCAAATTATTTACCAATCAAGTTTATTTTAAAGAGTTTTGATTATAAGGGAGATTATATAACTCAATTTGATAGAAAATAATTTCCATGCGATTTATAAATAATCGTTGATGAGATTTGAATAGTGTTGAATGCCTAATGCGTTGAAATGGTTTGGTTTAGAGTTAATGTTTTATTATTGAAACATATATTGTTTGTATCATATGATTTGGCGAAATGAATTACAACGTGTTATGGAAAAGTTAGACTTATTAAATGTGTTCGTAAAAGAGACCCCACTCACTAGACATTTTCGTCAATATTTCAAATGTTTTAATTTATTCCCCCTCCCCCCAGGTAGCAAAGGACAACCAGCGTTTAACTTGCCATCTTGATTACCTGAGGTGTCATACTCAAATCGCATCCTCTTGGTAGTGGCCACTGTCATCTCATTTGCATGTAGAGTTTAGCTAGTAGAGACAAGCAAATGTTTTTAAGACTTGTATATATTTTCAGTTGAAAGAACTCAACTTTTATCTGTTAAATGTACTCTTGATCAAGTATAAATAAAATCTTTGTTATTCCAATTGAGTTTTTATTTCGCATTAAGTTTGATGTGGTGTTCAATCCACTTACTAGGCATCATGCATGCTATCTTGCGAAGAGGTTTGTGTAACATGTCTAGGCGGTCATGTCTCCACTTGGTCGCATAGAATGACTTTTGGAGCGGGACGTGACAAGAATTTTATTTATAGACATAAACATGGGTCAAGTTGGAGTATATAGCCTAAACAGTCTATAGTATATGTATAAGGCTGAGCACCTTATTGTGGTTACACTATGAATGTGACTTGCTTTGTAATTAGTACAAACGTTGTGATTATGAATTCATTCATATTGAGATATGTAAGTGGAGACATCCTATGTAAAGAATTTACAGAAGACCGAACCATGAAATATTTACTTTTATGTTATAACGTCATTTACTGTTTAAATTGATTTTTTCTTTCTATTGATGACCTTTGTAACTTAATCTTGATTTTGAGCTAACTATGAACTTTTGTTCACACGAGATTATCCTTAGATCTGTATAGGTAAAGACAACTTATTAGCACTGGTCCAATAAGTCTCCTATTTTAGGGGTAAGACCGGGTGGATAGTATAAGACATAGGATGTAAGATGGAATTCATGTAACGACCCAACTTTTCAAACTAAACTGAGGTCATTACTTTAATACCAAGACACTTCGTTTAAACATAAAAGTTTGAAAATTATGTTAAAAAATCAAATAGACATAAAAAAATCTTTATTCGGGCCCTATTTCAAACAAAATAAAGTTTAGAAAGTTTGGTTTATAAAATCACCAAAAAATAAACAATTGTTCTAAACATGAAACTCATTTCAATCACAAATACTCAAGTAAAACATTAAAAACTGTAAGCGGAAGCAATTTTGAAGAAAATTCCCCTATGGCGATCACATCACCTTTTTGTCCCTAGTCGATCTGCTTCTCGTATTACCTTTGCCTGAAAAAAAAAATTTAAACATAAAGGGTGAGTACAAATATACGCAGTAAGAGATCCACTACTGGTCCCATTAGGGATAAAACTGTTAACTTCCTATTGAGGGTACCCTGCTCACAACAGTCTCGTGATCCTATAGGATGCACATAATCAGTCTAATGTTCCCGAAAGATGAATATATCGGTCTAGCGCTCTGCAGGATGCACATGTTAGTCTAGTGTTTCCGAAGGATGGACCTATCAGTCTAGGGCTCCCGATGGATGCACAACAAGTGGTGATTCCGTGAGACACCTGCAAGGCACACTACCCAATAGATAAAGCTAACAATTTTCCCTCGGTCCATTCTAACATTTTAATCATCCATCTCAAATTACAATTCAAGCTGCCATCAATTCATTCTTTTAGTTCAACACGTATACAATCATTTAACCAAATCAGACATAATCAAACATTAGCATAACGATTCCTCAAACAATTAAACTTATACATAAGCGTCACCCACCTTAGTTTAGTCAATTCAATCTACAGTACATTATCTATATATTAACATAACAATCAACCACCCTTAGTTCAGCCAGTTCAATGTTCTCAATTCAATCATCATATTTATATTCACATATCAGTCAATCCATCTCAGTAAAATCCATACAGTCAATACGTTTCGAGTTCATTATAGAGTCCAGTAGTAGAAACCCCTTACCTTAAGGTTACCTAAGCTTCTTGATCGAACTAAAATTCAACAAAGCAACCTAAACATAAGTAAACCGAAAGTCAATCAATTTCTCAAATAACTTCATCCATCCAATTCACCCCAAATGTGAATTTGACAACTTACCCAAGCAGATGGAGAATCGAACTCCAACCCAAACTTATAGGAAATTCAAGGATTTGCTCGCTGACTTCAATTAGTACCTTGAAGAATCAAGTATTTCTCCAAATGATTAGATCCAACAATAAAATTTATCAATAGCCATGAAAAAAACAAAACCCACAATTCGTTCTTACCAAACATAAACCCAATAGTTCACGGCAAGGTAGAAGCGACAGCGACGTATGAACTGAGTCAAAATGATGTGCAAAACATATCTAAGCGGCTAGCTTGGAGAAGAAGATCGGCACGCGGAGCTCACAAAGACAACTTACACGGAGACCAAACGACACGAATCTGGTGGATGGCTCGGTCGAATGGGGAAATGTGATAGAGAAACTGACGACGGGTGCTTCACGGAGGACGATTGGGAATGTGGCATGGCGGCGATGCTTCGTGAACGAACACAGTCCTAAGCAAATGAACGTTCGATGATGCGTGACTGTTAAAATTTTGAGGAACGGGGACGCTTCGACTTCGACAGTGCGTGTAGACAGAAATGATCAGCGACGGTTGCTCTAAATGAAGGGGTGGCGCGGGAGCTCGAACGGCGACAATGAGGGGACATTGGGCGGCGGCTAGGGCACGAAGAAGAAAATAAATAGTGAGGGATGTGGGATGAGGGCACACGAATCAAAGCTCTCAATTTACTCTTTATTTTTTTTTTATTTTGATAATAATAATGTCCAAATATCAAAATTATCTTTTTACTAATATTATTAATTCATTTTCTTTCCCTTTTTCTTTTTCTTTATAACAAATCTCACACTCTACACACCTAAAATCCAACAAAATAATCTAAAATATTCTTTATAACCAAATAAAACAAGATAGTTATGCTTGGGGAAATACCTCAATTTTCAGGGGGGTTACAATTCACTTCTATTCTCTATAGGGTCCGTAGATAGGTTGTTCCCTTGAGTGTTGAATTTGAGTCTTGAAAAAAGAGCCTCACCCTCTCGTTGGCCTAAGAGAAATCTAGTTTATAGGTTGGACCTTAGACCAATTATTCATTAGAAAATTAGTGGGACTTAAGGAATAAGATGTGATCTCGGCAATAGGACAATATTTTGACCTAGCCAAGATTACGAACAATTGGTGAAGGATTGACGTACTAATAATGGTTATATCAGATGAAAACAATTGTATCTATAGTGAGAGGAGTGCAACTACAAAACTTTAATGGAATGACCCGTTAGTTAACGAATGTTGATTAGCTTGGTTTAAATAGATTAGTCAGTTAATCTCGGATTGTTGAAGTCTATGATCTATAGGTCTATTAAGTTCCTCTACTAGCTCATATGAAATAAACTTAGAACAATATGTTGGATTATTAATTCGAATTATTTGAATTAAGAAAAGAGAGTAAAACCGACAAGTATATTGTTGTGTTTTAGGTCCTAAAACTCGTAGATAATAAATATAATTCATTGATCATTATTTATTAATAAAATGTTATTATAATTATTTCCATAAGCGTTATTGATTATATTATTAGTTTTATCTTAATAACCTAAATCCAATAAACTAGCATCCTAAGTTGTTTGATGAGTCTTGAACAGTATATAGAGACATACATGGATCAATGTTCAAGATCAGCTTAAAGGGTCAATAGTGTAAGGATAAGGCTTGGTACCTTATCATGGTAACACTATGGATACGACTCACTTTGTATTTGATACAAACAAAATGATCCCACGTGTTCATGTAGGTGACATGCGAGTGAGGGTATCCTATGCAATGAGTTTGTATAAGACCGGAGCATAAAATAGTAACCACTAGATGTAACTCCGTTAACTAGTTGGATTTCTATTTCATTAGGATGACCTAGGTAACTTAGTCTTAATCTTGAATGTATTATTCACTCCTGTTGGCGAGGGATTGTCCTTTGATTTGTACGGGTGAGAGTGGCCAGATTTTCGACTCAATATGCTTATCATTTTGGGGACAAGACCTAGTGGGGAGCTGGAAACATAATCACATAAGATGAAATTCACTCATTCCCAATTTTAGGATAAGTAGACGAGTGTTCCCTTAAATGGTGTCTCCGGAACTTGAACAAAGGGTCCTACCCTCTTTATGACACGAGAGGAGTTTATGTTTATTGGTTGGACCATAAACAAGTTGTTCATTAGAAGAGCACTGATATTTAAGAACTTGAAGTAACTTAGGGGTAAAACAGTAATTTGACCTAGCTGGTGTTATGAACACTTGTGAAGAACTAACTTACTGTTATTGGTCTATATCCGTGGACACATAAATATATCTACAATGAAAAGAGTTCAGTTGTAAGTCTTTAGTGGAGTGTAGACATAGTTAACAAATATTTATTAATGTGGTTAATGAGTTTAGCCAATTAATCTCATATTATTGTAGCTTTTGATCTGTAGGTCCATTAGGTCCCCTTCCTAGCTCGTAAAGGGTAATGAAATTTATTTATGTTGGATTCAATTTAAAATGTTCAAGTTAACTTTGGCAATTAATATATAATGTTTGGTGATATATTATAATATAAAGTTTATATTTTAATTAAACCTTATTATATAAATTTAATTTGGATATAATTCATAATTAATTTAGGAGAGATAAAATTCTGGAATGAGTTCAAATATTAATTTAATGTGAATTAGATTCATATTAAAATTATAGGTTAAACTTTAATGCGTATATGATACACATTCAAACTATAAGTTATGAGAGAAATTTATATTTGAATGTGATTCAAATTTGAATTAAATTAAATATAAGATATTTAATTTAGCAATTAATTAATTGTTTAGTTTAATTTGATTTAATTAAGTTTAATTTAACTAAATTAATTAAATTAAAACTATACGATATGTACGAGATATTCATTAAATATGATTTAAATGAAATATTAACTAAATATAATTTAATTAATTAATTAATTAGTTAATTTCATATTTTTTGAATTAATATAATTTGATGATTCTCTCCAACTTCCGGAGTTATAAATACGTAGAAGAAAGCAAGTTTTTCAACCTTTGCCTCTCTGGGAATTCTCTTAGAGATTCTTTCAAAATATTTTCTCATTCCAATTGGTTCCCAAAAACCAATCTCATCTACGAGAGGATAGGAAGGTCTTTGATGAATGGTGTCTCCAATTTGGAGTTTTAGTAGATTCAGAGGCGTCAAACTATGTAAGTTTTTCTTTCTTTAATCTATAATTTTAAAGCATACTTAGCCTCAATTAGAAAATTGTTTCTATAACTATTGCCAATGTACTGTATTTTGAAGTTTCCAAATAAATTGATCTAAGGTCTCTATAAAGTCTTCCATTGCCAATGGCTTTAATCCCTTCATATATATGATATAGCTGTCGATTATTAGTTAATAGATAGAACTTTGTATTTGAATATGATTTGAATATCAAGAATATAAATATCGATCAATATTCGGAAGCTAAAAAATGATGAAGATGGTCAAAGTTGTTAAAAGTCAAATAGTTGACTTTTGACTGGCTCTATAATCAAATGTGATTTGAATTTTGGGAAAATGAATGTGGTGGATTCATGCTTAGAGGTCAAAATTAGTCAAGAAGGAAAAAATGGTAAAAAGTCAAAATGTTAACTTTTGGTTTGAAAAGACAAAGTTTAACTTTGACTGAATTGTGAAATGACTATTTTGCCTATTGACTTAAGTTAGTGGAATAATCCAATATTTAAAGCCCTCGGTATGCAAAGCCCTAGCAATCGTGCAGCATCACTGCCGATCTACCGCTTCTTGACTGTCGAGTCGTAGTCTTGCTGATTGTCTTTCCACGTTCGAGCCATACGAACTGTGCCAGCCTTCTTTGTTTCACAAACTGACCTGCGTGAATGCCACACTCAAGCCATTCGAGAACACCGAGCAGTGGTCCCAATCGAAGTGAACTTCTCTCCATCTGTGCGCCTCCCATCCAGCGACTTATGAAACGCCTTCAAGCGAGTTAGGAGTGTTCCTTCAAACTCAATTGAGCTGAACCGATCCCCTTCTTCACGTGAGCTGAGCTCGAGCCAACTCTTCCTTTTCGTGCATCAGTCGATCTTCCTTCAAAGTCGAGGGTCACAAAAGCTGCTAGATCTAAGCCATCCGTGCCAATATGCCTTCCATCCAGATGCCGCTCCCGGTTGACTATTTTTGGGTGAAAGTGGTTGTTTTGGTTGTAGCTTTGATGTGAGTTTTCTTTTTTACTCATTAAAGTGAAATTATTGGTTCTAAAATAAACTTATTTTGAATCTAATTGGGGTTTCTTTGAAGGTTTTGATTGACGACTTTTGAGCAATTTTGGAATTTGTCCATCAAGGTTGAATTTGTTTCAATCTTGAATTTGGGTAAGATAATTGTGAAAAGTTTAGAGATTGACCAGTATTATTTTTGTTAAAGTAAAGTTATTAAAATCTTTCCCTTTATGTTTTGGATTGAATTAATTGGGAAAAATTTACTGTCAATGAAGGAATATATTTTTAGCTAATCTCAGGTAAGAGATTCTACTACTGGACATTCGAATGAAAATTGAGTGTGATGCATGTACTGAATGATTATGCATTGACGACGGCTAAAAGGCATAGATGAGTATTTAGTAGTTGTGGATAGATCTTATGTGATGCACATGCTTGATCAATTATATGATTATGGATTGCTGATTGATGTTGCATGCTATGTTTCTTTTGGACTTAGTTGATTGTTACATGTTTTTTTTTCACTGTTGGTTTCTATTAGCTTTGGCTATTAAGATGCGTACCCTACATGTCGGTGTCCCTTGGGATCACCATCTTTGGACTGATATGATTGTGTGCGTTCGATGAAACTGTATTCACCATCGTCGTTCATACTGTTGTCGCTCCTTTGTTCGTTTCTCTGTCTATCCCAATCTCAAAAGAAGATGAGCTGCAGTTACTATCATCATAGCCGAAGTGCTCGCTGAATTGTTCATGCCTGTTGAGGTTCCCTTTGCATCGAGTTTGTTTTAGTAAAGCTACCTATGTCGCTTCTTTGTCTTTTGCATGCCAAGTTTCCTTCACCTAAGTCTGCCCTTCTTTCCACTGCTAGAAGCAGTGCCTCAGCTTGGGTAGCTAGCTTAAAGGCTCGAACAAATCCTTGCAAATCCCTCTTCAAGCCTCTGACAAACCTCTCAGCTCTGGCACTCTCGATCCCAACTAACTTAGGGACAAAATGGGATAGCATGTTAATCTCCAGGTCATACTGCTTTACCATCATCTGACCCAGTTTTAGTTTTAGAAACTCTTGATGCTTGGCATCCTTAAGAGAAAAACTTGGCAAAGAAGTTTTCCTTAACAGTAATGGAAAAAGTCAGTAGCTTATTAGTACAATTAACAATTGACTATTGTCTCAAAATTTCTCAAATTAACTTACCCAAAGTTGAGGTTGAAACCAATTCAACCTTGATGGAAAAAAAAGCACATATTACTCTAAAAATTTATCCAATTCAACCTTCAAGGAAAAACTCCAATTAAATTCAAAATAATTTTATTTAAGGCCTAAAATTTAACATTTAGAGCCAAAACCACATTAATAAAAAAAAACAAATAAAACTCACAAAAAATTGGCTAAAAAAGGGTAGAAGAAGGTAGACAGCTTGGCTTAGTAGCTCGACACAAAAAGGAACGCACGACCAAGGGAATGGGGTTGCGTGCCCGTTAGACGAAGATGGAAGGATGCTTGGGTCAAATGAAGGGAAAGGATGAAACCAGCACGAAAGTAAAAACTTGGTGCATGTCTCAGCCGAACCTGAAGAGTCGGCTTGTTGCGTGTAAATGGAAAGCGAGCTCGGACTCTTCTAAACTATGTAAAATGTGAAAGAAGGACAACATTGGGCACGACGGACAAAGACGACCGACGAAGGTGAACGACAATGGAGGTCGAGCGAAGATATGCTAAGGGTGAACGAAGGGAAAAGAAGAAGAGACTTTCTTTTTTTTACTTACACGAACTACGAGACCCATTTAATATTTATAATAATAAAAATATTATTATTATTATTATAAATCCTTTTCATTTTTCTTTTTTCAATTAAAATTCAATCTTCTTTTTCTTAATAATTTTCCCACTTTCTTTCCTTTTCTCTCCTAAAATAATTATCTTTTCTCCAATTAATTATGTCACGCCCCGTCCCAAGATCACTTCATTCGATACATGTGGAGGGATGATCGCTTAAACATTCGATGCAAATCTCTGTGTGAGAACGGTTAGAAAGCAAAATAAATGCACAACACACTTAATGCGAGATGTTACTCATTCAAAATCACAAATACTTCATTGATACTTGATAAAAGAGTACATGTCAATAAACACAAAAGTGCCTTCAATTGAAAATATATACAAGTCCTAAAACAATAATTTGACTTTGCTTGCCTAACTCTAAATGCTATGCAATTTGATAGTGGCCACTACCACGTTGATGCGTTTCACGTATGGCATAGTAGGCAATGAAGACAACAAGTTAAACTCTGGATGTCCTTCGCTACCTTGGGGGAGAGAGGATAAAACAAAACATTTGAAAGGTTGAACAAAAATGTTTAGTGAGTGGGGTTTATCACCAATAGCTCAAATAACTATGTTTTTTGTCATAAGGTGTTGTAATCCTTTTTGCCACACCATGCAATATAAATAGTTATGCATTTTAGTAATAAAACATTAAATTCGAGACAAATAATCTCATTAACAAACAATTATATTTTATATGAAAATCATTCATTGTCAAGTCATTCATGATAAATCATATTGCATAAGAATACATCTCGTATACAACATCATATAAATCATATTGCAGAATCATTCTGCATGTTTAATTACATCTTTATACCCTTCTTTAGCTCAAGCTTTTACCACACTCTTTTGCTGGGTGGCAACTATATGGAGTGATCTCAATGTAACAACAACTCCACCATCAATTCTAGCACGCATGATGCGTGTTCCAATGCCAGACCACACAACAAGAAAATGGCATCCCATACAATATCACATAGCAAGTATGAGACATCCTATCCTAGATCACATAACATAAATAAGGCATCTTATCCCATATCACACAACAAGGATAAGACAGACCGTACCAAAGATCATCTCATCACCACTTTTTGGTCCATTTGCAAATTCTGTTTATTAATAACTTAAAAAAAATTTAAGAATTTGAGATCATAAGAGAAATCAAGGAATTCAAGAGTTTAATAAGAGGATATACCAAGTTTTAAACATAATGGACATACTTTTAGTTTGAAATAATTTTTTAAGAAGAAACCACTCATAATCGGTTAGCTTTCTCGCCTAAGTCCTTCGTCAAGAATCCCTTGCAGTTCTTTTGCCAAATTTCAAGCTCACAGTTGCTAACTAGAATTCTTGCAATTCTTTCCCTCTTTCTTAAGTGAAACACAAGATAGAGTAGCTCAAAAAATGGCTAGAACTGCTTCCATTTGTAGACTTCTTCGATAAAACTTCCCATGCCGAAATGATTACCTCTGTCTAATGGTGAAACTCAACTAATAACAAAATGCCATGTGTTACTGCTACCTCCTCTTGAATTTAGTTGAGCGACAAGGTCAAATCAGCTTATAGACCTTTTTACACAAGGATGGTGTCAAATACTTCCAAGTGAAGGAAGCTCATATCACCTTTTAGTTCAACGCATAGCTCAATCACGTCGCCTAGCCAGAATGCGATAGGCAGAGTACTTTACAAACTTTCCATTTGCCAGCTCCTATTGCACACAGTTCATCATATATGTGAGACTCGTACCTCAAAAGAGGGGACAAAACTCGATCTTGCTCTACCGAGAGGAAGGACATAATGCTTTTGTGTAAAGATCTCAAGATTAAAGATAGAAGTGAAATCTCGGGGCCATCTCAATGCTTGTTTGATCGAGATGAAGGGTCGAAAGCTTAGGAAGTTAAGAACTTGGGTGATCTTGGGGTTGTATCTGGCTGAGATTTTAAGAAAAGAAAGAAATGTAAAGAGTTTTCAGGTAATCTTGGGGCTATGTTTGGTCGAGACTGAAGGCAAAAGAAGTAGGCATTTTGATGCCAGAAAGGTTACATGTTTTAATGCCAGAAAGTTTAGATGTTTTAGTGAAACAAGATAAGAGAGAGTCGGTGGAGATAAGCTTAGCATTTCAATGGGATGTCTAATCTTGAGTTGACGGTTGGCTACATGTTGAGCCTAAAGACGGTAGAATTGTCTGATGAGTTATATGCCAACATGTGTAAAGTGTAAGTAGGATGTGGCAAGCTAAGAAAGGCTTAAGTGATGACTAAGTAGATTAAATGATTAGTATAAATAAGATTGAAAGGATTAAATGTAACACCCCGAATTTGAGGTATTTTTCTCACCGTTTAATTATCGAATCGTTTAATTAATGTTAAGGATTTGGGTGTTATGTTATATATAATTTTGATGGGAAAGAAAAGAAATAGGATTTTGATAAAAAAAAGTAATAGTAATAATAGTTATTGTTTATTATAATAATAATAATTATTATTATAAAAAAAAGAAAAAGGAAACCCACACGTCCCCCTCTCTTCTTCCTCTTCTCTTTCGTTTCCTCTTCCCGTGACCTACCACAGCCGCCTCCCACCATCTTCTTCCTCTTTCCTTTCCTTCCAGATCCACAACCACCGCCGTCCACCCTCCAACCTCTCGTTGACTTCTTCTCCTCCTCTGTCGTTTTAAATTAGTCGGGCTGCTTGAACTTTTGCGTCATTCGGGTTGTGCAAGCCGATCACTGAGGCCGCCGCAACTCTTCATTTGGCAACAGTCCCGAACCGCAGACGTTCTACCAAGATCGTCGCCACGCACGTCTCTGTGTAGCCGACGTCTACTGGAGCCACGTCTGTCGCGCGCCGTGAGTCCACTCCAAGCCGCGCAGCCCCCATCTTTCCGTCCGAACGAGCCATCCACCTTCACCTATCACTCAGTTATGTTTTGCACATTTTTGTCCATTTCGGTTCGTAGACCACTGCTTTTTTACGCTACAACTTGCAGTGAGTCATTAGTGGTAAATAATTGTCGTGGGTTATGGATCCGTGGTGTCTTTTTCTTTGGGAATGCAATGTTGAATTAATCGATTGGTTTTATATGGAGTTTTGAAGGTGTCATTGTGGATAGTGTTCGAGTTCTTGGAGTTATGACAGGTTGGTTGGAGCTTAATTCTCCACTTCTTGGGTAAGTTGTGGAATTGACATATAGGGTAAAAAAAGAATGGATGAAATTATTTAGAAAGATGTTGATTTTATGTTTGTTTATGTTTAGGATTTGATTTATTGGATTTAGATTGATTGAAGAATTTTCATAAAAATTGAGGTAAGGGGTTTCTACTACTGGACTCTTATTAAGATTGAAATGTGTATTGACTGTACGGTTTTCCCTGAACTGAGTATGATTGACTGGTGTATATATATATAAAAGTAGTTATGATGATAAATGTATACCTTGGTTGATTGACTTACATTTAGGTGTTGACATGATGACAATTGTTGAAGTACGGTTGTTGAGTATGTGAATGTGAATATGTTGACTGTCGTTTAGATTGGGTGAACGGTAGATTAAATATGTGCGAAATACTTATGAATTTGAGAAGAGCGTTATGTATACGTACTTTGACTTTTCTGATGAGTGGATATACTACCAATTGAAATTATGATGGATTGAGCAGATTGACTGTAACGGTGTCAAACTAGAATGCTTTCATGATGAGACTGTTGGACTGTATTAGGGATGGACTATTAAGATGTTTAGAACGGACTGAGGGGAAAATTGTTCGCTTTTCTATTGGGTAGTGTGCCTTGGAGGTGTCCCACGTGATCACCATCTGTTGTGCATCCTTCGGGTGAACTTGACTGATGTGTGTTTCTGCAAAGCACTAGACTGATATGTGCGTCCTCCGGGGCTTTAGACTGATTATGTGTATCCTACGACATCACAAGACTGTTAATGTGCAGGGTAACATCCAATAGGAAGTTAAGAGTTTTATTTTTCCCCTAACGGGACCAGTACTGGGTCTCTTACTGGGTATGTTAATACTCACCCTTTTATGTTTAACTTTTCAGGCAAAGCTAACACGAGGGGCAGACCGACGAGGGACAAGAAGGAGCCGTGATTTGCCATAGGGGAAAAGTCTTTCAAACTGCTTCCGCTTTAATGTTTTGTTTTCCTTAGTATTTGAGACTGAACTGAGTTTCCTTCTTTTTACTTTGACAACTGTATTTGTTTCATTTTTTTTTATAAACGATAGTTTTAAATTTTTAAACTCATTTGAAATAGGGCCCGAATAAATACTCTTTGATATTGTTGAAATTTTATTTGAATTGTCAAGTCTTATGTTTAAAGTATGAGTCTTATATAAAAGTAATGATTTCAGCTTATTCGAAAAGTTGGGGTATTACAGTTGGCATCAGAGCTTAAGTTTTAGGTTCTATGGATTGACTTTTGATGTAAGTCCATGTTTTTGTGTGCCTATGGCTAACACAATCCTTCGTCACTCGTCAAGTATGCTTTTATGGTTTATATGTATGGTTTTATCAGCATGACCTTGCCTAAGTTAAACTAGACTGTATGAGGTGATTTGTTGTTTAAAACTAAAAGGATTTTGGTGGATAATATGAAACATGCCACCAAGGAGAGGTGCACGTAGGGGTGGTCTTAGAGGTCGAGGTAGAGAAGCAGGGCGTAATCATCCTGCTGTGGGCCAAGCTGACGAACATGTCCCTCAGCACTTGTTACTCAAATGGATTTGGCTGCTCTGTCTGCTCACCTGGAGCAGAGATTTACAGAGCTTATTACTGCTGCTATGGCTCAGAACCAGCCTACACCAGTAGTTCCTCATGCACTAGTAGTTCCCCCTGCACAGGGACCATTTGTACTGCAGTCACAAACTGTACTAGATCAACTGTCGGCTGAAGCTAAACATTTGAGGGATTTTAGGAAGTACGACTCTCAAACTTTTAATGGATCATTGGAGGATCCGACCAAGGCAGAGTTGTAGTTGTCCTCTGTGGAAACGATCTTTAATTATATGAGATGCCAGAAGAGCACAAGGTTCAATGTGCTGTCTTTCTTCTTAGAGATAGAGCTGTTATCTGGTGGAGGTCTACATGGCGTATGTTGGGTGGGAATTTGCACTAGATCACTTGGGACCAGTTCAGAGATTGCTTTTATACTTAGTTTTTCTCTATTAATCTCAGAAATGTAAAATGTCAGGAGTGAAGGAATGGAATTCCCATAGCGGAAGCGTGTGAACGCTGTGCAAAAGAAATTCAACTTGAAACACAGAGAAAACACCTAAACATGCTTCTATGGTGGAAAAGAAGAAAAGAAAACTAACCTTTGTAGAACCTCCTAAGAATTCTTTAATCTTCCAAAGAACACCACGAGGAGAACACCACTAAGTCTTTCTTGTTATCCTCAAGATAGAAAAAAACAACAGAGAGTTTGTGGGGCTTCTGTGTTTTTGTTTTGTTTAAAAGGAAAAATATTTGCAGAGAGATTTTTTGTTTTTTTTTCTTTTTGGAAGCAATAGATCGTCAGAAACTCATACAGAAAAGATTGCATCCCTCTTTCTATATCTTAACCAAAAGATATGAAGAGAGATGGAGGGGGAAGTTATCAAAATAACTTCCTCCCTCTCCCATTACGTAGAATAACTCCCTTGGGAGTTATTCTTTTATTTAAATTAATATTAATATAAATATAATGTAAATTCAAATTATATTATATCTTATATAATATTAATTTTATTATATTTTATATAATATTAATTTTATATTATATCTTATATAATATTAATTTTATATTATATCATATATAATATAATCAATGGTTTAGATCTTCTCATGTGATCTATAGTTCTAATATGAATCGAATCCATATTAATTTTTAATCTATAGTTTATTTATGAATCTTATTCATATTATTATTATTTGAATCAATGTCCAAATATTAACTTCTCTCATAAAAACTTTATATTATAATATATCAAATACATTATATTAATTGTATCAAATACAATTTATTCCCTTTAATCAATTTGAACGATTCAAATTTAACCAAAATAAATTTGATTCTCATTTATCTTTATTGAGCTAACAAGGGGACCTTATGGACCTACAGATTAAAGCTCCAATGATGTGAGATTAATTAATTAAACTCTTTAATTAAATTAATCACTGTTCATTAACTATCAGTCATTCCACTAAAGACCAATAGTTGCACTCTTCTTACTGTAGATATATTTTTGTGTCCATTAGATATAACCAATCAACAGTGCAATGACCCTTCACAAATTGCTCATAAGTACAGCTAGGCCAAAAATTACCGTTTTGCCCCTGTAGTTACATCTAACTCCTTAAGTACCACCAATCCCTCTAATGAACAATAGTTATAGTCCCACTATAACTAAACTCCTCTCGGCTCAAGAGAGGGTGTGGCGCCACATTGTTTAAGCCCTGGAATCAGCCCTTAAGAGAGCAATTTCTCTACTTACTCTATCTATAGAGAAGGAGTGAATTCCTTCTTGTGTAATTGTGTTCCCAGCTCCCTAATCAAACGAATCCCCAAAATGGTAGGTCTTTTGAGTCGGCGATATAGGCCACTCTCACCCATGCAAATCAAAGGACTGCCTTCATAGGCAGGAGTTAACAACTCACTCAGGATTCAGGTCAAGTCACCTATGGTCATCTTGGTGAAATGTAGTCTCAACTAGTAACGGTGTTAATAAGAGAGACTATTCATTTCATGGTCCAATCTTATACAAACTCTTTGTATAGAATACCCCTGCTCTAATGTCTCGACATGAATGATTAGGATCAAATCATTTGTAGCACTTTTGAACAATTGTAACAACTACAAAGCAGGCCGTATTCGTAGTGTTATCAGGATAAGGTATCCAGCCTTATCCATCTACTACAGACCATTTAGGTTATCATTTAAACATGATCCACTTGTATGTCTCCACATACATGTTTAGGTTACATAAGATAACCTTGGATGTTAGTTTATGGGTTTTGTGGGTTAATGCAACTAAATGTCAAATAAAATAACACACTTTATTTTATTAGATAAATAAAATGTTTGTATAATATATACAATTACAAACTACAAGACCACAAGATTTAGGACATCAATCCCAACAAGGAGTTCTTCAAATTAAAGCAAGGACAGGTGACGGTAGAAGAGTATGATCAGAAGTTTGAAGTGCTGTCACGTTTTGTTCTTGACCTTGTTGATAATGAGCAGGCCAGAGCAAAGAGATTTGTTAGAGGTTTGAACGATGAGATCAGAGGTTTCGTGTGAGCACTTAAGCCAACTACTCAGGCTAAAGCACTGCGCCTGGCAGTGGACATGTGTATTCGAAAGGATGAGGTTCAGTCAAAGAGTGTTGATAACGGAACATCATCTGGTCAGAAGAGGAAGTCGGATCAGAAGTCTGTTGAAGTGCCTCAGAGGAACTTGAGGTCAGGTGGTGCTTTTCGTCGTTTCCAGCAGAATCTCATTGGGGCAGGTGAAACTGCTAGAGAGAAATCGTTGTGCAACACTTGTGGAAAGCGCCATCTGGGTCGCTGTTTATTTGGGACTAGGATTTGTTTCAAGTGTAGGCAAGAAGGGCATACAGCTGATCGTTGTCCTTTGAGTCCTACTGAGGTTGGGCAGAGCAGTTAGGGGGCGAGAGCATCACAGCAAAACAAAGTTTTTGCTACTAACAGATCTGAGGCTGAGAGGGCTGGCACAGTTGTTACAGGTACGCTACTAGTGTTGGGACATTTTGCCTTAACTTTGTTTGACTCTGGTTCCCCTCACTCTTTTATATCGTCAATATTTGTAACACATGCATGTTTAGAAGTGAAGCCCCTAGATTATGTTTTATTAATGTCTACACCATCTAGGGAAATTATGTTGTCAATGGAAAAGATTAAAGCATGTCAAATTGAGTTACCTGGTCGTGTGTTGGATGTAACCTTATTTGTACTGGATATGCGTGATTTCGATGTGATTTTAGACATGGATTGGTTAGCTGCCAATCATGCTAGTATTGACTGTTCTTGTAAGGAGGTAATGTTTAGTCCTCCTACCGAGCCTAGTTTTAAATTTAAAGGGGTAGGGACTGTGGTACTACTTAAAGTAATTTCAGCTATGAAAGCCAGTAAGTTACTCAACCAGGGTACTTGGAGTATTTTGGCCAGTGTGGTGGATACTAGGGAAGCTGAGATTTCTTTGACCTCAGAACCTATGGTAAGGGAGTATCCTGATGTATTTGCAGAAGAGCTCTTAGGACTTTCGCTTCACAGAGAGATTGATTTTGCTATTGAGTTGGAGTCAGGTACCGCTCCCATTTCTAGAGCCCCGTATAGAATGACTCTAGCTGAATTGAAAGAACTGAAGGTACAGTTACAGGAGTTACTAGACAAAGGTTTTATTCGACCTAGTGTGTCGCCTTGGGGAGCACCAGTACTTTTTGTGAAGAAAAAGAATGGGTTGACGCGTTTTTGCATTGACTATAGGGAACTTAATAAAGTAACAATCAAGAACAGGTATCCACTGCCCAGAATTGCTAATTTGTTTGATTAGTTGCAAGGAGCCACTGTATTCTCTAAGATTGATTTACGCTCAGGTTATCATTAGTTTAGGATTAGAGACAGTGACATTCCTAAGACTGCTTTTCATTCGAGGTATGGACATTATGAATTCATTGTAATGTCTTTTGGATTGACAAATGCACCTGCTGTATTTTTGGATATGATGAACAGAGTGTTTAAGGATTTCTTAGACACTTTTGTAATAGTTTTTATTGATGATATCTTGGTTTACTCGAAGACAGAGACTGAACATGAGGAGCATTTGCATAAAGTTTTAGAGACTCTTCCAGCCAATAAACTTTATGCTAAGTTTCCAAAGTGTGAATTCTGGTTGAAGCAGCTGTCTTTCCTTGGTCATGTGGTATCTAGTGAGGTAGTTTCTGTGGATCCTGCAAAGATTGAAGCTATTACTAGTTGGTCTCGACCCCCTACAGTTAGTGAGGTTCGTAGTTTTCTGGGTTTAGCAGGTTATTACAGAAGGTTTGTGGTGGATTTCTCTTATATAGCTACTCCCTTGACTCAGTTGACCAGGAATGGGACTCCTTTTGTTTGGAGCCCAACACGTGAGAGTAGTTTTCAGAACCTTAAGCAAAAACTTGTTATTGCATTGGTTCTTAGAGTGCCAGATGGATATGGTAGTTATGTGATTTACAGTGATGCTTCTAAGAAAGGACTGGGTTGTGTTTTAATGCAACAGGGTAAGGTGGTTGCTTATGCCTCTCTTCAGTTGAAGAGTCATGAGCAGAACTACCCTACGCATGATTTGGAGTTGGCAGTGGTAGTTTTTGCACTTAAAATTTGGAGACATTATTTGTATGGTGAAAAGATACAAATCTTTACTGACAATAAGAGACTAAAATACTTCTTCACTCAGAAGGAGTTAAATATGAGAAAACGAAGGTGGCTCGAGTTAGTAAAATATTATGACTGTGAGATATTGTACCATCCTGGTAAGGCAAATGTGGTAGCTGATGCTCTTAGTAGAAAAATATCACATTCAGCAGCGCTTATTACTAGACTGGCACAGATACATCGAGACTTTTAGAGAGCTGAGATTGCAGTATCTGTGGGGGCAGTTACCTCACATTTGGCTCAGTTAACAGTGCAACCAATCTTGAGGCAGAAGATTATTGATGCTCAGAGTGATGATCCTTATTTGGTTGAAAAGCATCGCCTTGTAGAAACAGGGCAAGCTGATGGGTTCTCCATATCCTCTGATGGTGGACTTTTGCTTGAGAGGCGTTTGTGTGTGCCAGTAGACACTGCAGTTAAGATTGATCTATTAAATGAAGCTCATAGTTTCCAATTTTCTATGCATCCTGGTAGTACGAAAATGTATCAGGATTTGAAACTCTGGTGGCGTAATATGAAGAGAGATGTGGCAGAGTTTGTTAGTAGGTGCTTGGTGTGCCAACAGGTTAAAGCACCTAGACAGAAACCAACGGGTTTGTTGAAACCCTTGAGTGTGCCAGTATGGAAGTGGGACAATGTGTCTATGGATTTTATTTCAAGACTGCCTAGAACCCTGAATGGTTACACAATGATTTGGGTTGTCGTCAACAGACTTACGAAATCGGCACATTTCGTCTCAGGGAAATCCACTTATACTGCTAGTAAGTGGGCATAGTTATATTTGACTGAGATTGTGAGACTACACGGGGTGCCTGTATCGATTGTTTCTGACAGAGATGCACGTTTTACTTTCAAGTTTTGGAAGGGACTTCAGACTGCCATGGGCACGAGGTTAGATTTCAGTACGACTTTCCATCCACAAACTGATGGTCAAACTGAACGTTTGAACCAAGTTTTAGAGGATATGCTACGAGCTTATGCATTAGAGTTTCCAGGTAGTTGGGACTCTCACTTGCATTTGATGGAGTTTGCTTATAATAGTAGTTTTCAGGCTACTATTGGCATGGCACCATTTGAGACTTTGTATGGTAAATGTTGTAGATCTCCTGTTTGTTGGGATGAGGTTGGTGAACAGAGATTGATGGGTTCTGAGTTGATTTAGTCCACAAATGAGGCTATTCAGAAGATTAAAGCACGCATGCAAACAACGCATAGTGGACAGAAAAGTTATGTCGATGTGAGATGGAAAGATCTTGAGTTTGAGGTGGGAGATAAAGTGTTCTTGAAAGTAGCACCTATGAAGGGTGTTTTGCGTTTTGAAAAGAAGGGGAAGTTAAGTCCTCGTTTTGTTGGACCGTTTGAGATTTTAGAGAGAATTGGTGTTGTGGCATATCGTTTGGCATTCTTACCATCTCTCTCCGCAGTTCATAATGTTTTCCATGTTTCGATGTTGAGGAAGTACGTGGCAGATCCATCTCATGTAGTGGATTATGAACCATTGAAGATTGATGAGAATTTGAGCTATGTGGAACAACCAGTTGAGATTCTGGCTAGAGAAGTAAGGTGCTTCGTAACAAGGGAATCGCCTTAGTAAAAGTTTTGTGGCGGAATCATCTCGTGGAAGAGGCGACATGGGAGCAAGAAGATGATATGAGAACTGGTTACCCAGAGTTGTTTGAGGATTAGAACTTTCGAGGACGAAAGTTCCTTAAGGAGGGAAGAATGTAACACCCCGAATTTGAGGTATTTGTCTCACCGTTTAATTGTCGAATCGTTTAATTAATTTTAAGGATTTGGGTGTTAAGTATATATAATTTTGATGGGAAAGAAAAGAAATAGGATTTTGATAAATAAAAGTAATAATAATAATAGTTATTGTTTATTATAATAATAATTATTATTATTATAAAAAAACAAAACAAAAGGATACCCACGCGTGCCCCTCCCCCTTTCTTCTTCCTCTTCTCTTTCGTTTCCTCTTCCCGTGACCTACCACAGCCGCCTCCCACCATCTTCTTCCTCTTTCCTTTCCGTCCAGATCCACAGCCGCTGCCCACCCTCCAACCTCACGTAGACTTCTTCTCCTCCTCCGTCGTTTTCAGTTAGTCGTGCAGCTTGAAATTTTGCCTCGTTCGGGTTGTGCAAGCCAATCGTCGAGGCCGTCGCGACTCTTTATTTGCCAACTGTACCAAACCGCAGATGTTCCATCGAGGCCGTTGCCGCGTACGTCTCTGTGTAGCCGACGTCTACCCGAGCCACGTCTGTCACGCGCCATGTGACCACTCCAAGTCGCAAAACCCCCATCTTTTCGTTCGACCGAGCCGTCGACCTTCACCTATCACTCAATTACGTTTTGCACATTTTTGTCCAACTCGGTTTGTAGACCACTGCCTTCTACGCTACAACTTGCAGTGAGTTTTTAGTGGTAAATAATTGTCGTGGGTTATGGATCTGTGGTGTCTTTTTCTTTGGGAATGCAATGTTGCATTAATCGATTGGTTTTATATGGGTTTTTGAAGGTGTTGTTGTGGATAGTGTTCGAGTTCTTGGAGTTATGACAGGTTGGTTGGAGCTTAATTCTCCACTTCTTGGGTAAGTTGTGGAATTGACATATAGGGTAAAAAAAGAATGGATGAAATTATTTAGAAAGATGTTGATTTTATGTTTGTTTATGTTTAGGATTTGATTTATTGGATTTAGATTGATTGAAGAATTTTCATAAAAATTGAGGTAAGGGGTTTCTACTACTGGACTCTTATTAAGATTGAAATGTGTATTGACTGTACGGTTTTCCCTGAACTGAGTATGATTGACTGGTGTATATATATATAAAAGTAGTTATGATGATAAATGTATACCTTGGTTGATTGACTTACATTTAGGTGTTGACATGATGACAATTGTTGAAGTACGGTTGTTGAGTATGTGAATGTGAATATGTTGACTGTCGTTTAGATTGGGTGAACGGTAGATTAAATATGTGCGAAATACTTATGAATTTGAGAAGAGCGTTATGTATACGTACTTTGACTTTTCTGATGAGTGGATATACTACCAATTGAAATTATGATGGATTGAGCAGATTGACTGTAACGGTGTCAAACTAGAATGCTTTCATGATGAGACTGTTGGACTGTATTAGGGATGGACTATTAAGATGTTTAGAACGGACTGAGGGGAAAATTGTTAGCTTTTCTATTGGGTAGTGTGCCTTGGAGGTGTCCCACGTGATCACCATCTGTTGTGCATCCTTCGGGTGCACTTGACTGTTGTGTGTTTCTACAGAGCACTAGACTGATATGTGCATGGTAACCCCCAATAGGAACTTAACAGTTTTATTTTTCCCCTAACGGGACCAGTAGTGGGTCTCTTACTGGGTATGTTAATACTCACCCTTTTATGTTTAACTTTTCGGGCAAAGGTAACACGAGGGGTAGACCGACGAGGGACAAGAAGTAGTCGTGATTTGCTATAAGGGAAAAGTCTTTCAAACTGCTTCCGCTTTAATGTTTTGTTTTCCTTAGTATTTGAGACTGAACTGAGTTTCCTTAGATTTTTCTCACGATCGTTTAGATTTGATCGTTTAAATTTGAGTAGCTAAATCTCAACGAATTTTTCAAGATTCTTTGAAACACGATCGTTTATATTTGGTTATTTTTTGTAAGCGATCGTTTACATTTGGCAATCCAATATCTTAACTATTTTTGTTTTCACGATCTTTTATATTTGGCACACGATCTTAAACAACCAAATAATAATTTGAAAAAAATATGAAAATATTGCAGAAGGAGAGAAAAAGACGATAGAAAGAAAAGAAAAACAACCAAATAACAGTTTGAAAAAAATAAAAAAATACTGCAGAAGAAGAGAAAAAGATGATGGAAAGAAAGAAAAATTGAAGAAAAAAGAATATTGAAAGGAATGGCAAACAAAAATATTTTTAAAAAATGTAGAAGAAGAAAAAAGGACGATGAAAAGAAAAAAATGGGAGAATAAGATAAAAGAACGATTGAAAGAAAAAAAAATCGCAGAGGAGGAAAAAAATCGCATTAGAAAAAGAAGACGATGATAAGGAAGCGCAAACCTGAATTTTTTTAAAAAAATGATCAGTTTCATTGGCTTTTTAATTTTGTTACACGAGCCGTAAATATTTTGACTGTTTGTTAGATTTATGAAAAATTCCTATATAATTATTAGTTTTGCTTTTAAAATAAATCTTATTCATTCTCTTTCCTCGTTTAATTCCTCATTCAATCAAATATTTTTTTCCAAAATGATTATCTTTTTGAAATAATTAATTATCTTCCGTAATAATTAATTTTTCACAAATATAATTATCTTCTCTTTTTCATAATAATTGTATATAAAAATATATATAATTAACCATAATTCTACCAACACCTAAATCCACTAATTAGTTAAATATTCACTCAAACAAATATTTAATAAATTCGAATTTCAACATAACCAAATATTTGTGTTTCAAATATCTCAAAATAACACCCAATAAACTCAAAAATAATTAAATCTTATTAAGATAATTAAATTAAAATTACCTAAATTTTGGGGTGTTACATTCTTTCCTCCTTAAGGAACTTTCGTCCTTGAAAGTTGTAATTCTCAAACAACTTGGGAAACCGGCTCTCAAGTCATAATTACATTCTCCACCAAATTTCAAAATCTTTAATAAAATATACATACTCACATATGTATACTTAATTAATCTAACACATTACACCAAATAAATTCCTTAACTTCAAATTCCAATTAATCTAACGTCCAAATAAATTTCTTAAATTTTTTGGGTGTTACAATCTTCCCTCAATAAGAAAATTTTGTTCTTGAAAGTTCTAGTTCCCACACAATCCTGGGTATCGTGCTCTCAAGTCCCACTCTTGTTTCAATGTAGTCTTAAATTTAACCCCCAAATAAATTCCTTAAAATTTTAGGGTGTTACACCTTACTCTTAGCACATATTATCACAGCACAATAAAGGCATGCATGCATCTCATAAACATAATCACAAAGGAAAGAATACTCACAAAATCACGTTTATAAAACATCTCTTTTTCAAAACAGGAGTCATGAACAAAAGTTTAGAAATCTCATTTAAAATTTGATTTATCATTCACAACCGTTTATACGGTAAAGATCTTGCTAAACATTTGATCATAAAAGGATTATTTACAATGCCTTGTTTCTAACTTATAATCAACATAGGAAATGTTCGTAAATAACGTTTTATCACTCTTAGAAGAATATTCATATTTATGCATAGAAAATATTTAATTACTCATAGAAGAATACTCATATTTATGCATAAAAAACTTTTGATTACTCATAGAAGAATATTCATAACTTACACTTAAAATATAGAAAACGTTTAATCATTCACAAACATTTAATTTTTACGAGGATCGCTCACAAAAAAAAATACTTAGCCTCAACTTCGTCCTTCTCAACTTCCAACTTTCTCTTCTTGTCTGACGATTCCTTCAACAGATCTTTCAACATAAGAAATTTAACTCTGCAAGACAAAACTTCTCTTTTTCTTTTTGACCTTTCGGCCTATTTATAGTGACCTCTCATGTCCAAGGGTCACTTATCCGCTTACACGTGTCACTTCACCAACTTGTTGTGCCATTCAGCCAACCCAATCTTGACCCATACACTAAACGTTTGGGGCGATATGACTTTTCCTTGAGACGCACACCTTCTTCTTGGAAAGCCAAACTTCGTAGTCGTCTGACTGTC
This sequence comes from Cucumis hystrix, assembly GCA_025688845.1. Classification (NCBI taxonomy): domain Eukaryota; kingdom Viridiplantae; phylum Streptophyta; class Magnoliopsida; order Cucurbitales; family Cucurbitaceae; genus Cucumis; species Cucumis hystrix. The sequence continues at coordinate 7,429,211 of CM046892.1, read as the reverse complement.
CTTTCTTCTCGAAAAGCAATAGACATTTATTTCCTTCAGCGAGTCGTCAAGTCATCTTGACAAGACATTTACTTCCTTGCCTCATCCTCTTGGACATAGACACTTCTCTCCCCCTTACTACGTCAAACGCCCAGTTCTTTGGCATCCAATGCATACATCTTCCTTGCCAGCTATTGTCATTGTGTTACTTACCTTTACATGGTAGAAACTTAACTTACACATTTCACTTTGCGTTGCCTACTCTCTTTTTGCATCCTTTCTCGTGGGATGTCTCAATACTTATCTAAAACAATTTCCAAACAAGGGTCCTTCCCACTTTTCAGGTACAAATTGTGGATCTTCGCATGCTGAACATACTATTGCCAGGCCAACTTAGTTTTTAACCATAAAGAGAAATTTTTTTACTTTAAAGCATTACTGTATTTACTCAAGAGTTTATACTGCTATGTTGGATATATTTTTCACTTGGTTTGAATAAAAAGAATTTTAAATGGGTCACATTACGTTTTTTTAAGGTATTTCAAAGTTAAAAGACTTTCGCTATTGATTGTTTCACGTTTTCATGTCATGTGTCAGTTGAGGTTGTTCCAGAGGCAAATGACTTCAGCTGACACCACGCCACATCTTGGAACGAGCAAGCAGGTGCCCGAGGTGGGGTGTGACAGCTTGGTATCAAAGCAATGGTTTAAGTCATTGAGAAAGAAAAGTTTGAAAGTTAGTAAATGTTTAAGTCAAAGTTTGTTTTAATAACCTGATACCATTTTGTATCAAAGGAAAAGTTATTTCTTAAAGACAGAAAAGTAGTTTTTAAATGGATTCAAAAAAAAAAAATTAACTGGCTGGCAAAGTTTGTAAGCAGCGATCAGAGCACAATCTTACCGAGAACAATGTAAGTAAAAGTTCTGTTTTCTTTTAAATGTTATAATATTAAGGAAAAGAAATATTGTTACACGCAGATCAAATGGATTGTAGGAACAAAGTGTTCCAGCAGGGAATTAGAAGCTTTAGGAGTTGAAGTATTTTATGTTGGACTTGAGTAATAAAATTTAGTCTTTATAAGAATGTTGGTTGGGTTTAAAAATTTCGAGGAAAAAATTTCTTAAGGGGGTAAGAAATGTGAAACCCTAAAATTTCTTAAACCTTTGGCAATTTTTAAGTTGGTAAGGAATAAGAGAAAATGAGATTTAGGGAAAAAAGAAGTTAAAATATTTGTTAAGATTTACGTTTAAGAGAAAGAGAAAAGTTTGAAATTTAGGTTTAAGTCAAAGTTAAGAAAATTTGGAAAAAATGGCTAAGTATCAAGGAATGGCACATTGGGCATTTACAGGTTAGTGAGGGCGGCCAAAGGGGCCATATAACCTCTAAAGAGTGTTTGTTGGGCGGCCAAGGAAAAGAAAAAACCTTTAAAGAGGTTATTTGATGTTTTAGGCATGTGTTATACATTTTGAATGGCTTGTCAAGTTGAAAGATGTTAGGTGAGAAGAAGGATTTAGAGGTTATCTTGGCGTTTGGTGTGTGGCCGAGAAGATTAGGAAATACCTCTAAGGTTTGGCATTTTGGTTGAGGGCTAGGCGAGAAGAGTAGTTTGAGAGGTTATTTGGACATTTTGTGTAGGCAAGAAAGCTTGGTTAAAGGTTAGTTGGCGTTTGGTCTCGGCGTTCTAGGCTTGTCAAAGGGCTTGAGCATTTTGGTTTGGCATTTTGAAGAAAGGCTATGCGAGATGGATTAAGAGGTTAACGCGTTTTGGACATGCATGTGGCAAGCTTAAAGCAAGCGTTTTAAAATTAATCCAAGTATCTTCATTTTATTAACATCATTTTGAGGTGGAAAGGTAGTTTGAGGTGTCTTAAGGAGGTTTAAGGGTGGATTAAGCAAGGTTGAGGTGTCAAGATAATTTCATGCAAGGCTTTCTATAAATAGCTAATTTCAGCAAGAAGTTTCTCACAACTCACAAGGGCATTTTAACTCAAATTAGTCTTGAAAGTTCAGAAATTGTGTCTAGTTTGTAAGTGAGGGCTGCTGTGTATGCTGAATTCAAGGTGGTTTGCGTTCTGATCAAGAGAAAGAGAGAATATCATTTCTCTAGGTGAATTTAGGCAAGGTGCATTCTAAGTGGACTATAGGACTTATTTTTTGAAATTGGATTCTGTTTTGTGTTAAGAGATTTAAGTCATTTTAGAGCAACTTTGTAGAACCAAGTTTTGTCAAAAGAGTTATGAATTTTAAGTTAATATTTTTCAAATTCGGGACATGTATTCTGAATGAAAATTGAAGTTGTGGACAGTAGGTTAGTGTTATTCATGCTAAGCAAGATAAGTAGGCGTTTTGAGAACAGAGGGGTTATTATGCATGGTGGTTGGCGTTGGACGCACGACTTGTGTGTGAGCTGCGCACGACTAAGGTAGCATGTGAGGAGGGCTGCACGAGATGCCATGCACGTGATCAAGTGAGGCGCGTGACGTGCCTATGGGTGAGGCTAGCACGCAGGAAGCCTAGCACGAGGCCAGGGCCTTGCCGCCAATCCATGTGTTCCAGGCAGTGTCATTACCTAATTTTGGATCTTTTTGGATAACTTTGGAAATTTTAAGTACACTTTCGATGTTTTCATGGTCAAGGGAAATTAATTGGATAACTTTACCATATTTTTAAGAGAAGATGAGATTGGAAAAATTTATAAGTCAATGATTCAGCCTTGTATCTGTGAGTGGAAAATAATTTATTTAAAGTATTTCAAAGCATGTTTTAAAGCCATGATTTATGTTAAATGTTTAAGCTATTTATGAATTGTTTTTCAAGCATGCTATTATTTAACGTATTACTGTTATTGAGGTTATGTTTAAGGATTATTGAGAGTAAGTTAAGAATTTCTTATTTCAAAAGGATTTAAGATTTATGGTTTAAAAATGTTTTATCGGAACAAAGCTATCTCAGAAATTACTCGTTACGAGGCAGACTTAAAATTTATTTGTACGGGGTAGGAATAAATTACTCGTCATGAGGCAGACTTAAAATTTACTTGTGATGGGGCATAATTAAATTACTTGTATAGGGCAGGATTAAATTACTCGTAACGGGGCAGGATCAAATATACTTGAGTTTCAAGCAAGAAAAACAAGGTTCATGTTACTGTTTCCAATTGTTTTAAGATTTAAAGCTTTCAGTTTATGATTTGTTGTTTACTGTTTACAAGGTTTACATATTACTGTTACAAAGATTTATGAAAAAAATTTAGAAAACTACCACATACTGAGCTTTTTAGCTCACCCTTTTGAAATGTTTTCCCACTTATCAAGCACAGATTGTGGATCTCTGCATGCTGAACATACTACTGCTAGGCCAATTTAGTTTTCGACCATAAAGACGAATTGTTTTACTTTAAAGCATTACTGTATTTACTCTAGAGTTTATATTTCTATGTTCGATATATTTTTCACTTGGTTTCAATAAAAAGAATTTCAAATAGGTCACACTACGTTTTTTTAAGGTATTTCAAAGTTAAAAGACTTTCACTGTTGATTGTTTCACGTTTCCATGTCATGTGTCAGTTGAGGTTGTTTCGAAGACGAAACGGCTTTGACTGACATCACGCCACATATTGGGATGAGCAAGCAAGTTCCTGGGGCAGGGTGAGGTAGGAAGTGTGAGATATCACATCACATAGGCTACCAAAAAATACTTTATCACAATATTCCAGCTCATTTTCAAATTCAATTTATTTGTAAAAAAAAATTCTATTTTTAGAATTTAAGAACATAAGAGAAATCATGGAATTCAAGAATTTAATAGAAAATACAATGGAAATTCTTTTAGTTTAAAAATATTTTAAGAAGAAACCACTCACTATTAATTAGCTTCCTCACCTAAGCCCTTGGTCGAAGCTCCCTTGCATTATTTTGCAAGTTCTTGTAGAATTTGAGCATGTAGTAGCTCACTGAAAATCTTGGAAATTATTTCAAATTCTTTCTTAAGTAAGCACACAGTAAAATAGCTATAAAAAATTGTCATACTTTTCCTATATATAAGCCCTCTCCGGTGAGACTTCCCATGCCAGAATGATTACTATGCCCAGCAGTGCGAATCATCCAATATCAAAACTTCACTTGTTACTGTCACTTCTTGTCTTGAACTTAGTTGGGCAGCAAAGTTAAATCAACTCATTGATCTTATGACACCAGGTACTTCATTGTGAACGAAGCCCATATCGCCTTCTAGTCCATAGCATAGCTCATTCTTGTCGTGTGCAATCTTATCACGTAGTTTAGAACGTGATCAGAGTCTTATAACTGCTACCTCCTTATTCGAATTTCGGCCTTGAAATTCAGTAAGCTCATGCGAAGAGTTGTGGATACTTAGTTTTCATTAGCTTTTCACTTTCTCAAGTGGCTTCCTCAACACCATGATTATTCCACAAATCTTTATCCCTAAAAATAATCTTTGTTCCCAATACTTTTTCATTTCTGTTTAACACACGTAAATGTTTTTCTTCATACTTCAAGTTTTCTTTTACTTCTATGGGCTGGTCTTGAAGTATGTGCAAAGAATTTGGAACGCACTTTCTTAAAATAGACACATGAAAGACATTATGAATGATAGACAACTCTATGAACAATTTTAGTTTATAAGCCACTTGTCCACACATTTTGGAATTTTGTTAGGTTCTATATGTCTTGGAAGCCACTGGTCCCACACGTTTTAGAACTCATAAGGTCCTACATATCTTGGACTTAGCTTTCCTGTCCTTCCAAATCATATTATGACTTTCTTTCGAATTTTATCATTATTATGAAGTTCATCATTTTTACTAATTTCATCATTTCTTTCAAATTTCATCATTATTACGAAGTTTATCATCTTCTCCTTTGAATTATTCTGGCGTCATCCTTGATTTCTTTTGTCAATTTTTTTGGATTTAATAATTCTTTTTCCAGTGAGGTTCATTCAATTTATTTCATGGACATCATATTCGATGGATACATGGATATGTTGCTTTACAATCAATATTGTATATTTTTCATAATAGTCTATGAAGTCTAACTGAATAATTTATTTTTAAATTTACACGTATATTTTTCTGCTTAGTTTTTCTATTTATTTTTTGGTATTTGTAAATATTATTCGTTATTAAAATTTTGTTTCTAGATTAACACAATATATATTTCATATTATTCGTTGATGTCAATTTGAAAGTGCACATTCAATATATGTTATTATACAGGAAACTCAATATATACAATACGTAGAACTAATATATTACAGTCATGAACTGATTTTATTACCTTGTATATTAGGTCTTCAGAATATACCAGATTTTATTTCAAACATTATTATAATTATTTATTTTTTGTGATCAGGTATGACCAGAATTCAAATATATTACAATATTGTTTTCCAAAAAATTTGGGCAACTATTTTAATTATAGTGTATAAGATATTTTTGCCCATGAACATATGTCATTTCAAGAGCTTCAAAATACACTAATATCAAAGTTAGGATGTATTGTCAATTTGGATAATCTTAATATATTTTGTCTGCATAGGAGTTATAGAATGTTTGAAAAAGGACATGATTATTACAAATGATACGTATGTGTAATGGGTTTACCACATAATAACATCGAATGTCTACTAACACATTGCTCTGATTGTTCATTTTATTGGCAATCCATAGAAGCATAGTGAGTGAATAAGAAATTCATTCCCAAAATTACAGCTAACACATGCAACTCTAGTGGAAGAAGATCCATTAACATACTAAGACCTTATACAAAAACTTCACAATCACACAACACTTCATTGACTAGTAAAACGTCACCAAGTGGAGTATATATAACTAACCCCTCAGATAAAGACTCTAGCATCCTATTCAGCTTAATTAGAAATATACTAGAAGCAAAAGAGTGTGTAGCACTTGGATCTAATAAACACACGTGCACACACATTACAAATAAAAATTGTACTAGTAATCACGTCTAATGCATCCTCCCCTTTTTGTTGGGTCATAGTGTAGACCTTTCCTTGCTGCCTAGGTCTTCCCATAACTCCCTTCTGCCTTCCACCATCGGTGCCCTCTCATGCAGCTGTTGAAACTCTCAGCTACTCAACTGTTTGTGACTTAATTCCCTGGTCCCTTTGAACTACTGCTCTTGGCTGTGGATAATCTCTCCTCAAATGCCCTGGTTTTCCATACTGGTAACACATACCAGCACCAACAAGACACTGACCTCGATTATTCCTCCCATAACTCGTACATGAGATTTACCTTATTACACTAGCAACAAACTCTTGACCTGTCTGCGATCTTACCGTTGATCTAACAGATGGACTAGGTATTCTCTGGCTTTGCCTCTGGTAGGCACTACCTAAACTCATTTGCCTCGATGTCCAGCAACCATATGGACTCTTAAAGTCTTGATGATCTGAAACATTTACCCAAGGTATGAACCTCTGTTGCTCACGACCTCGGAAACCACTAGCTGCTAAAGCCCCAAGTCCAATTAAGCTACATTGCTGACTTCTCTTTTGGTATACTCTACTCCATACCTAGGGCAACCTTGACTAACTCAGAAAAATCTATCAACTAAGCAATAGTTGTAACTGGGGTACGTATCTTAAAACGTAGCCCTCTTTCAAATCTTCAGCACTTGTCACTCTTAGATGCCAGAATCACATCAGCATACCGTGAAAGCTCGATATACTTCCTCTCGTACTTATCCACTGAAAGTGACCCTTGATTCAACCCGAGAGACTCATCCCTCTTTCCCTCGCAATATGTACTGGGATAATACTTATCTTCGAATATGATTCTAAAAGTTTGTCAATCTAAAGTACGTGCATCACTGCACTTGGCTAATATGGAATTCCACCATCCCTTTACCTCTTTTTTCAGTAGGAATGTGCCCATAACTTTCCATTCCATAGGACAAATCATCACATCAAAACATTTCTCAAGCATATTTAACGAAACCTTGACATTAGCCGAATCTAAGGAACCTTCAAACACTGTAGCTCCTAATTTCTTCAAACATTTTATTCCGTACATATTTTCTAGATCACTAGGCCTTGCTCTCTTTGGCCTACCTATCTCCTGTGCAGATCCAGCAAACTGCTCATTTCGTACCCCAGTCTAACTCTTAGGGTACTTGATTCCCTTTCAGATTGACCCTAAAGAATCATGCGTCCTGTCCTGATCCTACCTGGGCCGTTTGCTGGTACGTGGTGGCATGAATCCTATAACATATCAATACATCAAACATGCTATAGATACTTGACTCAGATGCATGATACTAAACTTCTACCCACATTATATTCCTAACTAGTCTTACTCTTTATCCCTACTTGGACCATAGTCTGCTAATTATATATGAACTAACTCAATATCTAACTTTTTACTTCCTAATTTTCTCTTAGAGCTATCTACTTTGTCTCACTTCCCATGGAGCTAACTGCTATGATTCCAAGTTGTCACACCCCCTTCCGAACTACTTACTAGCTTAGCCCAGAAGATGGCATGAACCCAACTGACATCATTTTCCTTTAACGATACCTATCGACTTTACTGAATCCTTGAACCTGATAAACATGCTAATCTTATATATAAAATACTTACACAACACAACGGAACCTAGATAACCCATAGACATACATGAAGTACACCCCTAAAATAACTCACTTTTAGAAAATAAACCTGATAGAGACCTTATAACCCAAAAACATATCCAACAAGGATTTACGCAACCATAACACCTAGGGCTTACACAAATTGTAAATTATCTAATTCTTACAAAGACATATACAACATAACAAAATAGACTCGATGTATAAGTGCACCCATGTACTGACAATCGATATGGCAGCTTTTAACAGACTATGGCAACCTGTCAATCACCAAGAACTTGATCTCCATCTAGAAAGTGGGAAAACTTTTTGAAAGGGTGAGCTAAACACCTAGTGAGTGACTAAATTTAAAGTTGTTAATTTTGAATTCAGAGCACGTGATAAACTATAAACATATACATTTGTTTAATTAAAGCGTTAAATATACGTGTAATGATAACAACTTTCTCAAATCCTCAGCAAGTTGGTCATGAAAATCTAGCAAGGCATATCAAATATATTAAACATTTTAACTAACATGAAAAATCTACATTGAGTAAGGAATGCCCAATACAACTAACATTTACTAGCTCTACGATGTAGTGGAGCCCACCCAACACTTCCATTGTCTTTGTCGTAGTGGGATTCACCCAACACTCACGACAACATCGTTGTCATTGAGTACACTCAACATCAACAACATAATCTAACTTGTGTGCACACAATACCATGCAACCTCGGGCTCAATATCTTAGTCACGTAGTTAATAGAAAATCTAAGAAAGTAACATGAAAACATTTAAATCATAGAAATTAGCCGGTTTATCATTATTTTTCATAAAACTCAAGCTTACTTAGCTTGTTTGTGGAAAACTAAAAAATCTATAAACAATACTTGCTAATACATACTTTGCTTAAAATGATATCGTTTCAACTACTTTTCAAAAAGTCCATAATCATCTGATCATATATAAATTTTATTAGAAAATCTAAGCTCAAAACTTATGCTCAAAACTGTTCATAGAAATTATGTATTATTTATAAACCCATATTCAAGGTATAAAATATTTAATCGTAAATAACAGTTTAGAAATCACTTTCGAAATTTGTGTTTTTTCATTCACTGCCTTGAGTTAGTTTTCATGTTTGTACACTCGACCTATTTCCTCTTGGCTTGTCAAACAAACCAAAACTGAGCATCACAATCTTAAATTGTCTTGTCTTTCTATACTAAACTGAAGATGACGCACAAAAGATAACACTCATGAATTTTAAACTTTAGAAATAAAAGAACATTTCACACTTTTTCCAGAACTTTCCATATTCAACAACATAAGAAAAAAGACTTGAGCTTGTAGTTTTCTTATCTTCTTTAACCTTTAAACTACAGAATCCCTTCTTCCTTTCTTCTCAAGCCCTCCCTCAACATACCTCTGAAGTTTGATGATCAAAGATATGGAAAATGGAAGGAAAATCGCTCGAACAATTGATTTTTAGAAAGAGAATAATGAATTTCCTTATGTCTCTCTTCCCCTTTATTGTCTCTAATTTACTTAATTTTCTTTTTTCCTCTTTTTGATTTACTTAACAATAATGTATATATGTTATATCAAATATATTTCCATTTTTCTTTTTCTTTTTCTTTGTTTTCTCCAATTAATAAATTCAAAAATTATTAAAAAGACTTCAATTTAATGCTTTGCCACTTTTCTTCACCAATTAAACAACAACTTTAATTCAACTTCGTACGAATGTGATGAGCAAATAATACATGGAAAAATCTCAGGTTTAAAGTTGGGCCATGACAATATATTTTATAATATGATGTACATAACGATATTTGCAAGACTTACATGTACTTTGGTAGTTTTAAATTGTCCATTTTGATGAGTTGGTTGTTTCCCCATTTTTTTCTTCTACATACAATGAATTCAACAACAATCAACATACAGAACAACAGTTTTAACATCATATAACTTTATTAATCAGGTAGTATATAAAAATTATATGCAACATATACCTTGTAATGTCTCAGGCCTAGCATTTGGACCAGGATTTGGAATTTGGATCCCTGACATTCCCCTGCATCCCCTGCGACCTAGCGACATCATCCATACTATCATCCTTAAAGGCTTATTAAAGTGAAAGTTTTCCCCACAAACCAACATGAGTCCTTTCAGCATGCTTTGTCCTCACTCACATCCATCCTAGGAAAATTCCCAAGAGGTCACCCAACATAGAATTGCTCGAAGCTAAGCATGCTTAACTTTGGAGTTCCTATGATCCATGTAACGCCCGAGATTAGGAGGGAGACATGAATGAACCGGTATCACATCTGAATGAAAGGGATCCTAAGGACATGAAAGTAATATTAAGAAAGACTTAAAAGATTTAAAAGTTAATACCTATACCAATAAGGTGCACCTTCCTTTTCGATGGCTCGATCATAGAAACTTCAAAGTTAAGCGAGCTTAAGCTTGAAGCAATTCTTGGTTGGGTGACCTCCTAAGAATTTTTCTAAGATGCATGTGAGTGAGGACAAAACATGCTTAAAGGAGATGATGTCTCCAGGTCGCAGGGGAATGTCGGGGATTTGAATTCAAAATCTTGGTTCAAATCATAGGCCTACGGCGTTACATAACTTCATTAAGATGACTTCCTTCTCAATCTTATCTATCTCTTTTAGGATTGCAGTGTTGTACACATCCTCATCCAAACATTCATTTATTGCATCCTATTTACATGTTATATATTATTGAACAAGATTTTCATATTAATAACATACAACTCCGATTCAGATTTGAAAAGTCATTTACTATAGTGTATTTCTAACATACCATCATTTACCATCATGGCCATCTTGTTGATAACTTGTAGAAATACAAATTATTATGGCCTTTTAGGTAAAATAATGAGTCAAACGGCGAGATAAATTATCAAAATGTGTTGCTTTTAGTGCAAAATTAGAATATCTAGAGAATGCACTTTACATAAAATCTTAACAAGTGATTAACAAGTATTTTACAAGTAGGATGGCGAAAAGAAGGAATGAAGCAAGCATCGCGCACGTTAACTCAGCGAGAAAAAGCACATTGGCGATTCACGAGTAGCAAGGTGAGATGTCAGTACAACATTACACAAGATAATTCGCTAGAAGACAAGAGTGGTTGTTGGGCCTGATGTAACAAGAAATGACTATTTTCTGCGCTGACATTTGTAGGCAAGGACAATTGTGCAGCGTAGGAAATGACGAATGTGCAGCATGAACATTTAATTTTTCACCTAAAGTATGCCTATAAAAGAAGTCCAACTCCACCATGAAGAAGTATGAACAAAGAAGGTCATCCCTTTAGGAGGTTGGTGAAAAACGAGTTTGAGTCCTTTTTCATTTGTAGTAGTAGTTCTTCCTCCATCCTTTCTTTGGTCGGCAATTGAGTGAGAACTTAGAGAAAGATTGGAGAGAGAAGTTGACTCATGATTTCCCCTAACTTGTAAAAGAGCCAAGGAATGCAACTCAATGCATTATGTTGCTTGGCACAAATCCTTTCTTCCCATTTTTGTATTTTATGATGTATTGTATGAATGCTCATCATTTCATGGTCAAAAGACCTACATTATTAATACAATGCATTTTTATTCACTGTCTCTCTTCCATTCCTTTACTATCCATCTTCTTGATGTATTTTAAGTAGTTTAAGTTTATGTTTTGCACTTGATAAGAATTCTTTGTTTATAAGTCTCATCATGTTTAGTTGAGCTTAACTAATTTGCTTGGCCAACTTTGGTCTCCAACTGCTTGAGAGAGTTAGTAGCAATGACATGTCTAAACACGCACAAAAGGAAGTTTCTAAACAAACTCCATTCTTGTGTTTTCACTCCAATCATTTGTGTTTCGAAATGAGAGAAAGGGTGGTCTTTAAGCACCGAGAGGTTGCTTGCTTTAAATAGAGAGTCAATATGATTCTTATTGTGACGACCCAACTTTTCGGACTGACCGTCTAAGTCGTCAATTTGACACAAAACCGTTTGTTGACAATGACATAGTAAACTTCAGTTAAAACCATAAGAAATCGAAGGAAAAGCTTTAATCGGGCCCTATTTCAAAATATAAAATTCTAAAATATTGTTTACAAAAATAACCTTTTGTAAACCGAGTTCAATCAAAATATTTTAAAACCATCAGCGGAAGCAGTTTAAAGGACAGTCTTCTATGGCAAATCACGATTCCTTCTTGTCCCTCGTCGGTCTGCCCCTCGTGTTACCTTTGCCTGAAAAGTTAAACATAAAAAGAGTGAGTATTAATATACTCAATAAGAGACCCACTACTGGTCCCGTTAGGGGAAAAATAAATTATTAGCATCCTATGGTGTACCCTGCACAATCACAGTCTTGTGATCCCGAAGGATGCACATATCAGTCTAGTGCTCTCGAAGGATGCACGTATCAGTCTAGTGCTCTCGAAGGATGCACGTATCATTCTAGTGCTCCCGAAGGATGCACGTATCAGTCTAGTGCTCCCGAAGGATGCAC